>VMOF01000013.1:3874221-3956721 GCA_011764245.1 Trialeurodes vaporariorum
CAGGGACCAAAAACTCAATTGGAAAGTACAAGAAATTTCACCTATTTTAAATGAAAGATCTACCCCTAAGGAATCAAGATTGGCCGGTCTGGCAGTCTGAATCTGGGGACTTTCAAAATTACGGGAACTCAAATTTGGAAAAATTTGAGTGAAATTTAATCGGAAAGTACAACACTTGATCTTGGGCTCATTTTGCAGGGGAAGACATCCCGAATCAAGAAAGCTCGGTCTGGCATTCAAATTCTGGGGACAAATGGCCGCCAGACCGATTCAAATTTTGAAAAATTGGCCTAAAATCGTGCAAATTGGGTTGAAAACATTGCCTTACCAGGCAGATAGAAGAGTGGATGGTTTGTAGCACCGCAGATTATGTTTATAGGGTCGCTGATTCTGAATTTTCTACTTTCAACGAAAAAAAAAATTGGCAACGTTGCCAAATTTACGTTTTTTTTTTGTTTTTTGTTTTTTTTTTTTTTTTAAATTATTATTATTATTACTATCCTCATTATTATTATTCTTCATATTAATAGAATAGAATAGAATAGAATAGAAAAGTTGTTTTATTCTTTTTCCCATAAAATATGCAACAGTACAATAATAACAAAAAAAAAAATATATAAAACAGTATAAACCTCCTGGCAAATGCCGTCGGAGGGAAGGCTACAACTTGAGAGTTACACAGCTCATAAAATGTTTAAAAATGTTTTTAACTGTTTTTAACTACGACTGAGCAAATGAACAACCGAAGCCAGCACCTCACCAAAATATACAATAATTAAAATAAAAACAAACTAAAGATAAACTTAGTAACTACCAGCTCCGTCCACCCACCCGCTCAGTCATAGTTAAACTCCTCTAACATCTCATACCTGAATTTCCACACTAATCTACAAAACCTAACAATTGAGACCGACGAATAAAGTATAATCTCTATAAACTCATTCAAAGAAATTATTGTTTTACAGAAACATTGCTTTCTCCACTCCTTTAGAACAGGGCACACACAAATAAAATGGAACACATCCTCTGTCTGGTAGAGGTTACATAAAGAACATAAATTTGATTGTATTCTGCGATCATATTTATTGAGGTACATTAATTCTTCTCTCACCTTAAGCAACCAGCTCAGCTCTGTCCTCTTGGTGATTTTGTGTACAGATTCGTTGTTATAATCTTTTCTAAAATAAAGTTTCTTAAAAATTATCCCTGTCCTACTTTCTACTAAATTTTGTACATAATTATCTCTCAACGCTTCCTCTACAGTAACTAAAGTCTTTTCGGTATCTATATCTCCTTCCGTAAAGCTGTTCACATCTAAGCCATACAATGAGGATAAACCCTCCCAATCCTTAAACCAAAACACTTTCTCTTTAAATATTAATTTCATTAAAAATTTTGGGAGCCTATCATCCGGAAGCTTTTTGCATCTTAACATATATTCTAATTGTAATTTTAAAGTAAACAGGAAAATTGGCTTGATACCTAACTCTAAAAACATGTAATAATCTGGCGTCCAGGCTGGCAAGTTCAGACATTTTTTAACAAAGTTCCTCTGAGCAATTTCAATCTGCTTGTAACTACCTGCCCCCCACACTTGAGCGCCATAACATAAAATTGCTCTCGATACAGAGTTAAAGGCTAAAGGCTAGTTAAAGAGGAGGCTAGTTTCACGTCTTCATATTAATAGATTGTATAGTTTTTTTGTGTGTTCTCTTCCTTGGTACTTCAACAGCGAAACCAATCAGCCACGAGATCGGACGAGTGTTGCCAAATCGTGCAACGCAGCCTGACGCTGATTAAATGAACCGCACGTTTTGGCGCCGCTCGCTCGCGTATTTCCTTTCGCGGTGATAATATGTGTAAAGGAGCCCGTTGAAAATGTAAAGGCCAAGTGCCCGAGCTCATGCATTCGAAAATTTTAGAGTTTACTCCACTTTTTAACACTTGCACTAGAGCATTTATTGCATAGATAAATGTAGTCTTTGAAACCAGTGGCGAAGCGCGCAATCTGACAACGTTGCATTTTGTCCTTTCAAAACCAAGAAAAATATCGACAGATTGCTGGGAAGTACCGTAGACTTAAATATTTTGCGTAAGTCTGGTAGGACGTGGTGTAATTTTGCCAGATTGCCCATTTCGCCATTGTTTGTCATCAAAGCATGCATAAATTCAGGGCAAAAACTTTCACGCGAGTTTACTCTACTTTTTGTTTTGTTGATTTTTCAGGAAGTTACACCTATAAATGGTTAATACCCAATACAGAATCGATTTTCATAATACGATTTTGGGGGGAAGCGGAAAGTAATATTAGTCAAAGGAGAAACGCAATAGGTACTTAAGGAACTAAAAATGTGAAAATTTATTCTTTGTCTTCTATTTTTGGTCGCTCTCTAAAATACTATGTACAACGTTTTATTGGAAGTTTGCGCATTAAATTAGTCCTCACAAAGTCCTCGTCTGAAAAACATTCGGAGTCAGCATAGTCCTCATCTGAAACATAGCAACCATAGCAACGTGATGATGCCATAAAACTAGCCTATATTTCAGTGGTGTAGAGAGCGATTTGGCAACGTTGCAGTTCGTCCATTTAAACCGATGAAAAAGACCGAGGTGTTGGGTGTTCAGTGAACACCTTCGCATTCGACTTTTCATATGGGTTTAAATGAGCAAAATACTACATTGACAAATGCACGCCACACCAATGCTTTATTTCTGAGCTCATCATAGTGATTTCATGTCTCGCAGGATCCGTGCATTCGATACACTTGAATTTCAGGACATGATAAAGATATTCAAGAAAAACGAGACGGAAGAATCACTCTTGCTTACATCGTCATAAACTTTAACAATTTTTTAGCGATGAAAAAAGCGCACACACAAAAAACAGTGGCCTCGAAAAAATCACATGATCGAGATTTTTTTCGAGGGAGAGGGATAAAAGTCACACTACAGCCAAAACGTACACTGCTTAATGCACAAAAAAAGAAAAAAACTTTGCGTGAAACATGAGGCAATCACGTACCAAATAGAAGATATTCGCGAAAAACGAGAAGGAAGAGTAACTTCACATTTGCATAAACTTGAACCGTTTTTACCGCGGTTAAAAAAGCACATACAAAAGCACATGAGACAGTTTTCACGCAATTTTCTTTTTTTTGTGCTCTGAATCGTGCACGTTTTGGCTGCAATGTGATTTTTCCTATGGGATTTTATTCCTTTCCTTCGGAAAAATTTCTATCATGTGATGTTCAGAGCCCATTGTTTTTTCTAGGTACGTGCTTTTTTAACCGGGGTAAAAACGGTTCAAGTTTATGCAAATGTAAATTACTCTTCCTTCTCTTTTTTCGCGAATATCTTCTTTTGGTACGTGATTGCCTCATGTTTCACGCAAATTTTTTTTTTCTTTTTTTGTGCATTAAGCAGTGTACGTTTTGGCTGTAGTGTGACTTTTATCCCTCTCCCTCGAAAAAAATCTCGATCATGTGATTCTTTCGAGGCCACTGTTTTTTTGTGTGTGCGCTTTTTTCATCGCGGTAAAAATTGTTAAAGTTTATGACGATGTAAGCAAGAGTGATTTTTCCCGTCTCTTTTTTCTTGAATATCTTATCATGTCCTGAAATTCAAGTGTATCGAATGCACGGATCCTGCGAGACATGAAATCACTATGATGAGCTCAGAAATAAAGCATTGGTGTGGCGTGCATTTGTCAATGTAGTATTTTGCTCATTTAAACCCATATGAAAAGTCGAATGCGAAGGTGTTCACTGAACACCCAAAACCCCCGGTCTTTTTCATCGGTTTAAATGGACGAACTGCAACGTTGCCAAATCGCTCTCTACACCACTGAAATATAGGCTAGTTTTATGGCATCATCACGTTGCTATGGTTGCTATGTTTCAGATGAGGACTATGCTGACTCCGAATGTTTTTCAGACGAGGACTTTGTGAGGACTAATTTAATGCGCAAACTTCCAATAAATCGTTGTACATAGTATTTTAGAGAGCGACCAAAAATAGAAGACAAAGAATAAATTTTCACATTTTCAGTTCCTTAAGTACCCATTGCGTTTCTCCTTTGACTAATATTACTTTCCGCTTCCCCCAAACTCGTATTATGAAAATCGATTCTGTATTGGGTATTAACCATTTATAGGTGTAACTTCCTGAAAAATCAACAAAACAAAATGTAGAGTAAACTCGCGTGAAAGTTTTTGCCCTGAATTTATGCATGCTTTGATGACAAACAATGGCGAAATGGGCAATCTGGCAACATTACACCACGTCCTACCAGACTTACGCAAAATATTTAAGTCTACGGTACTTCCCAGCAATCTGTCGATATTTTTCTTGGTTTTGAAAGGACAAAATGCAACGTTGTCAGATTGCGCGCTTCGCCACTGGTTTCAAAGACTACATTTATCTATGCAATAAATGCTCTAGTGCAAGTGTTAAAAAATGGAGTAAACTCTAAAATTTTCGAATGCATGAGCTCGGGCACTTGGCCTTTACATTTTCAAAGGGTTTACACATATTATCACCGCGAAAGGAAATACGCGAGCGAGCGGCGCCAAAACGTGCGGTTCATTTAATCAGCGTCAGGCTGCGTTGCACGATTTGGCAACACTCGTCCGATCTCGTGGCTGATTGGTTTGCTGTTGAAGTACCCAAAGGGAAAAGAACACACAAAAAAAAATATACAATCTATTAATATGAAGAATAATAATAATGAGGATAGTAATAATAATAATAATTTAAAAAACAAAAAAACAAAAAAACAAAAAAAAAAACGTAAATTTGGCAACGTTGCCAATTTTTTTTTCGTTGAAAGTAGAAAATTCAGAATCAGCGACCCAAAAAACATAATCTGCGGTCCTACAAACCATCCACTCTTTTATCTGCGGGGAAGGCAATGTTTTCGACCCAATTTGCACGATTTTAGGCCAATTTTTCAAGATTTGAATCGGTCTGGCGGCCATTTGTCCCCAGAATTTGAATGCCAGACCAAGCTTTCTTGATTCGGGCTGTCTTCCCCTGCAAAATGAGCCCAAGCTCAAGTGTTGTACTTTCCGATTAAATTTCACTCAAATTTTTCCAAATTTGAGTTCCCGTAATTTTGAAAGTCCCCAGATTCAGACTGCCAGACCGGCCAATCTTGATTCCTTAGGGGTAGATCTTTCATTTAAAATAGGTGAAATTTCTTGTACTTTCCAATTGAGTTTTTGGTCCCTGGCTCTTAGACTATTGGGGGACCAAAATTTTACAAGCCGTAATTGTCAACTGAGCACACACGTTGCATACCTGTTTTCTTGGACCAAAAGCTTGTAGACCTTTTTGTCAAGTAGACGACCATGATTATTAGACTTCTTGTCTGTGGACCTAATACATTAGACTTTTTGTCATTAGACGTAATTAATTAGACCTCGAGACTGTGGACCAAGTTTGAGTAGACCAAACGACCTGAAACCATGTCTATAATTGCCTTGTTTATTGCCTGTATTAAATTGCAAAAGAATTACCCTCAATTAGATACGAATCTCCCATGGAAAATGGGCGAAAGTTCTTAGCCGACCTAACAAATTTTCTAATAAAAAATGCCTTTTATAATTTTGAAGAACTGCTAAGTAAAACGTATGTCTGAAGATAAAGGTAAATTCTGTTTTAGCAGTGTGTCAAGAGATTATTTTAAGAGATTATTTTGAGTTCCTTTCGTAAATGCTCGCTACTATGTAATTTTTTTGTATGTGTAATTTTGCCTGACCTGTACATTAACAAAATATCTTTTGTTGTGATGTGCCAATAATAAAAATAAAGAATAAAAAAGAAAAAATGGTACCTGCATAGCTCTGCCATTATGCTTTTAACTTTACAGTAATTTTGTGAGTCTATGAGTGATTTTTTTGAGGTGTTAATTGTCACTTTTGCTGAATTTTAATCAGGTCTAATCAATGAGTCTGTCGCAAACTTTTGCTACAACGATTAAGAGTGTATACTTTCATGTAAAATCACCTGAAAAGTCCATTGGTGGCATCCGAAAGTCATAAAATGCAATGATAAACTCACAAAAGACGTTTAATGAAATCCAAGATGGCGGAGAAATATCAAGCAATCTGTATGCATGCATCATGAACATCCACCAAGGATGACCAACTTCGACAACCTCACTGGAGGTAGAGGTCACTTATGTGTTTGTTTACGTTGTGATTGGTTGCGATTGATATTGTGAGGTTGGCTATCCTTCGATGTTCGTTGTGCATGTTAAAAATTGCTTGATATTTATCCGCCATCTTGGATTTTGTTAAACGCTTGGAGTTTATTATGGCATTTTATGACTTTCTGATGCCACCAATGGACTTTTCAGGCGATTTTACATTAGATTTTATTCTCTTAATCATTGTAGCAAAAGTTTGCAACAGACGCATTGGAACGTTGAAAGAACCACACTCCACCAAGAGTAACCTGTTCCACTTACTTCCATAAAAACATCCATAAAAAAATTAACATTGTGCACATACCCTGTATTTGACCAATTACTAAACTCTGCATAGCTCATGTTGATGACGTGAATCCTTCGACCTTCATTACACCATCTCATCAACTGGATGGCAGCTCGAATGATGCCCGTTCCTGTTTCCATTGTCCCAAGGCGCCCGTCTCCTGAAAACCAAGGAAATGGTGCTTTGTGATAAGACTTCTCTGGCAGATAGAACTAAAATCATACTTAATTTTCTTCGTAATCGAACTTCCTTGGTATTATTTCAAAATTCTTAATTCGCTCATTATTTGTATTTTTTTTTTACTTCCACTGAATAACTTTGTATTTCACTTTTTTACTTCTACTGAAAACCAAGAAAAGAAGGAGAGATCCGAAAATTTTTTACACACTATTTTATTCGTTGTTTTATTTTGATAATTGATTATTTTATTTTTTTCCCCCTAAGGTTTTTTCATTTTTTTCCTCAGCTTAATTTTGACTTAATTATTTTATTTTTACTAAAGTTTCCCAGTATCTCTTCATCGCCTTTCTACCGTTCTGCTTTGTTTTCTTTATTTGCGTTATTTGTTGTTTTATTTCTAAAATTTACTATTTTATTTTTTCCCCCTATTGTTCCTTTCACACTAGTAGCCCGAAAATTGAATATGAAAGAGAACAAAACAGGATCAAAGCTAAAAATCAATTAAAATAAAATAAAATGATTGTGGGACGTTTGAGCCTCGAAACGTCCCACAATCATTTTATTTTATTTTAATTGATTTTTAGCTTTGATCCTGTTTTGTTCTTTTTCATGGAATAAATAATGTAATAAATGTCTTTGCTCCGATGTGATTTGAGTCAGACTCACATATTTTTTCTTTTAGTGTTTTTTATACCAAATTGATGAAGGCTATGTGTTTAATTGAAATGTTTCGGGCTTCTTTTTGTCCCTTTTCTTGATTTCGTTCCCATTTCTCTCTCTCGTTCTTGCAGTTTTTTGGCCAATTTAGATATTAATTCTTTTATGTTAAAAAAGTAGTAGTAGTAGTAGTAAAGTCCAGCCGCCCAAATACGTGGCTCGTTACGGTGATATTTCACAGCGAACAACTGGACTGCATAAAAAAAGAAGGGGTAGGAAAGACAATCAAAGTACTCTCAAAACAAAGGATAGGAAAGAGGAGAGTAACGGCGACCTGCCAGGGACTCTCAAATTGGGAAGGAAGTACTTAGAGCACTCAAGGAGGTAAAAAAAATGAATAAATAAATAAATGAATAAGCAAATAAATAAATAAATTTGAACTTGATTTGAAGTTTAAAATTGACTACTTCTACTTACCAATTGTCAGAGAAACTAATTGCGCTCCAGGGGCAACTCCATTTTTCTCAGGAGTGTCCGGAAAATGAGCCGCAGCGATAGCCGCAACGTGAGTACCATGTGGACCTTAAGGAATGAGAGAGACAGAGAGAACACAATTACAATTGAATAATTAGCTTTGAGCACAAGACTTTCCCATTTTGTTCTGATGAGAGTGGTTCACTCAGCAAATACAGGGTGTTGGCCATAGGTGAATCCAGCCCAGTAGTAGCAGTACTAAAACTTTGTGCTCAATATTGACATTTTACGACTGAGTTCTAGAAAGTTTGATTGAGATTGACCTATTTAAAATAATCCATAACTTTCTTCTGCGCACAGCCTGCCACCAGTTTTTGAGCAGCTGTATTGACAAAAGAGTTCGGATAACCCAAGGTTTACTATACTTATTTTGCTAGTTAGCTGAGGGTTGTTGTGTTTTTCAATTTTGTACGGATTTTTTGAGCCATCAATCATCAAAATTGGATAAGAAATTGAGTCGTAACTTGAAGAACAGATTTAGGTTTCTGTTTCACCTGTAATCTTTATTGATACAACTCCAAATTACACATGATTTTTTCTTTGCATAGTTTCGCCTTTTTTTTAGAACCAATTTGGCCCGTTTATGGCTCAAAAAATCAAGCAAAAAATTAAGCAGGTGCTGACATTCCAATTTTTTGTCTATTATTCGTCTGTTCAGAGAAAACAGCCGAAAACCATAAAAAAACGGCTATTTTCGGAGCCTGCGACAAGTAACGCCATCTATCGGATTAAAATTTTCGGGAGTTTGCCACAGAATCACCTTAAGAAAAAACCAAAGGCACCTTAGTTCTCAGCTCATCAAATCCTATAATTTTCTCTATAAAAAACACATAATTTCAGACCCTTTCCAACAGCCTCATTATACTCTTTAAAAAGTTTTCTCTAGAAGCTATAAAATAAAGAGAGCTGTGTTTCGGTGGTCAAAGACTACTTACAAATGGTTGCAACAATTTCCAGCAGGTTTCCATCATCGTGAACATTGATGGAAACGTTCACTTGGTCCTCTTTCGTTAGAGCCATATAATCTCGTGTCACAGAATATTCACCCAACACTTTACATGAGGCTAGATCACCCTTCTCTGAGGTGTCAATGCATGCACTGAAAAACGGTAATGATATACTTAAATGAAAATACTCAATTTCTAGATGCCATAGTTAAAAAACAACAATGGGGCTCTTGCAAACTTTTGCTGTGAGCAAATGAATAGTCCAATGTGATGTAGAAACCAGCGAAAATCACAAAAACCACACCGAGAAAATCTAAAATTCAGTAAAAAAAACTCACATAACTGCTATAACCTTAAGTTTGTAACGGCGCACAGTGGGACGAGTCAACAGAAGGGGTAGGACATGAATCATACGACTAAAAATGCAAATTTGAATGTTTTTATCGTCAAAAAACAAACTATATAGGGTGATTCTATTAGGAAATTTTATATTAAAACCAATGGAACTACTTTCAAACTTCTAAGTTGCGTAGAAACAAATATATACACATTTCAAGTCATCACATCATGTCCGGCATCTCTCATTGACTTGCTCCACTGTGCGGCAGCTCAACGCAGGTATCATAAGAGATTCCTGTCTTTTATGTCACTTTCTCTACGAAAACACAGAGAAATGTCTCAATTTAGATAGGAATCTCCCATGATACCTGCGTCTCTCCGCCATTAAGCCCCATTCTGAGAGTGAATTTTGTGATTTTTCAGTGTACTCATTGTCACTTTTACGGGTTTTTATGCAAGAATCATCTCTTTAATCCCCTACATCGGAAGTTTGCAAGAGCCTCATTTTAATCAAACGTAATATAAGAATGTCTTCTCTTTTTAGACAGGTACTTTTTAGGTAGAGTGCTCCAGATTTATCTGTTGATTTATTTTTATTTTATTTTATTTTATTTTTTCCCCGACATTTCTTTGATTTTTTTGCAGTTCAAGACGATTTCCTGGACTTTTGAGAAACACTAGAATTGCAAACCTGTCGAAAATTGCATTAAAAATGCAATGGCTTCATTAGAATGACAGTTTTTCAGACGTGAAAAGGTATGGGGAAAACGAAGAACTATCCTTCTGAGATTCAATGATAAAATCATATTTTTGGTAGAGTGTGAGAGAAAACTGTTAAAATTTCCAGGTTTTTCTACTGACAATGGAACTGTTGTACACTTTTGCTGTAAGCGATTTAATAGTCAATTCTGGTGTAAAAACCCCCAAAAATAGCAATGGCAGCACTAAAAACTTCCGAAATCCACTCCTCAACTCGATAAACACTTTTATTTGCACGAGTGTAATGGTGGCATAGGGCAGTAATAATGGGAGATTCCTATCTTAATTTCGTCACTCTCTCTATGCTGACTAGGATGATTCACAGAGTAGTGATCCACATCGAATGAATGGTACCGTGACATCTAGTGACACCAGTGTCACATAAAAGTTGTCTCTTATTGGTCATTTCTTGATGGAGTTACAAGATGATGGGCAGTTGATGGGCTATATTCTTTATAGTGAAAATTTTACTGTTTATAAAATAATTTTAAAATTTTTCAAAAATAATAAAATCAGTTTATAAAAAAAAAGAAGTAAAAACGAATTTAAATATTGCTCCTAATCTTTTTCAAGATACCTTTAACTACCCTTTTTCTATTTGTTTCCTTTAATCTATATCCCTATGTTTCCCATGGAATGTTGTCCATGACTTAGTATTTTGGTCTAGGAAGTCGCTTTGGTGAGTCTCAAAGCGTGAAACGGTGTTGGTAGCTAATGTTAAACCCTCATTACCTTCCCCATCTTTATTTACCTTGTATGTATACCTCACTTGTTTCCAGTAATCTAATTTAATCCTTCCTGTTTCTATAGGTGGCTGTAAGTTCAAAATTTTATACAGAACATGAGCCAAATAACTCTAAAAAAAAATAAATAAATAAATAAAAGCGATTCCAGATTATGAGTGAATTTCGGAAGTTTTTAGTGCTACCATCGTTATTTTTGGAGGTTATTACAACAGGATCGACTATTAAATCGCTTCCAGCTAAAGTGTGCAACAGCCCCATTCCCTGAGATTCTGTGATTTTCCAGATTTTCCCTGACAGTAGACACCCTGTTTTGACATAATTAGTTTTCGATGAGTTAGAAATGCGATGAACAACGATCCATGATACGTACCACCAATATTGACCATTGTTGAATAGAACACAGTCATACGTAGGACCACAATCATTGTACTCCTTTTCAAATTGATTTAAGATGTCAACACGAGCTGTAGCTTCTTCTTTGACCAGTAAATGCACAGGGTCCAGCCTCTTGCTATCGTTCGAATCCTGTTTAAACAATTGTCAACAGTTGTCAGGATGTATTGACCCATCGTGCCTCGTCACTTCCGGTAAACCATCACTAAACAGTTGCGCAACAGTTAGGTGATAGTATCCATGGACGCAATTGAGTCTTATTCAACGCCCTATAGTGATAGAGGGGGCCATACGTGTTATAAGTCCTATCTCAAAGTGTGACAGCAAGGGTGATCGTAATCTGTGGTTTGTTTGCCTCACTTTTTTTTTAACTTTAAATCAAAAATTTTAATTTATCCTGTGGAAATTGGTTTTAAACAAAAGTACAAGCATTTTAAAGTGGCTACCTGGACGCAGAATTTTAATACAACTATCCAGGTGAGAAAATGTTGCATATTTCTGTTATAAGTCCGTTTCTTCATGGTGCAGATCCTTCCAGAAGAAACAGTTATATCAATTTCTGTGTCCAGATAGCCACTTTCAAATACTTGAACTTTTGTTTATAGCCAATTTCAAATATATTTTTCATAATTTTTTTTAAAAAATTTACTTACAGGTTAAAAAAAGGGAGGCAAACAAACCAAATCTGAGTGAAAACGTCTATGAGAGATATCGATCATGGCTGCCTTTGTGAAGTTTTAATATCATGCCCCACAAATCCTCTCTATCGCTATATAGCTCATTGGTGCCGTGTCACTTCCCGTAAACGAGCACCGTACAGTTGCACAACATTTAGGTGATTTTTTGCACGAACGCAATTGAGTTTTATTGAAAAGAGTACATATTTTAATTTACCATTATAACAATGGGGCTCTTGCAAACTTTTGCTAAAGGTAAATAGTTTAATCTGATGTAAAGACCAGCGCAAATCAGGAAAACCACTCTAAGTAAGTCTAAAATTCAAGAATTAACTCATATAACTGCAACATCGTAATGGCGGATCGATGCAGGTATCATGAGAGACTCCTGTCTATGCTGTAACTTTGGTTATTTGGTCTATTTATAAATTAATGCGTGATGTTTCGAAAATGATGTTTAAGCATAATTATACTTTAAGGTACGTGGAATCCAATGGGGTAGAAAAATCTAAATTCTAAGGGGGCTGGTTGTTTACTAGCATGAATTTGCATTTGAAAATTTGAATCCGATTGCATTTGAAAACCAAGAGAGAGCGAGTGAGACAGGAACTTTGTTTGGATCCAATGGGACAGTAGCAACTGAAATGTTGTGTTTCTTACAAAGAAAATGAAAGTTCTTGATGAGCTGAGTACAAAGATGCCTTTAGTTTCTAATTAAGTCCCATTGTTCCGGAGATGAAATTTTGGCCCAAAATGCAGTGTTTTAAATGAGGATTCCGTAGTGACGTCACTACGCGCATGACTTTTTACAACTTTAAACGTGTGTAGGTATTTCGGAAACCGGGACACTTAAAAATAAAAAATCAAAATCAAAATCAAAATCAAAAGCATACGAAGCACTATCATTTTTTTTTAAAAAAAAAAACACAATTTCAGACCTTTGCAACTGCCCCATAATGTTCGTAATGTCGCCCTAAATTGGTCCATTCATATTTCATAAGAAAATTTAAAGCATAACCTGGCTTTCTTCTATTTTGTGTAGTTCCTCTCCTTTGTTTATTTACCTTGTATAAGCAATGGTTTGCACTTTTGTAGTGCGGTACAATACGGGATACCGGTGGCGGACCCAGCCCTCGCGAACCCGGGGGGGGGGGGGGGGGGGGCAAACTTGGGATTTTCGCCCCTTATAGATCCACTTTTCGTTCTTTGCGCTTGCTTTCCCCCTTCCTCTCCCCTTTCTTCCCACTTTTTGGGCTGAACGCTTAGAGGAGGGCGATTGCCCCCTTTGCCAACCCCCTGTATCTGCAAATGTAGGATGAATGCGGGATGACGAATATACATCATACAAACCTGGGCAGTGACCTCTGCAAGCCGCTTGTTGCTTTCGGCTAATTCAAGTTTATGATGGGGATCCCACAAGGTTTCCTTCCTCTTTTTCACCATCCTCTCCTTCACAGTTTTTGGATACAGCTCAAAAGCATTCTTCACTCCGACACGATAACAGCCGTTCACATTTTTCCAAGATTCAGGAATCTAAATAAATTTTTTTCATTACAATTAAATTTGTAAACTGTAACTGTAATTTGTAAATTATTATGATCATGATTATTCTATCTTGTCCAAATATCTCAATGTTTTTTCCATCAAATCGTGGCATCTCTATCATGATTCTCCTTTTGTTTATAAAGTTCTTGATGGTTTCATTCTTTTGCCTAAGTTGTGTGGTTCATTTGAGTTAGAAGATTTCAGGCAAAAGTTTTCCAGAATCTGATGGATGGCGCCACTAGTCGCTTTTAAGAAAAACTGTGTTTTCGGCAATTTAAATTGAAAACAAAGTAAAAACGCAAAATCCAAGACCTGCAAAATTTTTTCATGGATTTTTTGAGCCCAAAACAAGCAAAATTGGTTTGGAATTAAATCCATCAATGATGAAATTCATTTTGCCAGAAGCTTAGTGAGTGAGAGCGAGTGCGAGTGATAGTATGTATCTGCCTCACTCGCAATTATTGAGGCTTATGGAAATTTTTGTATTTCATCATTTCCGTCTTTATTTTTGAGTGTTTCAGCTTGAAACTTTCAAGGTATCTTCCTGAAGTATGCTTGCGGGTAAAATAAGAGGCAAATAAGAGTAAATTAAAATTGAAATAAGATAAAATGGCAAACCTTTAAAGTTCTACCAGTGAGACCCTTGATTTCACCATTAACTGGAGTGACGACTGTCGTTGTGTCGACGTCCCCTGCTCCAGAGCAATCGTACGTTTCGATTAATTTCGGTTTGCCATCAGTGGTTATCTAAAAGCAGACAGGAAAATTGTGAGTCGATGCCAATGGATTGGTGCTTATTTTTTTTTTTTGCATTCTCTATATTTTATTTTATATTCTTACTCTCCTACAAGTATTATTTATTATCATATTTTTATTTTTCTTTAGTTAGGTATTCTATTTTGAAAATTTGTGAGTCGAATTCTCCTACTGTGTTATTAGTATTATTTTGAGCATTTAAGGTAAACATCCCAGTAGCCGACACTCTTGAAAGCACCAGTGCCCGACACTTACTTTTCACAATGTGAAAAATGTTAGTTTAGTGGCAATTTTGGTGTTTTGCGTATTATTTTTGAATGTTACACATTTAAGGTCTCAGAAAAATACCACACAAAACACCAGTATTGCCACCAAACTAGCACTTTTTACAGTTTAAAAAATGGGTGTACGGTACTGGTGTAAATCTTAGGAATGTCGGCTACTGGGGTGTTTACCTTACTGTGTTCTTATTGTTAGTGTTTTTTTATCTCTCAGCTATCTTGTTTGTCGCCCAACACAACTTTTTCTTAGGGGTGTCAAATTGAATTTATTTTGCTGTTGTATTATTGTTTCTGTAAGAGTTTTTGTTTGTACATTTTGAATGCATATAAATGAAATAATTAAATTAATTAATTAAATTAAATGTATTCGTTCATTTTTGGTTCTTAGTTGATTCATTAAGGGATTAAAACTTACGCATTTGGGTGTCCATGTTTCAAATCGAATCAGTATTTGTGATAATAGGTAAACAGAATTCTTGCTTGAACCTAAAAAATGTCTAGCGTCTTCTTTATATTATTAGGGAGGGAAAAATTAGACCCTCTTTCAAAAAAAAAAAACATAAGTATGCTGCCCTGAACAATAAGGAGCTATCATAAAATTGCAGATGTGCACTATGTGACGGTTCAAAATCTAGATCAGCCCCCAAGAATGAATTTTTAGAAAAATGCACCTGCTATTTCCTGCCAGGAACAATTGAACTACTGCGTCAACATTAGTTCAATTATATCCAGCATTCTGTTTGTGTACCTGGTGCTTACGGCTCCTTCTCAGAGTATAAGCACTGATTTTGGCATACTTACGGCAGGCTCCTCTGTTATAGCTCAAAAAGTAATACAGATAGGTGAATTTTGATTTCAGCTTTGTAGAGGGGCATGCTGAAAATAGAGGGTTTCTGTGTCAGACTCAATTTTGTTTTTGGCGTTTACGGCATTCTACCTCAGCACAGTAGAGTGGATGAGTCAGCGTTTTTTTACACTCACTTCCACGAGCAACGATAGAGGTCGTTTCAGAAGTTATGGCCGCTAACAGCTCTGCAAGTTCTGGGCCGGTTAAGCGCCTATCACACAGGCAAGGCACTGGTGGGGAACGCACTACAGAACTTTGGTTCAGCGCACGGAAATACGTCCGTCTGCACAAGTAAACAAAGAGCTAATAGCGGCCAACTCTTATGAAACGAGTTTTACCAATGCCCCTACAGTGCAGAAATCCACGTAAGCTGTCATCAGCTATCTTTTTGAAAGAAGCGTTCCTCTCAAGATTGGCGGAAACAAACCCACCTGTAATCCAGCAGCACCAGGATCCACTCCAGAGTCAAATATTGCAATGATCGTTCCTCTTCCATCATATTCAGGATACTTGTTCAAAAAATCCAGGACCCCGGTCTCTTTCTTGGGCACAAGTCCCCAAACAGGAAACTCAGCTTCTTTCGCTGTCATCCTTCACAGGTAAAGAATATATGTCCACGACAAGATTTTTACGAAAACTCGACGCTTCCTAGAAATTCAGATCAAAACAAAAAGGCACGATGAGGCACTTCACTACAAAATGATTGCACCGGCAAGAGTTGTTTACATGTTGTTAGAGACGAACGGTATCTGTAATCACGTGTATCGGAACGAAGATAAATTATTCAACTAGAGTAAAAATGCACCCGCACACTAATCACTTGAAACACAAGATTGAATTCAATCTACTTTCACTAAAACATCACTTTCTTTGTCAACTCTCAACTCAGCAAAACTATTCTTAGAACACTTTTATGGTTTTTTTTGCTGACAAAGAAATCAAATGATAATAAAACAATAACAATGATGAATGATTGATGATAAATGATAAGTGATGATAAGCAACGATGATTGAACAGCTCAGTATAATAATCTCTGATTTGAACATCTTTGATGAGAAACAACCTAGCAAGTCCTAGCAAGTCTATCACGAAGTAACCCTCCATCTCTTTCAAACTCTCGAAACCTAGATAACCCGATAAACCGTGCCGTGTGGCGTGTTCATCATCCATTATTTTAGCAATCAGGTAAGGCATTTTATTGTTTTCTTTATTCCAATATTGTAATTATCCGGATTATTATCATCTTATTTTAAATGTCCCACCTCTAGTTTCGTCCTCACCATCCCAATTCAACCATCGTAAACTTCCACGAGCTTTTCTTGCCTTACTTTTTGCCGGTGCCCGTATGGTTTAGAAGTTCTGTTTGTGTCACAGGCCTGTGGTAATTATTGTTGTGATATGTTCGTTAATCGTTTCCCCTTTCTGTCTACAGGACCATAATTAGAACTTAATGGTACTCACAATGACGGATGATGTCAAGGTTCATTTTAAGGCGCCTCCGATTCAGGACAATCCGGATGGATGGGGTCCGAGCGACATGCCTGATCAGTTCAAAGATATGCCGTACCAACCGTTTTCGAAAGGAGATCGTTTAGGAAAGGTAATTTCTTTAAGCTTTCTTTTCAAAGATTCTGTTTGATGAGTTTAATGTGTTTGATTTTTGCATTTTTTTATTTCATGCACTAAGTTGATCTGGAACCCTTTGTGTTCAATGTAAGGAAGCGGGCATTTGTGCAGGTCCTTTGGTGCAGTTAAATGAATCAATAGTTTTTCTTTAATTTTGTCATCTTTTGTCAGAGGTATCATTTGACAAGTTGCTCTGCTCTTGAGCGTCAACGACATTTGTGGCCTTTCTGCATTAGTTAAATCAAAGATTTCTTCTTACATTTAGAGTTTAGCAAACCTAACCTCACTTTAATGAAAATTACGAGGAACGAATTAGATTCATAATAGATGGACAGTCTGCGTGGTCTATGTTGCTGAAAGCAGAGTAAAAGTTGGCTTCTGATGGACTGATAAGCCTGTGTCCAAACTTTTTTGGCCTCATGGAAAATGACCTAGAGTTTTTGTTCCGGGCCAATTCCTTTGAAACCTGTGCTATAGTGCCCTACTCAAAATTCTCTGACCATATAGTAGAACTATTTGAATGTAATGGAATGTTAAGCCCACTATAAAATCACGAAATCCTCTCTCAAACCTCTAAAATGCTTTCAAACGCAAGATCGTAACGATGGTGATAGCCGCCTAAATCTCAAGGCAATTTTATGCTTCTTCTACTTCTTGTGTGGTGTCCCGAGAACACCTTGTTTGGATGGAGCTTTATGATTAGGTAGGAAAACCTAATGTAATCAGCGGCAACAGCCGCCTTTCGGTCTCGCGTTTAAAACTATTTTATGAGTTTGGGAATGGATTTTGTAGTGCGCTCATGGCTTTTTTTGCATCCGAATCAACTGTTAATGCTAAGAAAGGAGAAAAATGAAACTAAATTCATAATGAGGGCCAATCTTGTTCTAAAAATTTTAAAATGACTACCCAAAAAGTCAAAGCCAAAGTAGAGTGATTGAACAAAACATAATTACAGTCAAAATTTATCCAAAGTGTAGTAGGCTTTTGAAAGTAGAAGATTTGACTTTAGAGTGAAAATTTTTATGTATGAATGTATTGTTTGTCACCTGAACAACTTTTTAATCGAAAGAAAATTATAAGAAAAAAATTTAATCTTAAAATAATTTGTCAGATTTCAGATTGGACTGGTGCAGCCATTCTAGACAAGAAGTACAAAGGTAAATTACAATTACTCCCCCCTTCCCAACCCTTTGCCAATCTCTGCTCTTCTGTTCTGGTTGTATTTTATTGCTTTGCATAGTTCTTAAATTCTTTACTTATTTTTATTTGCATAGTACAAAATATGCATTGAAATTTATCAGACAAGGGCATGCTTTACAGTGAAAAAGTTGAGGATAGTAGTAAAATTTATTTTATTTATTTTTATTTATTTATTTCACGTGTACAAAGAAGCCACGAGGCTATGGTACAGAGTCACAGATATGAAGAAGTAAGAAAATAAGTAAAAATCAACAAACTATAGCGATAGATAGGCTGATTCATGTTATAAGTCCTATCTCAAAGCAATACCGTCTCTAAACATACCAAGCTGCTTTTTTGAGGTTAGGGTTGTCTTGGTATACGTACGCTTATGGAGAATGAAATTTTGGTGAAATGCAAAATCGAGATTTATCCTCTCAAAACATGATTTTCAACTCTTACACTGCTTTGGGGAAGTAACTAAGCCATAAACTTTCATTACTGATGTACTTTTCCAATTTTGGTCAAACTTCAAAAAACGAACCAAAACCTTGATAACGCCATAAGCTTTCCGTAAGCTTACATATACCAAGACAAACATAACCCCCACTTTTTCAAAAGAAGCAGCATGGTCCTTTCCTCAGGGTGTCACGCTTGGTGCGGTATCCCTCTTGTCCCCTTTCCCCACAGTGAGGTACTTTGGTAGGTATCTCCCTTCCTTCCTATTCCCTTTTTGTATTCTCAGTCCAGTCGTTCGCTTTGAAATACAAGCATAACGAATGCAAGGTTTGGGCGGCTGGACTTTACTACTACTACTACTACAACTATCCAGGTGAGAAAATTTTGCTTGTTTCCATTAAATGTCAGTTTCTTTACTGTGCAAATCCTTCCAGAAGAAACAGTCATATCGATTTCTTTGTCCAGTTAGCCACACTAAAACACTTACACTTTCGTTTATCACCAATTTCAAATGTATTTGTCACAATTTTTTTTTTTTTTTTTAAAGGTCAAAGAGTAAGAGGCAAACAAAGCAAGTCTGTGTGAAAAACGTCCATAAGAGATTTTCATTATGGCTACCTTTGTGAAGTGTCAACATCACGCCCCACAAATCCTCTATATCGCTATAGTTCGTTGAGGAAAATGTAGTCGTCAAAATGAATATAAATTGCTGATGTATACTTTGTCTCACTCACATTCGTACTCATTAATCACTAATAATATTCATTTTTGATGAAGAAAAACAACACAGAACTGTCATAGTTTATAGGATCTCTAAGAAAAATAAAAAGTAAAGAATACTAACAATGCAAAAACTAAATAATTGAAGGAAGGGGTTCGATAGGAGTTTCTTATTTTGTTGAATCTGATTTCTTATGCTTCTATTTTTTAGACAAGTATCAGTCCCAGTTTGGTAGCCTGTCACAGTACGCTTATTACCATGAAGAAGATGAGAGCACATTCCATCTAGTCGACACAGCTCGCATCCAAAAACCACCGTATCAGCGAGGTCGCTTCCGTCAAAATCCTCGTAACATGCGCGGTAGAGGAATGGGCCGCGGTGGCGGTCAGTTCCACTTCCAGATGCTTGGCAAAGGACACAAAGCCGGTGATAGGTGGGTATTTCTTATTGTTTTGATTGATATTATCCATGGTCCCTGTTTGTAGTCGAGTTAAGATAAGTGAAACTATGGGCGCTGCCGTTGGATGTGTTTCTGCACATTTGTTTACAGTCTGAAGGCCGTTGTTGTGTTTTCATCCACTGCAAAGATTACAGTGCCGTACAGTTTCTAATAGTGTAATCTTTCACTGCTTTTGTTGATCAACATTTATTTATGCTTCTAAAGATTCTTTTAGGAATTATAGACATTCTTGGTGTGCATCCTGATTAAAATTCAATTGCAAAATGCAATTCAATTCTTCAATACTTTGTTGGATATGTTGAAAAATACCTTTAACCCATATATGCTCAACATTATTTGAAATTTTAAGGTGTTTTTCTCAAAAAACACCGTCTTGGAGTTAAAAATTTAAATAGTTAAAAAACGTGAAATTTTTTGGTCCAGCAAAATGATCTATGCTGAAAAATCCCAAAATTAGTTTTTGTGTAAAATTGGCCTTACTTTACTGCAATTCGGTCCAAAGAAAACACAACAAGTGGGTCATTAACGACCCAATGGGCATGTATGGCTCAAGAGCTTTGGTCCAATAGTATTTTTAATACACCTCAAACAAAGCCTACTTGTTAAGCCTTGCTTTTCTATCAAGCAGTTCCAAGATGCTTCTGTCTAGCTTTAATATAGTTACCTACTATTTTCTGTCAAACTCAAGTATTTACTATTGTTATTATCGCTATTGTTAAGACTATGACTTGTACCATAGCTTTGTACAGCAGGCTGGATGTATGAATAAATTATTATTATTTATTATTATTATTTTAAATCATGTTTTGTTGTTTCCTTGCCATCAGATTGCGCAAAGGTCAGCCAACTAACAGAGGATTCCGCAAGCAACAAGGCATGCGAAATCAGAAAAATCAGGCTCCAATTAAGAACCGCGATGCCTCGGTGACAGTCCGAGCAGACTGGAATATCATCGAAGAAGTAGATTTCGCCCGCTTCTCAAAACTGTCTCTGCCAAATGTCAAAGAACCTCAAGATCTGTAAGTTTCTTTTCTCATTCTTACTTCTTTTTTATTTCAATCAATTTTTCAAACTGCGTGAAGGAAAAAAATAATAGATAAATTAATTAATAAGTAGACAAAAATGAAATGAAATAAAAAAAAAAAAAATAAATAAAAAAGTGAAATGAAAATCAAATTAAACAAAATGTGAAAAACGAAAAAATAAAAATTAACAAGTGTTTTTAAATGTCCTTGGTTGTTTAGGTGCTAAGGCAACTTTGTTCTTCGGTTTCTATATCCGTTAAAAGTTTCATTAAAAGTTTATTAAAGTTGTCAAAAGTTTATTAAAGTAGTTAAAAGTTTAGAATTGTTGTAGGTACTGTTGATGTATGTGATTGTAAATTGAACTCATTTATACTTAAGATATCTAATCAACTTTAGAAGTCGCTATTTTCATTTGACTTCAATATTAATGTAAAATTAGACCTACTGCAAAGAATTTCTCGAAACTTCCAGGAACTTTCCTTCTCTAGGTACATTAAGTCTTGTTCCTGAAAATTACAAGCAATTTTTTCAATCAGATTATTTTTAAGGAAATTAAAAAGTTGAGATTAAATAGCAATGTTGGAACACTATAGCTTGTCCCAGAAAAGATTGGATTTGACACTTCTATGGTTTCCATGAAAACATCAGCTTCCATCCTTAAATAGGGCAACCCGATTGGTTGAGGAGCAGTAAGAAACTGTTGTTTTCATTTAAACCTACTGTTGTCAAGTCCAATCATTCTGGGGACAGCTCATAGTTGGTCTGTTTAGTATAAGTGTGTCCAATTAATGCTTGATGTTTTGAAAATGTTGTTGAAGTGTATGTAGACTTTAATGGGTTTAGTGGGTCGGATCCAAATAAATATCCTGTATCAATCACTCTCTCACAATTTCCTAAAAGAAATCGGATCTAAATTTTTGAATGCAAATTCATGCAAGCAAGTAAGTTTAAGGTATGTGAAATCCAATGGTGTCATAAAATCTGAGAGAACTGGTTACTTGCTTGCATGAATTTGCATTCGAAAATTTAGATCCGATTTCTTTTAGGAAATTGTGTGAGAGTGATTGAGACAGGATATTTATTTGGATGCGACTCTTTAAACCCATTGCCCCACAGATTGACCCATTAATAAGACTCTGATGCCATCCAAACCAGTAACTTCCCACCCCTTTAAAACACCACCGGTGGTATTAGTTCCCAATGATGCGTTTTTTTATTCTCCGGAATCCGCGCCGGTGCAATAACCCGGAGTTTTCGGAGCTGCTCCGAAGCTGTCTGGTGCAGCACCGGTCACGTGTTGAAGCTCCGGAGCTCCAGCTCCGGTGCATCGGTCTTCAACTCCGATACACTGGAGCTTGCACCGGGGCAGCTCCGGGCGTATCGCACCGCTAATAAAACAACACTTCGGTGCGCACCGGTGCTGGAGCCCCGGAATAAAAAAACACTCCGGAGCACTGGAGCTGCACCGGTGCGCGCTCCGGAGAATAAAAAAACGCATCACAACATACAGTATTGGGAGCCAAAATTTTTAACAAGCGCCCAAAACCATCAAAAATTTGGAATCCCTTAGTCCATTCCTCTACACATTAAAAAAATTAATAATTGACTTATCAATTATTAATTTTTTTAGCCTTAGCTTATCACTCCGTGAATGAGTATCTAAATGATGCATTGTGATTTTGAGTCTAACTCTGTGCTTACTTACCTAAGTTATGTATTAAAAAATTGTATCAAGTATTTCAAGTTGTTTTCTATAGATATTGACTTGGGACCAAAAAATGTTACGTCCTCACGGTCCCGCACGCATGATGATCGGTGAGCTCTTACGAGGGATTTAAACCACACGCAACCATACTTAAGTATGCACCATCCAACATCTTTCGAAGGACCGTCAAGTCGTAACATAATTTGGTCCCTTTACCGTAACAACTTGTTTGTTCAATGTACCAAATTCTGAAGAAATAAAAAAAAATGAATTAACTTATGGCTTTATAGAGTGTGCTGTGGTGCTATTGAATACTACGATAAAGCATATGATCGTGTGAAGGTGAAGAATGAGAAGCCTTTACAGCGCATTGAACGTATCTTCCACACAGTTACAACCACTGATGATCCCCTCATTCGTAAGGTAAGCTCTCATTTTATGTGCCATTCAACTAGTTAATTTATTTATTTTTTAATTTATTCCTGTAACTTAACAAGTCTCCAATAAGTGTGAGAATACAATAGACTGTAAACAACTGAGTTATTCCAAGAGTTACCATGGTTGAGTTCTAACATTGTTGTGATGAAGAAGCAGGTAATGAAGTTATGATGACTTGTTTGGAGAAAGAAGTGACAAACGTAGAAGAGTTTGAATTATTGATTATGAAAGTATAGAGAGCTACAGGCTGGAATACTGAATGTGGCAACACTGAAAACCCTCAAGGTCAGAGTCCGGTAACCACACTGCTGCCATAAGACCCTGTGTAAATATCACCCTTAATATCTTCCTTAAAAATTGTTATAAAAATGTAAACTTTGCATCTATGAATTTTTAAGCCCTCAAATTTTTTACTGTGTTCATTTTGACTTCAATTTTCGACCATTAGTACGGTTTTAAATGACTCCGAAATCCTTAGGGCGGATAGTATGGGCAAAACATGGAAACTTCAGACCCATATTATGCAGTTCAAAAAATATTTAAAAATATTTGTTTAGGAAAATAGAAGGAGAACGTACGACCATTAGTACGGTTTTAAACGACTCTGAAATCCTTATGGCGGATAGTATGGGCAAAACATGGAAACTTCAGACCCATATTATGCAGTTCAAAAAATATTCAAAAATATTTGTTTAGGAAAATAGAAGGAGAAAAGGCTAAAATAAATGCTCAACAAATTCCAAATCATAAGACAGTTTAATAAACGAAATATCTTTGTAGACATTAACATGTAACCGTATGGAAGAGCAAGAAATTCGGACTTCCAAGCGTTGCCCTTATCAGCCCAGTATTCTAGCCTGTAATTGTATCGGCTGTGGTTTCACAGATTTTAAGCAAGTTGAGGAAGAAAAACAAAAAAATGGAGCTACCCAGATTTTTAGAGAATTGAAAAAAAAGCACAGAGATAGTGGAGTAATGTTCTAAAGCATAGTAATATTTCTTAAAAAAAAAAAAAAAATGAAAAAAAACTATGAAGGTGATTTAGAACCATTCCTTAGCAATAGCTTTGAAAAGTATTCTTACTTTTTCAGATTTGTTGCCAAAAAACTGTCCATCAAGGACGTGTTAATTTTGGACCATACATTTTTCTAACGATTCAGCTCTTTCAAATTCTTTTCTCCTTGATTTTAGTTGTCTAAAACGGAAGGTAATGTCTATGCTACTGATACTATCCTCGCAACTATTATGTGCTGCACTCGCTCAAATTATCCTTGGGACATTGTCATTGAAAAAGTCGGAGACAAGTTATTCTTTGACAAACGTGACAACACAGAATTTGGTAAGTTTGTTATCAATGTATCTAATTTGTAAATAGGCTAATTTTTTATGCCTGAAATACTATTGGACCAGACGGAGACTTTGTTCAGTGTAGTTTCAAATTCTTGCATTAAGTTTTTTTTTGTACATGTTTTTTGTGTAATTTTTTGTGGAGACGCTCTTTTAGTTTGTTTTCTGAAATAAAATGTGGCCACAGGTCAGGAAACCCAATATCCATATTTTGATTAGACTTGGCAACCACGTGACTCATCTTCATCAATCACTCCATTCTTATTCAGCCAGATTGAGGAAAGGCTTAGATTATATAGAAATCTCTCACGGCACCTGCGTAGCTGGGCCTCTACTTCTTAATCTTTAAAGTCATTTTGTGAGTCTGTGAATGAATTTTGTAATTTTTTAATGTGCTCATGCTGGAATTTACTACTACCTACTACTACTTTTTAATGTGCTCATTGTAAGTTCCGCTAAAGTTGACTCAAGAATGAACTATCCAATCGCTTGGAGCGAAAGATAGCAAGAGCCCCATTTTATGTATTCAATAATAATAGAATGATTTGTTTTCTTCTCTTTTTCAAGACTTACTAACCGTTAACGAAACTGCCAGTGAACCGCCCCAAGAAGATCCGACCGGCGTCAACTCACCTAGAAATCTTGCTCTAGAAGCGACCTTCATTAACAATAATTTCTCCCAACAAGTATTAAAAACTGCAGATAAGGTAAGGTTTCAGCTTATACTTTCAAGTGTGCAAAGATTAGTCTTATTTTGTAACCCAAGTAGCAGTAGTTGCTCATTTTATGTTACTTTTGTCCTGTAACTGTCAGGACTTGTCCTGTTGAAATTAAATGAATTAATAAATAAATAAATAAATAAATAAATAAATAAATAAATAAATAAATAAAAAATACAGTAAACTCTCGATTTACCGGATTTCAGGGGACCGGCCGAAAAATCCGGTAAATCGCGAAATCCGGTAATCCGAAAACTCGCATTTTTTGCGGCGAAATCGTGGACCGAAAACTCGCATTTTTCGCGGCGAAATCGCGGAATTTTTAGGTATTTTTTCTCCCCCCCTCCCCCCCAAATTTTCACTGTTTCGACTAACCTGAGCCTGAGGGTTTTAGTTACAAAAGCACAAAACACGCGTGGGGGATTAGAACACGATAATTTGGTACTAACTGTTCGTTTGTTGAGTGTTTTTTCATTTCTCTTAGATAAAAATCTCTTTGGAAAAAATCAGCTGACTTTTTCCAAAGAGGTTCAGCCTATCTCGCTGTCAGCCAGCGTTGCCAATGTTGGCAAGTTCTTGAAGTGCCAAAGCCACAAACTACGTGCTTCACGCGTGAGCGCGTGGAGCCAACGCACTACGGGCGGCAACGCTGCGCTGCTGTCAACGCGGGAAAGCAGCGAAGCTTCCCTGCCGCTTGACGCGTTTTTCAAAACACCGCGACTGATGAGTTTGGAGAGTGACTCACGGTGATTCTTTGAGATCGCGGCATCGTGTCACGGGAAAAAACTGCTATATCTGAGCAAAGTCCGGTAAATTGAGAAGAAATTTCTTCTTGGGACCGAGAAAAAATCCGGTGAATCGCGAAATCCGGTAAACCGCGATCCGGTAAATCGAATGAAATTTAACATTGTTCTTATGGGACTTTTGCCAGGACCGGAAAAATTTTCTGGTAAATCGCGAAATCCGGTAAATCGCGATCCGGTAAATCGAGAGTTTACTGTAAAGGAAACCCCCAATTTGACTTCCTCCAGGAATAGAAAATATTCCTGAACCCATGGAGCTAGTGTGCGTGAAACTTTCCACAGGAGGAAATTTCTCAGTCGTCAAAAAGTTCTGAAATTTAAAAATTTCCAAGCGATAAAATATAAATGCTCCCACTCAGTTGCTAAACACTGCATGTATATGAGTAAAAAACGTCATTTTGCTTTCTTTGCAATGCTGTATCTCTAGATCAAACAATCTCTACAGCTTGTGATTTCCGGGGGTGCAGAATTATCCAAAATGCTTGAAGTTTCACGCAATCCTCAAGATTTTTGGAAAATTTCCTCACAGAAGTTTGGAAATTGCTTATTTTTTAAAAATTTTCTTTGCTTACTTTAGCACCATTTGCACTCTATAAGACCGATATTTCCACAATTTTAAGGTCATTTCCCAGGCAAATTCCCAGACTTTCACGCGATCCACCGCTTAGTAGGTCATATTCTGCATCCCTGATGATTTCAACCATTTTGTAATAAATTTTGTCTTTTTAATAAGCTGATCGTAAAAGAGAACAATTAAAGATAAAAAATATAATATTTGTTAAATCCAATGGCCGTTTCTGATATTTCTCTCCTTCATGATTGATTTTTCTTTCCTTCGTAGGGTGAGCCACGTTATAAATTCCCAGAAGCAAATCCTTTCGCATCAGAGGACGAGGAAGGAGAAATTGCATCCGTTGGTTACCGTTACAGGAAATGGGATCTGGGAGATGGTATCGTACTAGTGGCTCGTTGCGAACACGATGGAGTTTTGAGAATGCCCAATGGAGACATACTATTTTTAACTATCAAAGCCTTGAATGAATGGGACCCCAAGGTAATTAATTGTTTATCAGTTTCTGTTTAAATATTTTAAATTTCACAATCATTTGTGCGAAGCTCTTTTCCATGGGGGGTACGCTGATATCTATTTTCTCATTTATTTCAGCCTCCAAGTGCTAACCCATTGACTTGCCATTTTTATGAGAGTCACAAATGTCCCTAAATTCCCGCAAACTTGCTAAAAAATGATATAGGTTTGCAAAATTGGTTATCACAGAAGTTGTGATTCAATACCCGTGGCGCTCTCTGTCGGAATCTAGCAGAACTACTATGAAATAATCTGTGATGCGCCGGCACGTCTGTGCAAGTCAATGGGTTAACTATTGTCCATAGACATTATAGAGGAGGACTGACCCTTTACACGGAAAAATGAAGCCGGTCATATCCAGATGTGAAGAAATGTTTTAAAAATATTTTTAAAACATTTTAATAAAAACGTTTTAAAAAAATGTCAACAAAAATATTTTGACTACTAATTGGCATGAACAAATCTAGTTGTTTAAAATGTTTTTAAAATATTTATAAAAGATTACCAAAAACTTTTCGGCAAGATTTTCATAATGTTTTTAAAATTTTTCATATCTGGGATAGTGATGGGTGGGGTAAGGGAGCGAGGGGGTTTGAACGAATTAAACATTGCGGCTGATAGAGCCAAGACATAAAATTGTTTCAAAAGAATGCAAATTACTTTTAATTTTAAAAATTTTGTAGATATGATACGCAGTCTATGTATTTTTGCTTTCATTAATTTTTTTTCTTTTATTTTTCTTTCAATTTTCAGCTGTCGGGTGGTGTAGACTGGCGACAGAAATTGGACACGCAGAGAGGAGGTGTTTTAGCTCATGAACTGCGTAACAACGCTTGTAAATTAGCTAAATGGACTATCCAAGCACTCCTGGCCGGTTCTGATCAAATGAGATTCGGGTATGAACATTTCAATACTTTTGAAGGGTATATTTCTAGAATTCATCTAAGGAATTCATCAGGGGAGTAAAGATAACATAGCTGGGCAAAGCAGTGTGTATTTAAAATTGGATCCAAACAAATCAATCTCACTCGTTTTAGTTGGTTTTCCTTCAGAAACAGGATCCAAATTATCAAATGCGAATTCGTGCTAGTAAACAGCAAAGTTTTCTCAGATTTTACTACACCATTGGATTCCACGAAGCTTAAAGTGTAATCATGTTTCAACAACATTTTCGAAACATCACGCATTAATTAACAATCACAGTTGTATCAATGAAAGTCCCATGTTTTGTCCACGTCTTATACTCACAGTTTTTTATAGGCACACAATTCTAGGATATGGGCTCATTTGCAAAACCACACCACATGTTATACCTCGAGCAAACTTTGTTACTAAGAGAGGTTAGGATGATTGAGTGTCATGGTGGTGATATGCCCAAGAGAGACCATGAGTAAGACAAAGACAAAACAGGACATCTAGTTGTGACTGTAAATTGACTTGTGATCTTTTATGAATTATGTCAGAGTGAATATATACTCTAAGAGACGTGGAATCTAACGGTGCAATAAAATGTGAGAAAACTGGTTGTTTACTAGTATGAATTTGCATTTGAAAATTTGGATCTGATTTCTTATGGGTAAATCCTAGAGAGTGAGCAAGATAGAACATTTGTTTGGATCCAATTTTGATTGTGACATCATCACTAAACAGATCTATTTATATATCTCACAACTTGGGCCTTGATAAAGTAACATCATGCAACCTAACTAAAGTCCTAATATTAAAACATTCTTCATCTCCCTGTTAAACAAAAGTAAAAACTGCACTCTCAATTCTCTCTTTAGGTATGTGAGACGAAATCTATCTGCTTGCCTCAAAGCATAAAATGTAATAAACTCCGCTTTTGGTAACCGAAAGTTTTTAAATCATTTTTGTCGTATTGTTTGCAGGTATGTGAGTCGAGTGCACGTGAAAGATCCGTCGAAACATGTAATTTTGGACACGCAACACTGCAAGCCGCAAGAATTCGCCGTGCAAATCAACTTAAACATGGATAATGCTTGGGGTATCCTCAGGTGTATCATCGATCTGTGCATGAAACAGAAAGATGGTAAATACTTGATCATGAAAGATCCGAACAAGGTAAGAATTACTCAGTTCTCTATTTCTAAATGGGGCTATTGCACACTTTTTCTATAAGCGATTTAATAGTCGATTAAGGCGTAAAAACCTCAAAAAATAACGATGGCGGCACTAAAAACTTCCAAAATCCACTCCTAAACTCAATAAACGCAGTTATTTGCGCGAGCGTAATGGTGGCCGAAGGCACTAACAATTGGAGATTCCCATCTAACAATTCTGAGACTCCATAAAGAAGTGACCAATAAGAGACGACTTTCATTTGATACCGGTGTCACTAGGTGTTGTGGCACCATTCATCGGATGTGGATCATCACTCTGATGACTAATTACTCTGTGAATCATCCTTGTCAACATAGAAAGAGTGACGAAATTAAGATAGGAATCTCCCATTGTTAGTGCCTTCGGCCACCATTACGCTCGCGCAAATAACTGCGTTTATTGAGTTTAGGAGTGGATTTTGGAAGTTTTTAGTGCCGCCATCGTTATTTTTCGAGGTTTTTACGCCATAATCGACTATTAAATCGCTTATAGCAAAAGTGTGCAATAGCCCCATTCTTTATCAAGGTGAATGCACTGGTAACAAACACCAGTCCAGTAATGGATACTTCTTTTTCATCCAGGAATAATGAGAAATTGGAGGTCATCTTGCTTGTGTCGTTATCTTTAGTGCACTTTAGGTACTATACAGAGGATATACAAATGATACGTCCAAAACTTTTAAGTCCAAAAAATTAGGTCCAAAGAGGAACTGTCCAAAAAAAGAAAAGGCCAATATTTAAATGTCCAAAGATTACAATAGTTTGATTTTTTTTCACAGGTTTAAATCAATGAGCTATAACTTTAGAGTGGCAGCGGGCTGGTCCACCTTGTGCCACACAGGGTAAAAGGAATCCCGGGAAAAAGCGGAATTTGGACGGCAGATTCCAAGGTTTGAGGTTAAATTTTGTAGGTCGTTCGGAATTTGGCGGGAATTTGGACGGCAGATTCGTAGGTCGTTTCCGGCGATGCCCGAGTTTGTTTACGAAACGACCGGAAACAACCTACAAAACTTTACCTCAAAATCGATTTTTACGGCAAGATGGCGGCGCCCTAGGTGACAACAATGAACCAGCGGAACCTTGCGGTTCCTTGATGTGCGACTCTAAAGTTATAGCTCATTGGTTTAAATGCACAAAATATAATGTTGCCAAATTTCACAACGGAATTCTTATTCTTATTCTTATTTTTCATCTTTTCAGCCTCTTATCAGATTGTTCGCCATTCCGGATAACACCTTCGAATCAGAAAATGAAGAAGCTGATGAAGACGAAATCGGCATGAAAACTTGGTGAGTATGACACTTTTTCGTTTTCCTTTGCTGGAATTAATTTATTTTTTAATTGACTTTTTTGCTCTTATTAGGCGATCTGGACACAGAATTCCAATAGCGCAGAAGTTATCGGAGAATTTCTGTAGAGATGAGAGGGTTTCTATCGGAATGAAACCTTTCGGAATGGCATCACTCATAAGATAACGCGCACTTGATCATCGACTCGATAGCATTACGATACGATCATTCATAATCAGCCTCCAGATGAGAAAACTTTGCTTGTTTCTGTCATGTATTATTTTCTCTATCATGCAAATCCTTCCAGAAGAAATAGTTTTCTCGATTTCTGTGTCCAGACAGCCCCTCTAAAACACTTGCACTTTCACTGAGAGAAATCACTTCTTTAAAAACAAGGAAACACGTTTACTTGTGACAGTTTTCCTTGCACAAATTAAGTTATGATGCATGAAGGAGAATCACTGTCAGAACAAGGAATCTTTTCCTTGTAGCAGCAGACATTTTCCTTGGGTTAAAAGAATTTCCTCTTAGTCAATATTTCACCGTACAGTTTCTTTAACAGAAACGAAATACACCTTGGATTAAAAAAAGAATTCTCTCAGTGTCTGTTTAACACCAATTTCAAATGGATTTGTCATTATTTTTTAAAAAATTTGAACGTTAAAAAATATGAGGGAAACAAACTAAGCCTTTGTGAAAAATTTCCATAAGTGATCATCATCACGGCTACCTCTGTGCTGCCTCAAAATCACGTCCCACAAATCCTCTCTATTAGTGTAACCAGTTGGAATAAGTAGAGGGGTTATTCCAGTGAAACTGTATAATGGGTCCGTTGCAAACTTTTGCTACAGTCTTATGGAGGGTTGAGTCCATCATGAAAACGCATGAAAATCACATTTAAAGCAACGAAAAATCTCAAAATCCACTCATTATCCATAATTTTTTAAAGTTTTAATCAAATTAATTAAAAAAATTAACAATTAATTTTAACAAATTTTGTTTTAAACTTTGTTTCAGGTAATCATTGCTTTGTTTTTCAGTTCGTTTTGTACTCATAGATCAGTGTACAAAATGTACAAACTACATTCTAGGAAAAAAAATTTCATTTTTATATTTATTGTGATTTTTTTTTTTTTTTTTGTTACTCTTTGGGAAAATATACCGATTTTCTAAATGAATTTGAACTAATCTTTTTTCTGTTTTAAATCTCTTTTGCTCTGCACTTAAAGTTGTGAGTGCGGAAGTATGTCCTTTTGAAATTTCCCAAATTTCTCTCTAATTTTCCAAAATCATGGAAATTCACGATCTTCCCTCAAATTTAAATTCAACTGTAAGAAAAAAAGGGGAAGAACTTTAATATTTACATTGCTGATGGGGCTCTTGCTAACTTTTGCTGTGAGCAATTGAAAAGTTAATTTTTGAGTAAAATCAATAAAAAATGACAATGAGCGTATTAAATCATCAGGAAATTCTCTCACAGACTCACAAAATAACTTTAGAGTTTAAAGCATAGTGGCGGAGCTATGTTGGTACCATTGAAAATTTCCATATACAGTGGCACCTGTTTATAACGGAACCTCACGGGGCGGATACATTTTTCTGTTAATATCAGGTTCCCGCTATCAGCAGGTTTACCTGATGGAGAAAAAAACTTGAAAAATTGAAAATTGAAAGGGCAACTGCCTCTTACCTTTATTTACCTTCGACACTTTGGAACTTAATTAAATCATTAAAACTTTGAAACTTTAAAAATTGTAATGTTTAAAAATTTGAAATGTGTAATATTTGAAAAAATAAAAGTCTAGTTTTAACTGTTGAAAGACAGAAGTTGCCCATTTTTCTAATAGTATTGCCTCTTTTCTCACAATTTTTCCGTTGAAGACGCCTTTAAAACCTTCCGTTTCCGCGTTGGACAGGTTCCACTATGAGCAGGCTGATTAACATTGATTTACCGTAGCAATTCCACGGGACCGGCAAAATTTTCCGATAACATCGGGTTTCCGCTACCACGAGGTTCCATTGTAAACAGGTGCCATTGTAATCTAAGACTTTCCTCAGTGTGTTTTGATAGAGAGAGTTATAAATTAGACAGGAAACCTGCATGACACCTTCTTAGTTCCACCGTTTATGAGCAAAGATGGCGTAGTTATGCAGGTATTGTAGGAGTTTCCTGTCTGATTTGTAACTCTCTCTGTATAGAAACACGTAGAGAAACTCCTTGAATGAAATAGGAATCTCTCATGGTACTATGACTTTTAAAAGAAAGTATCCTGATAGAAATTGTCACTATTTTATTTATCGACCGATTTGCGGATTTTTATGGTTTTCAAGTGTTTCAGAGTCTACACTATTGCCACTTGTGACATTATGCCACAAAAAATTTAAAATGAAAAATGAAAGATAAATTCATCAAGAACAATTTTGATGAGAGGACTTTCTTTTGAAAGTCATAGTACTTACGCTGCTCTGCCATTAGGCCTTTAAAGGCACTATGCGCGTCAATGAGTGAATTTTGTGATTCTCTACTCTCTAGTATGCTCATTGTCATTTTTGATGGTTTTTGTGCAAGAATTCACTATTCAATTACGTGTAGAAAAAGTTAACAAGAGCCCTATTGCTCTAGCTACTTTAGTTAAACTAAAATACTATGAACTATGGTAGGTTCTTCTTTCGTTTCCGGAATTCAACATAAAATAAAACTTATTACCTAATAACACTAATAATTAAATGCATAACATCATCTCAGTATGAAACTCAGATGGTAGGTGTAACTAATAAACTGAGGTTACACCAGGTTTCAACTGAACAGAAGTAGCATCCTCTACGGGCGGGCTATCTTAAATGTGTCATAACACATTGGTACATAGGACAGGAAAAACTGTATGGTACAGGTCAATGACTAGGAGGCTCAAATTTTTTTTGGAAAAAGGCACCGATGTAAATTTGAAATTTCCATATTTTCATTGTGCGGAATGCCTAAGTACCTACCCCTTAGATTGAAGTGTCTATTCCGAAAAAAAGGTAGCTGATTTTAAAACAGCTTTTCTTAAGCATGGGTTGCCGGATTAACTTGTTTTCTGGCTTAAAAAACAGATCATTGCATCCTTTAGGAGGATACGCTTCTCCTTTTTTTTTAACACTAATTATTTTAATTTTAATTAAAAAAAAAAAAAAAAAAAATGTCAAAGAATTTTTTGGTTTAAAAATTCCTAGTTAATTGAGTCATTCAATTAAAGCCAAATCAGATCCGTACCCTCCTAGTGGATGAAATTCTGAACATTTTGAAAAAAATAATTTTAAGGCATTTGAAAATTTGGATCCTGTTTCTTGTGGGATAACCCACGAGAGAAAGTGAGGTGGATCATTTGTTTGGATCTCATTTTTTTCGTAACGTCACACTAAGCAGGTCTATTTGTCTCTAATGAAACTGAACACTGGTAAGCTGTCATAGAGCTGCTGAGATTTTGTGAGTTGACTTCATAACTGTATTATTGCCTAATCTGGGATTTGAAGTTATTATACAAAGAAGGGTTCTTAAAACGTCACATTTGCTAGGTAATTTAGCAATATGACCGTGGGCGGATACAGGAATTCGTCCGTCTCTCTCTCCTCCCATTCGACCGCGTGCGATAGAAAAGGACGGAAGTAGGGATTAAAGTCACGTGATGGCTCATTCTGCTATCCTTTTCTAACACGCGCATTCAAGTGGGAGAGAGAGAGAGAGACAGACAGACAAATCCCTGTATCTGCCCATGAATTCGACAGTAAACAAGATTTCTTTAGAAGAGAACACTCAGTGTTGTTTTGATCCAATTCTTTCAGAAATGACATCAATCAATAGACTGTTTTAGTAGAGCGATATATCGTATCGATTGCCGTCCGAGGGCCTCTGGTTCCAAACAAACTCTGGTTCAATGTAATTTCCCCATAAGCGGATTTTTGAACGGAAATTCAGGGTATTAAATCAAACAATTTATGCGACCTTTTTGCGATTATGAATTCTCCGTCCTCGAAAATGCTTAATTTTGCCTGGTTCCACCCGTAAAACTGCCGGAATCAACAAGATATTACAGATTAATTGATGCGTTTGGAGGTTGGAATCACCCAAATGTTATTGTTGTTGTTGTGGAATTGGCGGGATTTCGGGCGATTCTAACCTACAAATGCAAAATTTAATCTGTAATATCTTATTAATTTCGGTTCATGAAGGAAGCAGGGTTAGATTGAGGTCAAAGAGTAAACAAGAGTCCCAAGAAACCGGTAGGAGAGTGTGGCATAGTCGAATTACTATCGAATGTCACTATCGATTGTACGGCCTCTGCTTGGCTGGCGAAAGCCTGGGCCCTGTGAAATCGCTCTTATGGAAATTTAACATGGGATTTTCGACTTTGCCTCATTTAAAGTTAAATTCCAAACAAATCATTGCTCCTTACCTTCGGGAAATTCAAATTATATTTTTTTGAGGATATGACGAAGATATACTGATGGGTCATACATATCACTTCATAGAAAAATTAACAGAACAACATGAATTTGAAAGTAAAATTACGGGCAATTTTTTGCCGTGTTTTCCACTCTTCGCACAGGTCGGGCCGAGTGTGTGGTGTAGCTGTTGTTTTTTCCATCTTTCTTGTTTTAGTTTAGTGCAGATAGTTTGAAATGCATGTAAAATTTATTCTTAGAAGGAAATACCGCCGATTTCATGAAGAAAACCGAAGATTTAACCACAAATACACAAGACAGTACGAAGTTTAGCGGCTCACTATCGGACGTGACGGCGGAAAAAATTGCCCGTAATTTTACTTTCAAATTCATAATGTTCTGTTAATTTTTCGATGAAGTGATATGTATGACCCATTATATCCTCAAAAAAATATAATTTGAATTTCCCGACGGTAAGGAGCAATAGTGTTCTTGGAATTTGACTTTGAATGAGGCAAAGTCGAAAACCCCTCGTTAAATCTCCATAAGAGCGATCTCACAGGGCCCAGGCTTTTGCCAGCCAATCAGAAGCTGACTTTTCGATATCGCCAACCTAACCTTACCTGCCATGCTCTCCTACCGTTTTGTTGGGACTCTTGTTTACTCTTTGATTGAGGTGGAAAAAAAAAAACCCAAAAAAAAAAACCTACAATGTAAACGAATGCCGGCTAAGAGAGGTTTATGGGGACACAAAGTAGTCGGGGAGGGGGGGAGGATTTCACAAGTCCTTCCTGAAAAATGTTGAATTTTTCAGCGATTGTTTGCACCAGAATTAGGTACCTTAAATTGCACCTGGTGAGAGCTGATTTTTTTCTTCCATTTACCGATCGGAAGCAAGGGATTTTTTTTTTCTTTTCATGCAACTTGCAAATTATTTCTAAAAAAGTCATACAATAATTTAATTTTTTCCCCAATAAGTGCCTATCTAAAATTTTCTGAATTGGATACATTCCATTTTAGAAATACTTCGAAAAAATTACCACATTATTATCTCAGCCGAAATCGTGCGATACTATTTTTTGGTTTTATTTGACAACACCCCTGCCCCCTGCCCCCCCCCCCCCGAGTCTTAACATATAAATTTGTCTAATTCAAGGTAATTTTTCGCGTTTCCTTGGGAACACTGATAAGTTCTACAGATGGCTTTAAGTATCGGGCGGTCAAGCAGGGGTGAGGAAGCACGTAAAAGCTCTGAAATTTTACAACTTTTCTTCAAAACGCGGAAAAAATTGTTATTTGCCTCCCCCCTAAATTTATCACAACTAGGTACCTAATAAACCTACTAAGAGTCTCAGTATAGGAGAAGCCGGGCAGTGGCGGATCCACCGGTGGAGGGGGGAGAGGGGAGAGGCACCCCCTCCCCCCCCACTAAGCGTAGCGTGAAATTTGGCAACGTTGTAATGTGTCCATTTAAACCCATTAAGAAGATCGAACCTATTGAGTGTTCGGTGAACACCTTCGCATCCGACCTATTACATGGGTTTAAATGGTCTCATTAAGACGTTGCCAAATTGCACGCTACGCCAATGAATTTGCCTGCCTTAACTTTGTATCCACGGCTCGCCGCTGAGGCATCCCCCCTCCCCCTCCCCCTTCTCCGAATGATGAGAAATGTAACACTTGTTCCGAAACGGTCTCTATCGAAGACAAAAGGATTGCGTCGCAAATTTCTCATTTCTTTTGAGGGAATGCCCAGATGAATTTAACTAATGGAGGTATGGTCACAGAATACTCTAATCAGAACGGAAACTCTATTTCATTTTGAAACATTCTTTACTTCGGGCCGCCATGTTCGAAAGTGAGTATCTTCGGCAGATCTTCGGCAACTGGCCGAGTTGTGATTGGTTGTATAGCCTGAAAAAGCATGCCCGCCATCTTGAGAAGTGAGTAGGCACAGTTGCCAGTTTGTGCCAGTAAATTCCAAATCTTGTTTCCATTGGCTCTTATGGGAGTTTCCCTTCTGATTGTATTATTCTGTGGTATGGTGGAGAAGTTACCTTGAGACCGTTAAGGCGCTTTCGGAATTACAGGGGCGTGCCGTGGGGGGGGGGGGGCATGTGGGTACCCTTGCCCCGGGCGGCATTCTCGGGGGGCGGCAAAATCAGGTTGAAGAACCAAAAAAAAAAAAAAAAAGGTTATCAAATCTCAAAATGACTTTCAGAGGGCAAAACCAGTGTGTCACAAGCAAAAAAAAAAAAAAAAGGTCATCAAATTTATAATTTTGTTCGCGGAGGGCGGCAAGATTGCATTCTTGCCCCCCCCCCCCTCTCTCTGGAAACCACGGCACGCCCCTGCGGAATTAAAGGAACTTTGTTCAGGATAAATATTATAGGCAAACAAAAAGTACTTGCTGAAGCTCGTATAAGGTAAAGCGGCTGCATGTATGATAGCGTGCTTTAGCGTGAAATGAATTTGCTTCAAAATCCGACAGAGTTTCCGTTCTGATTGTATTATTCTCTGCTGTGGCGTTGCGAGCAATTTGGCAACATTGTAGTTTGTCCATTTGAAACCATGAGAAATATCGAACTATTGGGTGTGCGGTGAACACCTTTGCGTTCGACCTTTTAAAAGGGTTCAAATAGACACAATACAACGTTGCCAGATTGCACGCTTCGCCACTGGGCGCGGTGTAGCTTGAAATTTGGTAATGTTGCAGTTCGTTCAATTTTAAACCCGCGAAACAGATCGAGCTGTTGGGTGTTTGGTGAACACATTTGCATTCGACCTTTTACGTGGGTTTAAATTGACACAAAGCAACGTTGCCGAATGCACGCTAGCTACGTTCGCGTTCCATTTAAACGCACGCAAAAGGTCGAATTCAAATTCGACTTGTAGCTACACCATTGGCGGATACAGGCATTTATCTATCTTTCTCCCTCTCTGGCAAATTCAAAATACATGTTTGCAAAAGCAGTGACAGCTCTTGCAATTTGGCAACAGTGTTTTCCCACCATTTGAATCTATAGAAAACAATCGATTGCAGGTGAAGCGCCACTGTACTATCGAATCGATTGTTTTCCATTGAATTAAATGGAGGGAAAACATTTCTGCCAAATAGCACGAGAAAAGGATCGAAGAGGGGGCCATCTCTTGACTTTCACCCCCACTTCTATCCTTTTCTGACACCTGTTTTCAAATGGGCAAAGGGAGGGATAGACGAATTCCTGCATGGTATCAGCGTAGAAGCGAGCAAAATGGCAATGCTGCATTTCACCCATTCAAATCCATGCAAAAAGTCGAATTTAAGGGAGTTCACCGCACACCCAAAATATTCGATATTTTTCTTGGGATTAAATAGAAAAAATAAAACGTTGCCATTTTGTATCCCTCGCCCCTGAATGGTTTGTTTACCGAACACCCATTAGTTCAATCCATGTAAGACGTTCAAATGGGTGAAATGCAACGTTGTCAAACTGAACTCTTCTCGCTATGCCATACGGCATATACTGTCGTAAACGATGGTACAATCTGAATAGGTACAATATAACATACATGCACACCTGCAGGTTGAATACAATAAGGTAAACGCAACCAGACTTTGACCGGCAAAACAGCTTACAGTTGCATTTAAGAGAGACTTAAAATTTAAACATTTTCTGGGAGAGAACCTCCCCCCTCCCTCCACCCTTCTACATAGTAGCACCCAGGATACATTGTTATACTTTCAACCCTCCCCCCCCCCCGTTTGTTTGTTGTTTGTTCAGAGAGGTCCTGCAGATGGACACTCCCAGTTGGAGGGGCACCTGAGAGCCCTCCCTTGATAAATTCTTAAATCCAGATCCTCCTTAAACGCAAACTTAAGCTAAATTTGTTCAAAAAATTTGAAGAACTAGCCCCCAAGGAAACCGAATCTTTACTTTTGCAATCTACAGATATTATTCATCTGCGTTTTTGACCATGTCGCCTCATTCTTGATTAATTATTTTTTTTACATTTGGACAAACATGTCTTGCTCATCAACAGCTTCCTACCCTTTTCGGTTCGATTTCTCCTCTTTGCGGGTAGGGGGTTAACCCCTCCTTGGTTGCTCCCGTGGACCCTTCTTCTGCTGGGAGTATCCCCCCCCCCTTAGAGTCCATAAAAAACATCCTTTGTTTTATCGAAGAACATCTGGTAACCCTACGGCCTGGACCGCGACCTGTTATTAATGGTCCTTTTTCTTTCATTTCATTTCACATTTTCAACGCGAACGGAGAGAGAATGAGAGAGCGAGAGAGAGAGAGAGAGAGAGAGAGAGAGAGAGAGAGAGAGAGAGAGAGAGAGAAGAGAGAGAGAGAGAGAGGAGAGAGGAGAGAGAGAGAGAGAGAGAGAGAGAGAGAGAGAGAGAGAGAGAGAGAGAGAGAGAGAGAGAGAGAGGACCAGCCAGCTCCATTGAAGATGAGGTTGTGAGCGGAAGGAAAGAGGGAAATAGTTGAAAAGGATTGTGGGGTGGGGGGGGGGGGGAGGGGGCACGGGCGGTCGTTCGTCTCACTGCATCGCATTGCTATGTGCGCCGCTCCGTGGAGGAACGCAACAGAAACACACACACCACACACACACAACACATAACACATTCACACACACAGCCAACCAACGGACGAGATCGATCGATAATATGAGCGGGAAAAGAGCGGGTGCTGCTATCTACCTGTGTATGCCCCTTGCCGAGTTCTCTCCGGCTGAGAGTGAAAACTGAAAAACCGACCACCGACTGCGCTGCGCTGAGCATCGCGCAGAGCAGGGGGGAGGCTGAAAAGAGAAAGAGAGAGAGAGAGAGAGAGAGAGAGAGAGAGAGAGAGAGAGAGAGAGAGAGAGAGAGAGAGAGAGAGAGAGAGAGAGAGAGAGAGAGAGAGAGAGAGAGAGAGAGAGAGAGAGAGAGAGAGAGAGAGAGAGAGAGGGTGAGGAGAGAGGGTTGAACGCTGAAGCTGAACTCTGGGTGGATTTGCCGCGTTCGAACGAACGAAGCGAACCGTCGAGTAAAACTACGAAACCGCGGAAACTGAACTGCCGAAAGCGCCCAAAGCGGGAACTCGAAAAGCGAAGCAAAATCTCCAGTCAGTTTCATCATACGCTCACGGTGATCGTGATCAAAAACGTCCCTCGCTCCCTCCGCTTGTAGTATCTCGGTGCGTTTGCGAAAATCCGCGTGTTTAAATTTACACACCCTAACACAAACACACCAACAAAACAACTACCACACCTAAAGTTGCAATTACTCTTCCTCATTTACTAATCATAGTATTTTATACTCATATATTTTCACGCACAATGAAGAAGTATAAACTGATCTTTTAATAAAGGAGTCTTTCAGTTATCAAAACAAAACAAAGAATAAAGTTTTAAAGGATACCTAACATCTCCTCCTTCTCTGTTCAGGAAACTCGCAAAAGTTAGTAACCTACCTATACCTTCTTTTCCTCGTACACTTTTCACACATAAACAAGGAGTGTAAATAACTCTTTTATTATAAAACCAGTCTTTCATCATCAAAACAAAACAAAATAAAGGATATACGTTTTAAGGACACTTAATCATCCTATCTCCTAGACTCGTAAGTTTGTAACTTACTAACCTACATAACCCATTACTTCCTCAACCGTTCGATCGAGTTTCAGTTTCAGTGTGGTTGATGCAGATAAAGTGTTTTGTTTTTTTTTAATTCGTGCGGTTTCCGTGTTTTTATTGTTCAATTGGAATCGGCTGCAATTTGTGAATGTGAATTAGAAATGCGCTTTTACGTCACGTCACGTCTACACAAAGGAGAGGCAGGAGATCTCTGCGACTACGGTCTCGGCGGGTTCTTTGACCGAGTTTAATGTTCCCTCTGTTGGAGTGGTGAAGATGTGTTTTCGTTTTTGTTTACAGTGTCAGTGAGACGGTGTGAGTGCGAGAGAGTGGCGTGACGCCTTTTACCGCGCGGGAATACTCTACTATCCTACTGCAGTGTAAGTGATAAGGGGGCTCTACGTCCTACGAGCGAGCACAACCTGTTATCATGCGTTCGATTTGGTGATCGTTATTCGTTTGTTTCTTCCCCCTTTCATTTTTCAGTGTTCTTCGGAAGCTGAATCCTTTATTTTTTCCCCACTCTCTCTATTTTGCGAGAGTCTCTTTCTTTCCTTTGTATGTGTATATGAAATTCCTCCTTCGGCTTGCGACTTCAAATCGTGATCTTTATATTCATGGAATTTTACAGGGAAATGACGCGAATTTCCAAAACGAGACATTCCTTCGCTCCGGTTGAATTTTCCTCGATTCCGAATAACTTATTTCATATCAACGATTGCGGTTGAAAAAAAAAATAAATAAATTCCAACAGCGATAGGAAATTAACCGGAAATGTTCGCACGTAACTTTACCTTCTGTTTCCGGTAACTGATTTCCGTTTTTGTTTATTTTTTAAATCCCGTGCCTGTTTCGATCCGAGTGACCTGTGCCTCCACCCTTTTCGTGTTTTAGCTATTTTTCCGATTTTCCTTGTTTATTTATACTCCGCGATTTTTGCGATGTTTTTTTTTTTTCGGTCGGGTTTTTTTAGTGTGTGTGTAGTTTTGTGATTTATTCGTGAGTGCGCGTTTTTGGATAATCTTTTCCGTTAATCCTCGTTCGTTTGTTTATCGGAGTTGAGGCCATCTATACCGAAAGAAAGGGCCACCGATTGATAAGCAGCTGTTGCGAATCGCGCTTCGCTCGTTCCAAATTTGAAGTGAGGATATTTCTGGGCCTTTCGACAACCGCGCTTTATTCGCGCAGCCAAGCGCAAGCTGGGGTCACGGAACTCGAGCTAAACGGCGTATTTGAACGCCACTAACGAAAGTTCAAGTGAGTAAAAGCTCCATTGTCTATGTCTACGTATATATGAATATGTTCGTCGAATAAAAATAAGGGAAAGTGTTGGTGCCAAAGTACTGCAGGATTCATTCTTATTATCCTTGCATTTTTTTCTTCGATTTTGAGTCTATTGCTTTATTGTCTATATGAAGGGCTAATTTAAAATAAACTGTCGGAAATTGTATGGAGTAAACACTTTCTCACATCAAACTTAATCTGGGGAAAGACCCTGTTACATTTTCTGGGGGAGACCCCCAGGTCCCCCTTTATTTTCTGGGGGAGACCCCCAGGTCCCCCTTTATTACTCTGGGGGGAACCCCCAGTTCCTCCTTTATTAGGTACTATCGACGAATTAAACATTGTCGTGAGATTTTCACACATTTTCAGTTATGGGTGTGAGTGTGGGACTAATCTGCGACGGATTTGGCGCCTCAACCGCACTGTCCTCTTGCCTGCAAAGTGTGAGGAGTATGAAAAGTGGCCGAACCGAAACCTTGAAGGCGAAACTTACTATCTCGTGAAAATCTCGCGACCATCTTTGATTTGTCGATAGTACTCTGAGGGAGACTGAGAGACCCCCAGACCCCTCTTTAATATATTGGGGGAGACCCTCAGACCCCCCTTAAGGAGTTAATTTTACAGCTAATAGGCTGGTTGCAGCAGAATGTTTTCGCTAATTGTCATTAAAGTTCAAACAGCTTTATTTTAAATATTTCAATTTTTTTCCATTTATTTCAATGGAAAACCTTTTATCCTCTATAACTCTTTTCGCAATTTTTCTTTTCTTTTCTTTTCTTTTCAGGAATGGAAATGGTTCAATAAATTCTTTAAGTATAGGTTTTTTTTCTGATCCTATTGAGAATCAAAATGATTTTTTCACATCAAAGCAATGCTTCCTGTAAAGGCGGCATAGTTTGTTGTCTCTCCTGAAAAAATCGAGTTTTTTCACGTGTGCTCTTTTCCCGGATATACCCATTCAATTAGGATGACACGTCCACGTCACCCATTTAAAATTGAGCTGTAAAAATTTACAGCAAAAATAAAAACAGATTATAAGTTATAACTATAATTGTTAGTCTATGTTACCGGAATGAAAATGCGAGGAAGGGGGGGGGGGAGTCTGCATGATTCATGTTCATTTATTCGAACAGCGAGCCTCTCACATTAAGTCCAGCCCCTATCCGGAGGAATGCCACAAAAATAAGTAGCATGTCAATCATATGTTCCCTATTCGAAAGAGAGCTGTAAAAATTTACAACAAAAATTAAAACAGATTGTTAGTAACTAAGTCGATGACTTCCGAATGGAAGTACGAGAAAGCGGGGGGGGGAGGAGAGTTCTGCATGATTCATACTCGTTTATTTAAAGCTTCTCGTAAATCTATCATCTGGAGGATGTCATGCAAATATGTAGCGTTTTTTTACTACTTGTAAGGGGAGATAGTGTTTCTTTCTCGAGGAACGGGGGGGGGGGGGGGAATTGCACTATATGGTCAGAGATCGAAAAAAACCGGCCAATTTATCATTGTTGAAAATTCACCAAAAATTATCGTTTTCCACCATTTCAACTTACTTTAAAGCCTTTCAATGAAATTTCTACGATTAAATTACTCATTGAAAGTGTCCTCTGTGGTTGAAATGGGGCAGTTGCAAGGGTCTGAAATGTTTTGTTTTTCTTATAAAGAAAATGAAAGTACTTGATGATGAGCTGAGAATAAAGATCAGGGGTGGATTTACATCACTTGAGGCCCTACGCAACCTTGAATTTGAGGCCCCCAGAAGCAGCGTGGCATGTCTGAGAGATTTTTCCCCAAGGGAGAGGGGGAATAGGGGAAACATCATAAAAAAGACCCACTGACCCTTGACCCTTGTCAGCGACTAAAAGCCCACCAAAAAGATAGGTCTGCTCGTAAGTCTGTTTTCCCATTTAAAATTACATTGGCGGTGCCTCGGAAGAGCAGGGGGACGTTTTGAGAGCCCTCCATCTTGTCATCAGCGACTAAAAGCCCACCAAAAAAATAGGTCTGCTCGTAAGTCTGTTTTCCCATTTAAAATTATATTGGCGGTGTCTCGGAAGAGCAGAGGGGACGTTCTGAGAGCCCTCCACCTTGTCAGCGACTAAAAGCCCACCCAAAAGATAGGTCTGCTCGTAAGTCTGTTTTCCCATTTAAAATTACATTGGCGGTGCCTCCGGAAGAGCAGAGGAGACGTTTTGAGAGCCCTCCACCTTGTCAACGACTAAAAGCCCACCAAAAAGATAGGTCTGCTCGTAAGTCTGTTTTCCCATTTAAAATTACATTGGCGGTGCCTCCGGAAGAGCAGAGGAGACGTTTTGAGAGCCCTCCACCTTGTCAACGACTAAAAGCCCACCCAAAAGATAGGTCTGCTCGTAAGTCTGTTTTCCCCATTTAAAATTATATTGGCGGTGTCTCGGAAGAGCAGAGGAGACGTTTTGAGAGCCCTCCACCTTGTCAACGACTACAAGCCCACCAAAAAGATAGGTCTGCTCGTAAGTCTGCTTTCCCATTTAAAATTACATTGGCGGTGCCTCGGAAGAGCAGAGGGGACGTTTTGAGAGCCCTCCACCTTGTCAGCGACTAAAAGCCCACCAAAAAGATAGGTCTGCTCGTAAGTCTGTTTTCCCATTTAAAATTACATTGGCGGTGCCTCGGAAGAGCAGAGGGGACGTTTTGAGAGCCCTCCACCTTGTCAGCGACTAAAAGCCCACCAAAAAGATAGGTCTGCTCGTAAGTCTGTTTTCCCATTTAAAATTACATTGGCGGTGCCTCGGAAGAGCAGAGGGGGACGTTTTGAGAGCCCTCCACCTTGTCAACGACTAAAAGCCCACCAAAAAGATAGGTCTGCTCGTAAGTCTGCTTTCCCATTTAAAATTACATTGGCGGTGCCTCGGAAGAGCAGAGGGGACGTTTTGAGAGCCCTCCATCTTGTCAGCGACTAAAAGCCCACCAAAAAGATAGGTCTGCTCGTAAGTCTGTTTTCCCATTTAAAATTACATTGGCGGTGCCTCGGAAGAGCAGAGGAGACGTTTTGAGAGCCCTCCACCTTGTCAACGACTAAAAGCCCACCAAAAAGATAGGTCTGCTCGTAAGTCTGCTTTCCCATTTAAAATTACATTGGCGGTGCCTCGGAAGAGCAGAGGGGACGTTTTGAGAGCCCTCCATCTTGTCAGCGACTAAAAGCCCACCAAAAAGATAGGTCTGCTCGTAAGTCTGCTTTCCCATTTAAAATTACATTGGCGGTGCCTCGGAAGAGCAGAGGGTACGTTTTGAGAGCCCTCCATCTTGTCAGCGACTAAAAGCCCACCAAAAAGATAGGTCTGCTCGTAAGTCTGTTTCCCCTTTAAAATTACATTGGCGGTGCCTCGGAAGAGCAGAGGGGACGTTTTGAGAGCCCTCCACCTTGTCAGCGACTAAAAGCCCACCAAAAAGATAGGTCTGCTCGTAAGTCTGTTTTCCCATTTAAAATTACATTGGCGGTGCCTCGGAAGAGCAGAGGAGACGTTTTGAGAGCCCTCCACCTTGTCAACGACTAAAAGCCCACCAAAAAGATAGGTCTGCTCGTAAGTCTGCTTTCCCATTTAAAATTACATTGGCGGTGCCTCGGAAGAGCAGAGGGGACGTTTTGAGAGCCCTCCACTTGTCAGCGACTAAAAGCCACCAAAAAGATAGGTCTGCTCGTAAGTCTGCTTTCCCATTTAAAATTACATTGGCGGTGCCTCGGAAGAGCAGAGGGGACGTTTTTAGAGCCCTCCACCTTGTCAGCGACTAAAAGCCCACCAAAAAGATAGGTCTGCTCGTAAGTCTGTTTTCCCATTTAAAATTACATTGGCGGTGCCTCGGAAGAGCAGAGGGGACGTTTTGAGAGCCCTCCGCCTTGTCAGCGACTAAAAGCCCATCAAAAAGATAGGTCTACTCCACAATTTGCCATGTCCGGAAGTATTCTCTTTCCGATCCACTGTGCTACGGTCCGATGTATTCTAAAAGGTTCCCGTATACTGTATACTCTATAGTATGCACCAATTACGGCTGATGGCGTCGTCACCGCATATCCAAACGAACAATCGCCGAGTCTTTTACCTGTTGCCTTTGTAACGTGTGCTCTTCGTATATAATGAGCATACAGCATACACACAGCAGAATGAAACCGGAAGATGGCGGTTTGTTTGATTTGGCGTGCAGGACGTCATCTGTTGTAGTTGTAGTTGATGCATATAACGTATCGACTGTGGTGCATGCATGAACTCCAAACTTTGATCTAATTCTTTCTCACTCGCACTCATTCAATATTCGACCAACTAATGCCTATACAGTACATATACAAGCTTTGTAAGTATAGAGGGAATTTCTAGGATGTGCTTTTGAGGTAGAACCAACGACCAATGCACCAATTTTTCAAAATAAATTTTTTAATTTATGGCGGCAAAGAATATCGAAACAGTTAATCGAAAAGAGAAAATGAGGAATTGACAGTTAGGTCGTTGTATAGCAAATCGATCTTTAGACAACATGCACGAGAAAAAAAAAAAAAAAAAAAAAAAAAAAAAAGCATATAAACAGTTGCGGGTAGGCCTGTGCGATTTTCAATTTTATGCATCGAAGTTCGATGTTCCAAAAAATAAAAATCGACATTTTATCGATGCATCGAAACAAATAACAAGCCAATAATGAGAAATCATTGGGAATCATGAATTTTTTTTTTTATGCTTTTGAGATGGTTTAAGAGGAAAAACGACTCTTAGGGCTGTCTTTAGTCATAATATCGATGAATAACAAGTTTCGATGCATCGATTGCAAGTGAGTTACAGATCGATTTATCGATAAGGATCGAAAACTAAAGATGCGCGCGTGAGTTAATACACCGCACGGAATCTAAGAATATGAATTTTCGAACAAATCGTGTTAGAATGAAGTTAGAATGAACGTAAAGGGTAACGCAAGAGACATAGTTTTTATGCGAATGCAAATGGCAAATGCAAATGGTCTGTTGCAAACTTTTGCTTCAACGATTAAGAGTTTATAATCTAATGTAAAATCGCCTGAAAAGTCCATTGGTGACATCAGAAAGTCATAAAATGCAATAATAAACTCACAAGAGGTATTTAATGAAATCCAAGATGTCGGATAAATATCGAGCAAATGTGTATGCATGCACCGCGAACATCCAAGGATAGCCAACCTCACAATATCGATCACAGCCAATCACAACGTAAACAAACACATATAACCTCTACCTCCAGTGAGGTTGTCAAAGTTGGCCATCCTTGGATGTTCACGGTGCATGCATACAGATTGCTCGATATTTATCCGCCATCTTGGACTTCATTAAACGCCTCTTGTGAGTTTATTATTGCATTTTATGACTTTCTGATGTCACCAATGGACTTTCTAGGCAATTTTACATTAGAGACACTCTTAATCGTTTTAGCAAAAGTTTGCAATAGACCCATTGAAGCGATTGAAATAACTGAAATAAATCAAAAGGATCTTCCTACGGGATTGCGTCGTAAGAAACTACAGGAGCACGTCGTAGTTTGTTTCGAGGAAAAGCATCGCAGTGAGAAAAGAAAAGAAAAGTAAATAAATGAATTAGTTGTCAGGAACGGCCGCACGGTGGACTATTAGAGTCAGTGGGAGAAAAAAAACAAAAAATTGTATTTTAGGTCATATTTTCCATCTCCAACCCATCCCATTGACTCGCTATTCTGTGGGCCGTCTCAAATCGAACGTAGTCGACATCAGAGTTTGGAAAATGGGGGTGGTAATCAATTACTCGATTACCGAGTAATCGTATACTTAATCGTCGTTTTTTTCGGAGGGCGATTTTATGGTAATCAGGGCTGATTTTTTTCAAGCCACCAATCAAAATAGTTGCAGAAGAATCAAATCTAATCGAAAAGACCCCAAAGTTTACTAATTTATGAGTGAAAAATGCATTTAATTACCATCCAAAGGTTTGACGTTTATCGATTACACTTTATTTACCCAACTCTGGTTGACATTAAATATGCGATATTTGGTGCGGAATAGCACTTCGCCGATATTTCTCGAGAGGAGTTTTGAGAGCTGCAAATGTTGGGTACAGATCGAGATCGTGTATCAGATTAACGATTGATCAAACGTTGGTCGAAATCGTATTAGCAGGAGTTCACTTCGCTGAAATGAACCTATTTCGTGTACTGATTGGTCTCTCTGATGCAGTTGTAATACCGACAATTGTTGCTTCTCTAAGGAGTTGATATTGCATACCCTGAAAAATGAAGGCAGGATCATCGTATACCTATTCATTCGTCGACTAGCTTTTGTTGTGTATTGATTATCATCTCGTGTTGCAATAGTATTTCTGAAAATTGTTGATTTTCTCCGAAATTTTTGTTGCATACTCTGAGAGCTGAAGGTATACATTATGAGCTTATGCATGTTTGCTTTTATCTTGCATTGATTCATCTCGTGTTGTAATATAATTCAGATAATAATGCTTCACTTGGGAACTCATAACTCATAACCTCCGATGCTGTGAGGTTGTTAACGTTAGCCATCATGGATGTTCACGGTGCGTGCACATAGGTTGCTCGATATTTTACCGCCATCTTGGGTTTCAGTTAAACGCCTCTTGTGAGTTAATACTGCATTTTATGACTTTCTGATACCATCAATGGAGTTTTCACGCAGTAGCGGATCCAGAAAATTTTTCGGGGGCACGTCTGTGAAATGTTGAAATTTGAAGCGTTGGTGGAAGCAATTTCGGGCTATTTTCTATAGAAAAAAGGCAAAATTTGAGGCTTCTGGGGGGGGGGGCGGCGGCACGTGCCCCCCCCCGGATCCGCCACTGTTTTCACTTGATTTTACTTAAGATTTAACACTCTATATCGCTGTAGCAAAAGTTTGCAACAGACCCGGATTGTTGATTCTCTTTGGAATGGGGCAGTTGCAAGGGTCTGCAATTGTGTGTGTGTGTGTGTGTGTGGTTTTTTTTTATGAAGAAACTGATACACTGAGAAAAATTTCCGATCGATTCAATGAATTTTCCGATAGGATATTCCCGCGCTTTAATTCCCATAGAAATAATCGGAATTCTATAGAGACAATCGGAATTCGTGTAGATTCAAGCGCGCCGACTATTGCAAGGATAGATCTTATTTTTGAAATAAGGCGAAACACATCTATGGTTCTATTCTTATAGTTTTAACAGCCTCTTTTTTCTCAGTGTAGTCCTTGATGAGCCGAGAACAATGGTGCTTTTGGTTTTTTCCCCAAGTGTCCCAGTTTTGGAGATACACACGTGTAAATTTGCCCCCATTGATATTGCATACCCTGAAATATGAAGGCAGGGTCTTCGTACCTATACACATTCGTCGACTAGCTTTTGTTGTGCATTGATTCATCTCGTGTTTCAATAATGATTCTGAAAATTGTTGCTTCACTCAGAAATTGTTATTGCATACTCTGAGAAATGAAGGCAAACATTATGAACGTATACATTTTGGCTATTATCTTGTATTGATTCATCTCGTACCATGTTGCAATAATTCAGATAATTAATGTTTCACTTGAGAATTTATACTGGGTCATTCATTCCGGGCAAAATGTAGCATTCTTTATATTTTCAAATCTAGAATTTTGATTTTCATTCTTGAAATTGTTACTTTTGTAGCAATGATCAAGGTTGGGGACCAATACTTGCTTGCTTGGTCGTTGCAGCAAAGAAGACAATTTTAAGTTTTAAAGTCAGAGTTACAATTTTAAAATATGCAGATAATCTAATGGTGGGATAAAATTTTAAAAATCTGGTTGTTTACTATAGCATGAATGGGTCTGTTGCAAACTTTTGCTACAGCCATAAAAAGTGATAATTCCAATGTGAAATCGCCTGAAAAGTCCATTGGTGGCATCATAAAGTCATGAAATACAATATTAAACTCACAAGAGGCGTTTATTGAAATCCAAGATGGCAGCAAAATATCGAGGAATCTGAATGTATGCACCGTGATCATCCAAGGATTGCCAACTTTGACAATCTCACTGGAGGTAGAGGTTATGTGTTTGTTTACGTTGTGATTGGTTGTGATGGATATTGTGAGGTTGGCTATCCTTGAATGTTCGTGGTGCATGCATACAGATTGCTCAATATTTTGCCGCCATCTTGGATTTCATTAAACGCCTCTTGTGAGTTTATTATTGCATTTCATGGCTTTCTAATGCCACCATTGGACTTTTCAGGCAATTTTACATCAGATTGTACCCTCTATAGCGCTGTAGCAAAAGTTTGCAACAGACCCATTTGCTTTGGAAAATTTGGATCTGATCTCTTATGGGTTTCTTATCCAATTTAGATCGTAACGTCATCATTAAACAGGTCTATAGTTGCTGCCACTCTTAGAAATTGACATGATAGCATACTTACTCTGAAGAATGAAGGTATACAAAATGAACGTACTTACATATTCGTTATGATATACCTATGCGCTTTATTCTTGTATTGACTCATCTCATGTTGCAATAATTCAGCTAATTAATGCTCACCTAGGAATTGATATTGGGTCATTTTGGGGGAAAATGTAGCATCTGTTGCACTTTAAAATTGTAATTTTGACTTTGATACTTAACATTTGTAACTTTCTAGCAATGACAGTGGCGGCACGTGCAACGTGGCAACCATTTTTTCTGCCATTTGAACCCGTGTGAATGTGTCAAATTGTTTGTCAACTCGATTATTTGACGTAGGTTTGAATGGAGAGAAACCGTTGTTACCACATTGCACGAAATTCCACTGAGCAGTGATCAAGGTCGGGGGTCAATACGTTTGCTTGCAAGCTTCGTTGCAGTAAAGAAGAAAATTTTAAGTTTTAAAGTCTAAATGGGGCTTTTGCAAACTTTTGCTACAGGGGATTGAAGAGTTGATTCTTGCATAAAAACCTGTAAAAATGACGATGAGCACACTTATAAAAATCACGAATTCGACTCTCTGAATTGGACTTAATGGCGGAGAGATGCAGGTATCCTGGAAGATTCCTATCTAAATTGAGACATGTGTTTCCGTAGAGAAAGTGACGCAATAGACAGGAATCTCCCATCCCATGATACATATGTGTTGAGCCGCTATTACAAACCTGCCGTTATAGCAGTTATGTGAGTTTATTACTGAATTTTAGACTTTCTTAGTGTGATTTTCGTGATTTTCGCTGGTCTTTACATCAGATTGGACTATATATTTGCATGTAGAAAAAGTTTGCAAGAGCCCCATTGCAGTTTCAAAATGTAACGGGTGCTAAACATTTTACCCGGAATGACTCTATTGACTCTGTATATCCTGATAATATGAATACAGAATATTAGTTTATATTTATTTTGACTTTTTATTTTTCGAGTATTGATTTGTATTGTGTGAGAATAGAGTATACATACAGTTATCTACTCATCTCCTTTCTCGTGTAGTTTTGAAAATGGACGAAAAAGTTATACATTCTTGGACGGATTCCAAGGTTAGATTCGACAGCGGACTGGCGGATTTCATTGTTGAATTTGTCGCGGCATTCCGCGCGGCCTGTCCCCATAATTTCTTAACTCCTCTTCACTCTTATCGCAGTGTTGCCATGTATGGCAGAAATTATATGAATTTCAAATTTAATTAAATATTAAAAACAATGGGTCTGTTGCAAACTTTTGCTACAACTATAAAGCGTGTTCCATCGTTTGTAAAATCGCGTGAAAAGTCTATTGGTGGCATCAGAAAGTCATGAAATGCGATAATAAACTCACAAGAGACGTTAAATTAAATCCAAGATGGCGGTAAAATATCGAGCAACCTGTATGCATGCACCACGAACATCCAAGTATAGCCAACCTCACAATATCGATCACACCCAATCACAACGTAAATAAACACATAACCTCTGAAGCTGTGAGGTTGTCAACGTTGGCAATCCTTGGATGTTGAAGGTGCATGCATACAGATTGCTCGATATTTTACCGCCATCTTGGATTTCTTTAAACGTCTCTTGTGAGTTATTATCGCATTTCATGACTTTCTGATGCCACCAATAGACTTTTCACGCGATTTTACATGAGATTGAACACTCTATACCGCTGTAGCAAAAGTTTGCAACAGACCCATTACAAACTAAATGGACAAAAACACAGTACAATGGGTCTGTTGCAAACTTTTACTACAACGATTAGGAGTGTTTAAACGAATGTAAAATCGCCTGAAAAGTTCATTGGTGGCATCAGAAAGTCATAAAGTGCTATAATAAACTCACAAGAGGCGTTTAATGAAATCCAAGATGGCGGAGAAATATCGAGCAATTTGTATGAATGCACCACGAACATTCAAGGATGGCCAACTTTGACAACCTCACTGGAGGTTGTGGAGGTAGAGGTTATGTGTTTGTTTACGTTGTGATTGGTTGTGATCGATATTGTGAGGTTGGCTATCCTTGGATGTTCGTGGTGCATACATACAAATTGCTCGATATTTCTTCGCCATCTTGGATTTTATTAAACGCCTCTTGTGAGTTTATTATTGCAGTTTATGACTTTCTGATGCCACCAATGGAATTTGCAGGCGATTTTACATTAGATTAAACTCTCTTAATCGCTGTAGCAAAAGTTTGCAACAGACCCATTAAGATGATTCCAGGGTCCATTAGTTCCAACCGTGGACACCACGTCGCGCTGCTCAAAAAGTCAACAGTTTTTTGTTAAATTTGACGAATTCACGCTAAAAACACAAAATTGAGAAACGTCAGCACCTGCGAGCATACTTCAGGAAGATACCCTGAAAGTTTTAGACTAAAACACTCAAAAATAAAGCCGGAAATTATGAAAAACGAAACTTCCCGTAAGCCGCAATGAGTGCGAGTGAGGCAGATAGACGTATCATCACTCGCGCTCACTCTCACTCACTAAGCTTATGGCGAAACGAATTTCATAATTTACGGCTCTAATTTTAAACCAATTTTGCTCATTTTGGGCTCAAAAAATCCATAAAAAAATTTTGCAGGTGCTGACGTTATTGGATTTTGCGTTTTATCTATGGTTTCAGTTTAAAACACCAAAAACACGACTTTTCCAAAAAGCGACTAGTGGCGCTATCCATCGGATTGAAATCTGGAAAAGTTTCGCCTGGAATCACCTTAACCACCCACCACCAGGGGCATTTGCCGTTTTTCTAAGATTGAGTTTCGGTACTGTGTAAGATAAGTATACTGTGAATGCAACTACCAGGCAGACGTGGAAAAGTTGAGGGTTGCATACCTCCTGTTTTTCCATACATTAACAACTGATTGAGGCTCTGTCTGTGTTTAGCTGCGGTCTGTTTTGTTTGTTTTATGTAACCGGTGTAGCGGTGTTCGTAAATCAGCCCCTCTTCTAAATTGAGTGTCCAGAGTGTGCTCCTCGTGTAAAGTAAAGAATAATTCGAGATCAGTTCTAGTCAAATCATTTAGGTGTTTTATTCGAGAAGAAGCGTGAGCTCGAATGTACTCGCGTTTCGGACAGAGGTGTCGCGCTGACACTCAAAAGTGTGTCACCGCGACGTAACTTAAGAGTAAGCATAAAAATATGAACAATAAACTAAACAAAGTATAGGTAGCGTGTAGCTACTACACTCGTTTGAATATAATTTTTATTTATTATTTTTTTCTGATTGAAAATGGTGCTGTGAGCGCACCGAAACGTCTCGGAGATTTTAATTCGTGTTGGCCTAGTTCCCAATTCAATCCTTTAAGGTGATTCCAGGCGAAACTTTTCCAGATTTCAATCCGATGGATAGCGCCACTAGTCGCTTTTTGGAAAAGTCGTGTTTTTGGTGTTTTAAACTGAAACCATAGATAAAACGCAAAATCCAATAACGTCAGCACCTGCAAAATTTTTTTATGGATTTTTTGAGCCCAAAATGAGCAAAATTGGTTTAAAATTAGAGCCGTAAATTATGAAATTCGTTTCGCCATAAGCTTAGTGAGTGAGAGTGAGCGCGAGTAATGATACGTCTATCTGCCTCACTCGCACTCATTGCGGCTTACGGGAAGTTTCGTTTTTCATAATTTCCGGCTTTATTTTTGAGTGTTTTAGTCTAAAACTTTCAGGGTATCTTCCTGAAGTATGCTCGCAGGTGCTGACGTTTCTCAAATTTGTGTTTTTAGCGTGAATTCGTCAAATTTAACAAAAAACTGCTGACTTTTTGAGCAGCGCGACGTGGTGTCCACGGTTGGAACTAATCGACCCTGGAATCATCTCAACACTAACATCTTCCATTTGATTTGCATTAGACGCGACGGTGGCGCCCCAAGTGGTGGGTGGTAAACAACTCAATTTGCCCATTTGATTACATTGAAAAACGACATTCGCCAAAGCGCTCCTGTAGAGTTTCGCTACTGTGTAGATTAGTATACTGCGGTTGCATTTGGAGTCTCTGTTTTTTAGATTGTGAATTTCAACACAGCTTGAAACCAGCTGTAAAAACACGAAAAAACACAGCTCAGCTCACACATTTTTCCCCCTCTACTAGAACCTTGATGTTATCAAAATCAAACGGATGACGACGCACTTCCTGATGATGGCAAATGGCAGTTTTACCATCTTTATTGTTGTTATGTTCATGGCCATGAATCCTGCTGAGCTGTTACCCTCTTGATTTTTTTCTTTCTCACAACTAAAAAGGTTAGAAATTGAGAAAGTATTACAATGACGCAGATGGCTGTCTGTCTGTATCAAAGATTACTTATACATACAAATATGGCATTAGCCCGAATTTTGTTAAGTTGACTCCGGCCGTGATACAACCGGGCATACAGAGGGGATCATAAAGATCACAGAGAAAAGATTACATTTTCCATGTTTGTCTGTTGCAAAACTGTTCCGTATTCCACGTTCCACCGTTCACGTTCCGTGTTTGTTCGAGTTCCGCAAACAAACACAGGAAAAGTGGGAAACGTAATCTTTTCGAACCAGAATTCTGTAAACTTTATGATCCCCTCTGTATGCCCGGTTGTATCACGGCCGGCGTTTTATCCATTTTTCACTTAACACGGGCGAGATGGCTAATGCCATATCTATCTGTATGTATAAGTAATCTTTGGTCTGTATCCCAGTATAACTTTTGAACCAATCGTCCTTCTGTCGAGATGTTGCTTAGAAGCAATGGTAGAACTACCGTTCCCCAGAGGGGCTTTTTAGGTTTTCTCGAACTTTTAAACTGTAGGCAAGTTATGGATGATAAAAGATTTCCATTAGAATCAATTGGGAGGGGGGGGGGGGTAAAATAAGCGAACGTGAGGAAAATTGGAATCTTTCAAATAAAGTTGTTTGAATTGTGATTAGAATTTCCAAAAACATTCTTCAACCAGTCTACTGCAAAATTAACCCCTTTTCTGGGGGGGGGGGGGTCTCCCCCAGAGTATTAACCATATATGCCCAACTTTATTTAAGCATGTTGGGTGTTTTTTGGTGCTTTTCTCAAAAAACACCATCTTAGAGTTAAACAAATTTTAAATTTAAAAATTGTGAAATTTTCTGGTCCAGCTAAATTATAGAAACTGAAAGATCACAACATTGATTTTTTGAGTAAAATTAGCCTAAATTTACTGTAATATGGTCCAAGAAAAACCATTTTTGGTGGGTCGTTAACGACCCAATGGGCATATATGGGTTAAAGAGGGGTCTGCCCCCCCCAGAATAATTTTGATGTGAGAAATTGCTCTCTTATAGTGTTTCCTACAGTTTATTATTCATACAGTTGGCCTGGTTCCCATATTTTACAATGTATTAAATTAAATGGAAAAAATATGATAACTCTCCGAAAAATGGCAACACTGTCGCGGCATACCCGTCGCCTGTTTTTTTTTTTTTCGCCCTCCTGAAAACCTAAAATCGATAACCAATCAGAACTATCGGTCAGTTGCACCATTAACAGATGTGACTCTTGAATGTTGATTTGTATGTAAAATATACATAGTGATGGGAATGATGACATCATTAATCATTCCAAACTATCTCTTTCACTCTCACGATGTGCCTTTTAAATGTTGAATCGTATGTAAAATATACATTTTTAGTGATGATAGGAATGACGTCATCCGGTGAAAAAGCTCATTAATCGTTGATCGTTCCAAACCATGCCTCTCACTCTCACGTGACCCCCATGTTCCGCTATCTCACTTTCGTAGCTAAAATATCCATCCAACCTCGGACCAGTGGCATGGCGTCGCGTGCCATCTGGCAACAATGCAACAGCTCCATTTAAACTCGTTAAATATATCGAATTTTCCTCGTGCACTGTGCACCCCCTGAATTCGATCTTTTACATGAGTTTAAATGGATATAATACATCGTTGCCAAACTGCACGCGACGCCACTATGCCTCGGACTCCGACGGAGATTTGCGGACCAATGGGTCTGTTGCGAGCTTTTGCTACATCAACATAACTCATTGTTTCTAACGTAAAATTCGGCGAAAATAACGATGCGCACATTAAAACCTTTCAAAATCCACTCATTAACTCAGAAAATACCTTCCATTTCAAACAACCCGCGCTACACTAGACACTATATCACCGACTTATAACTACATAGATGGAACCATCTCGTTTATGTATAAACATAAACAGAAGTTACAAACATTGGAATGTTTCGTTTAGATGCGTACATTTCTTATATTATTTTGTAATCTTTGATAAACCGAAAAGACCAGACAGTAAATGCAGCCAATAGTTCATGTATTTAGAACGGAATTCCATCATTTTGTAGTTACGTTGTTGTTTACTTGTGCACGGTGGTTCCGGCTATGTAGTAGTATACCTACCGGTGCAAATAGTGTCTAGTATAGCGCGGGCTGATTGAAATTGAAGTGATTTCCCGAGTTAATGAGTGGATTATGAACGTTTTTAATGTGCGCATCGTTATTTTCGCCGAATTTTACATACAAATGTCGGTTCTATATTGTTGTAGCAAAAGTATGCAACAGACCCATTGCATTCAGTTTCAGGGGCGGATCCAAGAGACGTCATCTTGGACTAAATCGCTGGCTTGAATAGGTTATCAAAAGAATGTTAGAAAATTGAATGAAAAAAAAAAAAAACAAGCAGGGAAAATTCCAACACGCAGGTGTTGGAAAAGCGTGCCACTAAAGTCTGAACAGCTTTAATGCTTTTGCTACCAATGATAATTCATCAAAGAGGAACCATGTGACATGGAGCTGATCTCGAGAAAATTGAGTCCAAAGTTGAAGAGCTAGCATTTAAACAAAAAACGCGGAATTACTTACGTTTTGATTTCATTCAACTACCGTGTTATGTTTTTGCTTTTCAACACCGGAAAAGTGGAATTTCCTATGCAGGAAAGGTACCTACTTAATTTTTAGCGTTTAAAGTGACTTGGTTCCTTTCTTCTTTTTGTTTGGCATAATCACGAAAAACGAATCTCTAAGAGAAACCAAACGGCAGAGTTGGTTTACACTGTTGATATTTTAAAATCTTTTAATCCGGACTTAAGTCCGTTCCCAATTCTATAAAAGGAACCAAGTCGGAGTTGGTTCCTTACGTGACTCGGATTAAGGTTTAAGAAAAAGGAACCAAGTTCTCATTTTATTTCATCACATGGACAATGACTTCAATGAGGCTTCAATGAGGAAATAGTTGTTATTAGAAGAAGCACTTGTTGCTTCGAGATTGAGTATTGCTAGGTCTATCAATCAATAACTCAATTTTATCAAAAATGTCACTCAGTTCTTTTGTGACAAGTGCTGTCCAATTGAGCTGATTTGGTGAGAAATGATGAAAAAAATAAAAGATCAGGTGTATCTATAAGGAGATGAGTCAAAGGCGTTGTTTTTTGTGTTCGGTTTTTGATTTTTGTTTTCAAAACTTTGGAGGGCTCTAGCTCAGAAGAGAAACATTTGCAGCACATATTCGTGTAGGAAAATAAAGCCTTATATATGGGTTGACCCCAAAAATACACTCCATAAGTTTGGCACTTAAGTTTTGAAACACCCTATATTCTTGATATTTTGCTCCCCCCCCCCCCACCCTTCACAGAACACAACATCTTGACCATGCAAATTTTTAAAATCACAGTTTGACTGTAGAGATATCTTCTTCCCCTCCCCCCCCTTTCAACGAAAAAGGAGAAAATGGATCGTCTATCTTTGATGTTCGTCGTATGCGCGTGCAGAGATTGTTCGGCTTTACGACTGCCATTTTGGCTTTCTTTATAATGCGTTTTGTGGGTTTATTAATGGATTTTATGACTATTTGATGCCGCCAATGTAATTTTCAGGCGATTTTAAGTAAAAATCAAAACTCTATAGCGCTGTAGCAAAAGTTTGCAACAAACCCATTGAAAGCTGAAAAGAGAAAATTATTTGATAAGGCTCGATCTTTTTTACCCACATAAAGTATAGACAATAGATATTTCTAAATCCCTCCACCTTTTAAACGGCTTGTTCAGGGATCAAAAATGAGGTTGCGTTCTTTTGAAGTCAAAAAGTGTCATATTCGGAAAAGCCGTGATTCTAAATAATAAACAGTTTTTTTCTTCTTTTTTCCGTTTTAGGTGCTGTCAGCACTTGTTGCGATTGTCACGATGTAGATATGTAATATGTATAAATGGAACACTTGCGAATTCATGAAAAAATAATCTTTTAATATACAGAACTAACCATTTCAGGTGCCCTTTACACGTCAAGCATTCTAGGGGTATAGATTATAGTAGGTGTGGAGGTTTAAGACGTTTGTGGATTTTAATTCCCCCTCTCCCCATTTATTTTGTTGAAAAGTATCGAAAGTTTACAGTTAAAACTAAGCCTATAACGCATTGTAATATGATTTTTTTTTTCTGTTGCCGTGGGTCGATATCATTTTTCGTTTTGGAAAAGCAAAGTTTCATATGGACCTATAATTTCCAAAATTTGAAGAGGCTTCCAGTAAAAAATACTGTACACGCGAGAAACTTTTTAGGATAGGTAAATAAGTTATTCCAGAGTCAATTCCATAGCCGCAGGAAGGAGGCTGTCCAGGGGTCGAAGACACGCGACAGCCCCTCTCACTTTTTAGAGCTATTAATGCGAATTTTAACCCCCTCCCTTTGTTCTGGATTTTTAAAAACCTTTTTTTCAACAAAACGCCCAAAATTTCCTCAAAAATCCCTTGATTGCATAGACGCTCATTAAGGGGTTTTCAATTTGCCGATCCCCCAGAATTTCAAATGTTTCCAATGACCAAGACCTGTTTAGTGTGACGTCATGAAAATAATTGGTTCCAAAAAAAGGCTCCGTCTCACTTGCTCTCGTGGGTTTTCCCATATGAAATACGATCCAAATTTTCAAATACAAGTGCTAGTAAACAACAAGTTCTTTGCACCCGTTGTGTTTATCACACCATTGGGTTCCACGTCCCTTATAAAAATTTCCGATTGTTTCAATGAATTTTCCGATATGATATATATTCCCGCGCTTTATTTCCCATAAAAATAATCGAAATTTTATAGAGACAATCGGTATTCGTGTAGATTCAAGAGCGCTGACTATAGCAACGATAGGTCTTATGATTGAAATAAGACGAAACACATCTATGGTTCTATTCTTACAGTTTTAACAGCCACTTTTTTCTCAGTGATAAAATGTGAGCTCGCTACCACAAACTTTTTGAAACATCGCGCAACAATGCACAATCACAGCTATATCGAAGAAAGTCCTATGTTTTGTCTTTGTCACACTCACAGTTTCTTAAGAGCACAAAATTCTAGGATATAGGCTCATCAGCACCATCACGGCATGTGTTGTACCTCGAACAATAGCTTCGATACGAAGAGAAGTTAGAATGATTGAGTGTCATGGCGGTGATACTCCCATAAGAGACCGTGAGTAAGACGAGGACAAAACGTAGAACATCTTTCGGTATAACTGTGATTGTAAATTCGCTTGTGATCTTTTAGGAATTATGTTAAAGTGAAAAATACTTTAAGGTACGTGGAATCTAATGGTGCAATAAAATTTGAGAAAACTGTGCTTTAACTAGCATGAATATGCGTTCGAAAATTTGGATCTGATTTCTTATAGGTAAATCAACGAGAGTGAGCGAGATAGAGCATTTGTTTGGAACCTATTTTGATGGTGACGTCATCACTAAACAGGTCTACTAAAGGATATGAATGAGCCCCTCTCTTTTCTATACCCCCCCCCCCCCCCGATCTTCATCAATACCTCGCCGTCACTTCTTTTCGATACCGTCGTCAAACTGATGTTGACACTTTTATGAGTCCTCAGACCCTCCGAGATCCGAGACACAAAGCCTCTCTAACACCCTCTCTCTCCCACACATTCACAAATCTCTCCGCTTAATGAACCGTGAAGAAATCTCGTGACCGGTGGAGCCCAAAACCGAGGGGCAAAGAGGGTTTCTGTGAAGGATGTTTCCACCCCCTCCTGCCTTGGAATTTTGACTCATAGGTTGGCACAAATGACTTCGGTTGCTGGACCTGTATGGAATTCTCGTTCAAAGGAATTCGACTTTGACGCTTAATAACTTATTAAAATTAACAGGAATACCAAAACTTTTACAATTTTAAGAAAATAGACGCCGAGACCTCCTGGATTGCAGCAATAAATTAACGATTAATGAAACCAGTTTTAAGAAAACACGTTTTTAATTTTTCAAACCTTTCCCGCCAAGGTTTTGCCATAAGCAAAGCATGCAACCTATATATTAGATATGAAAATGAAAACAAAAAGCGTACCGTATATATATACGGCACGCTTAAAAAGCTGTCATGGAGACGAAGTTCGCACGTAATACGCACTAAGCAGCTATAAGTACTTTTAATCTCTTGCTTCGTGAACGCTTTAAGCCTATCGGCAAATTTCTTGCTTTCCCCCTCAGTTTTGAAAATCTTATACTTCCAGTTTTCCTCTTCATTCATCGCCAGTGAAGCCAGCAGGTGGAACAAGTCTGCTCGTGAGTCTCTTAACCCGTTTAAAATACCATTGTTGATGCTTCGGAAGAGCGCCAGTGAGGTTTAGAGACCCCTCTACCTCACTGGCATTCTGAAACAAGTAGGTGAAACAGGTCTGCTCGTAAGTCTCTTTACTCATTTAAATTACCATTGGTGATGCTCCGGAAGAGCAGTAGTGAGGTTTAGAGATCCCTCCGCCTTACTGGCATTTTAAAACTAGCTGGTGGAATAGGTCTGCTCGCAAGGATCTTTAATCATTTAAAATACCATTGGCAATATCCCGGAAGAGCGGTAATGAGGTTTGGAGATCCGCCACGCTTACATTATGAATTCAGCAGGTCAGTGGTTGACTGTGTATGGGGCTTGGGGGGGGGGGGCTGAAGCCCCCTACTTTTTTGGGCGGAGGGGCTAAAAATCGGGAAAAAGTCATCACTTGAGACTTGAGAAGCAAAAAAAAAAAAAAAATCATAACTTTTTGGCAACCCCCCCCCCCACTTTTTTTGGTCACGGTCCGCCCATGCAGCAGGTGGAGCAGATCTGTTTGTAAGTCTCTTTACCCATTTAAAATACGACTGGTGACGGCTTCGAAGAGCTGCAGTGTCGCTTTTAGAGCGTCCATGGTGGGTGACGCATGATGGAGGTAGCTCCTACAGTAGTCGTGTATCATGGGACCATAAATTAAGAGTAATTGAAAAAGGCGTCGCTTGCAGTTTGGCAACATCGTATTTCATGCATTTAAACCAATAAACACGTGGAAAAATTTCTAATTGAAATTACGGAACGTATTTAGAAATTGGAGTTAAAATAAATTATTTTTAAAATAATAAGAATTCTTATTGATTCAAAGAGAATTATCATTGGTCCAATTGAACGTTCTGATGATTCAGAAGAATCTCAAGAAAGAATCGTTTGATCAATAAGAATTCTGATTACTTTATAATAAGAATTTCTTTTTACCCCATTATTAATAATATACGTTTGGTCGTTTCAACCAGTAATTTTTCTCCATGAATAAGGTCGACATATTAGAGATACTCACAATTATTAGTGCACTCCCTCGAATCGATATTTTACATGAGTTTAAATTGAGGAGTACTTCGGTAAAAGCCGAATAAAACGGAGGGTGTGCTCGTGATGCTAAAAAGTCCTGATTTCAATATGTTTTTGCGTGCGATTTTGATGAGGAAAACTTCTCTGAATTACCAGACAATCAGAGAGCACAATATACAGATCTTATATACCACAATCTTTACCTGATCAAGAAAACCGAATGCAACACTTCATAATCACATACAATTCTCTTTTGAAATCGAGTTTATGGAGCACGAGCACACCACTTCTTTTATCCGTGCCCTTTTACCCGACTACTCCTCAATTGACAACTTTAAACGTGAGTATCTCCAAAACCGAGACACTTGGGAAAAAGCCAAAGGCTCTATGGTTCTCAGCTCATCAAGTACTATCATTTTCTCAATAAAAACACACAGTTTCAGACCCTCGCAGGCTCGCAACTGCCCCATTTGAATCTAAGTATGTTCAACGATCGATTGTTGATAAAGCGCAGCTTCCGTATCGAATCGAATATTTTGTGTGTTTTTGGGTGTTTTGGGATTTCAAAATGTTTTTGCGTGTGAGATTCTGATGAAGAAAACTTCTCTGAATTACCAGACAATTAGAGAGCACAATATACATGTATAATCTTTACCTTATTAAAAAAAAAAACCAAATCCAACACTTCATAATCACATACAATCACCTTTTGAAATCAGGTTTATATGGAGCACGAGCGCACTCTTTGTTTTATCCATCCTTTTCAGAGGCGTAGCGTGCGATTGGCAACGTTGCAGTTCTTCCATTTAAACCCATGTAAAAGATCGAAGTATTGGGTGTTCGGTGAACACCTTCGCATTCGACTTTTTACGTGGGTGTAAATGAACAAATTACCACGTTGCCAAGTTGCACGCTACGCCACTGATCCTTTTACCCAAGTACTCCTTAATTGATAACATTAAACGTGTGTATCTCCAAAACCGGGACACTTAAGAAAAAGCCAAAGGCACTACAGTTCTCAGCTCATCAAGTACTATTATTTTCTCAATAAAAACACTCAATTTCAGATCCTCGCAACTACGGCCCCATTTGAATCCGTGTAAAAAAATCGATTGTTGTTGAAGCGCAGCTTCCGTATCGAATCGAATTTTTTACATAGAATCAAATGGAGGAAAAGCAGTATTGACAAATTGCACGGGCCTTCACTGGATTGTCGCGAGAAGGAGGGAGCTCCTACAGCAGTTGTGTATCACGGGGCCACGAACCAAGAGTATTTGCTGTAAATTCCGCTCAATTGGTTTTTATTTGAGTGAAATGGGCTGCTATACAGCTCTTGTTCATTGAATTGACAAATTGGCCATTTTTACGCAAAATTATGGGGAAGAAGGTGTTAATATTTGAGTACTCAATCGCACTCAGCGTTGCCAATATTTTATGGCTGAAATATTTCGAATTTTAAATCGAGTTAAAATGAAAATTCGGAAAATTTCTGTCATAAATGGCAACACTCATTGATGATCATACGCAACAAAAATCATTATACTACACAGTCTGGCAAAAAGTTCTGTCCCTAGCTAAAATAAAGATGACGGCTAAACGATTAAAAAAAAAGTTAATGTAACTGTACTTATTCTGAAAGCTCATATTAAGAGCTACAAAACTGTGTTTCTTAAATTATTGCATACCTTTGGTTTCTAATTAAGTCCCGCCGTTCCAAAGATGGCATTTTGACTCAAAATACATTGTTCTAAATGGGAATTCCGCGTAGTGAGGTGACTACACACACGATTTTATAGAGCTTTACACGCGTGTATCTCCAAAACTGGGACACTTAGGAAAAAAAACCAAAGGCACCATTGTTCTCAGAACATCAAGTACTATCATTTTCTTTATAAAAAACCCAGCATTCTGTAAATCAACATGTCGATACCTAGAATATGAAAAATAATATGGACCTCCAGTTTGCGCCAAAATGCTCAGTTTGTTACGCCTTTTTGATTTATGTAACATTTGATAGGGGTCGTGCCCCCCGTGGGGGCCCAAAAACGTTAAAAATGATTGGGGGCTTTAAAACCAGATTTTTACTAAATTTCTTTGAAAATTGAATTTTTTTTTTCTGAAAATTGCTTGGTCTGTAGAGCATTTTAGACCCAAAGTTCTTGAAATTTGGACTATTTAAAGGAAAGTTACGAATTTCTGAAGATGGGTCCATATCGAACTTTGACCTTCGATACATCGAACACGAAAAACGGTATCGACTTCCGGTTTGCGCCGAAAGTCTTAGAATTTTACCCTCTTTCCGATTATCAAGTAAAAAAATGGGGGTCCCTATTTGAAACATGGGACTTGACCCCCCTGGGGCCCCCAGGGGGGGCCCGAAATTGAGGACCCCCTCAATATATTAAGCCTGGCTCCTTTTTTAATTGACACCCTGTATATTGTCTCTGAGGCAACCAAACGGAAGAGATTTTAATCATGGCTGCCTCATTGAAGTTTCAATATCACGCCACACAAATCCTCTCTATCGCTAGAGCTCATTGAATGGGTCTGTTGCAAACTTTTGCTAAACGTAAAATCGCCCGAAAAGTTCATCAATGGTGACATCAGAAAGTATCATAAGAGACGTTTAATGAAATCCAAGATGGCGGTAAAATATCGAGCAACCTGTAAACGCCCCGGAACGAAAACCCCGTGTTAATTTCCATAAGGCCTAAAACAGTTTGGCACCACGATTACTGCCAATCAGAGGCCAGCCCGCGTTTCCGATCTCTTATCTATGCGTTGACCACGCAAGCCTTCCATTCAATTGTGACTCTAGTTTATACTCTTTGGCTGGGTGTGATCGATATTGTGAGGTTGGCTATCTTTGGATGTAGAGGAAGTTTAACGAGAGACGTTTAATGAAATCCAAGATGGCGGTAAAATATCGAGCAACCTGTATGCATGCACCACGAACATCAAAGGATAGCTAACCTCACAATATCGATCACACCCAGCCAAAGAGACACTTTTTGGACATTCACTAATTCCAATAACCCCTTAAAATTCTTCGAGGCTTTAATTTTAAAAGTCCTCCTAACGTCCCATGACTTAGATGGGTATGAAGATTGCATTCACTCTGTTTTGGACGTCTGTGAGACGTTCAATGTTTTGAAAATGGTGTTTAAAAACGATAGTAATAAGGACATTATGAGGACTTTCTTGGGATTTTTTTCGGACTTTGAATTTCGTCAGTCTCAATCTACCGAAGACTAACCACGTAGAGGTAGCAGCATTAGAATCCAGAGGCCAGTCTTCCATCAGATTGCTAATCCATCGGTCTGAAGTCCTGACAAATAAGTTGCTCAGCTCTGTATTCTAATTCTCCCGTTTCTTGGTCTCTGTGAACAAAAAGACAAATATATTAGAAGAGTGTGTTAATAGTTGCGCTGTGCAGCTCTTAGCTCGATTGAGGCGAGCTAATAGAATAATTTACCTTCTATAGTTTTCTCAGCCTCAATCTACCCAGGACTCACCACGTGGAGGTTGCCACACTAGAGTCCCTTTTTTTTTTGTTAAGCAAAGGGGAAAATTGAGTTGTGGAAAAAACCCCTTCCATACGTATACTTCTATGCTCACTTACGGAACCCGGGTCCGTATCGGAACGCGGTCCGAAACGCGATCTAGGGAAGTGCGGAGGGAGACGCGGATTGCGAGCGAATAAAAAAAATTAGAGGAGTGGTTGGAGGGTGTAATGAACTGAGAATGTAAAAAATAAAAAAAGGAAAAAAAATTAAGAAAAACGGTTAAACGCGATTAGTGGTTAAGCAACATAAAACACCAAACACACCAAACACACCAAACACACCAAACACACCAAACACACCAAACACACCAAACACACCAAACACACCAAACACACCACACACAACACACAACACACAACATTGAACATGCAAATCGCGCCGCCGCCGCTGCCGCCGTAGATTGCGCCGCCGCGCGTAGAGGCCTAACCGACCACTCATTTCCTTCCTTGATAATTGTGAACCACCAGACCGACCGCTCATTTCCTTCGTTGATATCTGCGAACTAAAATCAGAAAAAAATTAGTAGTCCAATGAGCGCCGGGCGAGTGCTAGACTCGTGGAACCGACGCCCATCACCTGAAATAGAAAAAGAAAAAAAAAAAGAAAGAGAAAAATAGATTAGTAACCCATGGGTGCCCCGGCGAAATTTTGCGCGCCGAGGCTAGACCGACCACTCTTTTCCTTCCTTGATAATTGTGAACCACCAGACCGACCGCTCGTCCTTCGATGATATCTGCGAACTAAAATCAGAAAAAATTAGTAGTCCAATGAGCGCCGGGCGAGTGCTAGACTCGTGGAACCGACGCCCATCACCTGAAATAGAAAAAGAAAAAAAAAGAAAGAGAAAAATAGATTAGTAACCCATGGGTGCCCCGGCGAAATTTTGCGCGCCGAGGCTAGACCGACCACTCTTTTCCTTCCTTGATAATTGTGAACCACTAGACCGACCGCTCGTCCTTCGATGATATCTGCGAACTAAAATCAGAAAAAATTAGTAGTCCAATGAGCGCCGGGCGAGTGCTAGACTCGTGGAACCGACGCCCATCACCTGAAATAGAAAAAGAAAAAAAAAGAAAGAGAAAAATAGATTAGTAACCCATGGGTGCCCCGGCGAAATTTTGCGCGCCGAGGCTAGACCGACCACTCTTTTCCTTCCTTGATAATTGTGAACCACCAGACCGACCGCTCGTTTCCTTCGTTGATATCTGCGAACTATAATCAGAAAAAATTAGTAGTCCAATGAGCGCCGGGCGAGTGCTAGACTCGTGGAACCGACGCCCATCACCTGAAATAGAAAAAGAAAAAAAAAGAAAGAGAAAAATAGATTAGTAACCCATGGGTGCCCCGGCGAAATTTTGCGCGCCGAGGCTAGACCGACCACTCTTTTCCTTCCTTGATAATTGTGAACCACCAGACCGACCGCTCGTTTCCTTCGTTGATATCTGCGAACTAAAATCAGAAAAAATTAGTAGTCCAATGAGCGCCGGGCGAGTGCTAGACTCGTGGAACCGACGCCCATCACCTGAAATAGAAAAAGAAAAAAAAAGAAAGAGAAAAATAGATAAGTAACCCATGGGTGCCCCGGCGAAATTTTGCGCGCCGAGACTAGACCGACCACTCTTTTCCTTCCTTGATAATTGTGAACCACCAGACCGACCGCTCGTCCTTCGATGATATCTGCGAACTAAAATCAGAAAAAAATTAGTAGTCCAATGAGCGCCGGGCGAGTGCTAGACTCGTGGAACCGACGCCCATCACCTGAAATAGAAAAAGAAAAAAAAAGAAAGAGAAAAATAGATTAGTAACCCATGGGTGCTCCGGCGAAATTTTGCGCGCCGAGGCTAGACCGACCACTCTTTTCCTTCCTTGATAATTGTGAACCACCAGACCGACCGCTCGTCCTTCGATGATATCTGCGAACTAAAATCAGAAAAAATTAGTAGTCCAATGAGGGCCGGGCGAGTGCTAGACTCGTGGAACCGACGCCCATCACCTGAAATAGAAAAAGAAAAAAAAAGAAAGAGAAAAATAGATTAGTAACCCATGGGTGCCCCGGCGAAATTTTGCGCGCCGAGGCTAGACCGACCACTCTTTTCCTTCCTTGATAATTGTGAACCACCAGACCGACCGCTCGTCCTTCGATGATATCTGCGAACTAAAATCAGAAAAAATTAGTAGCCCAATGAGCGCCGGGCGAGTGCTAGACTCGTGGAACCGACGCCCATCACCTGAAATAGAAAAAGAAAAAAAAAGAAAGAGAAAAATAGATTAGTAACCCATGGGTACCCCGGCGAAATTTTGCGCGCCGAGGCTAGACCGACCCCACTCTTTTCCTTCCTTGATAATTGTGAACCACCAGACCGACCGCTCGTTTCCTTCGTTGATATCTGCGAACTAAATCAGAAAAAATTAGTAGTCCAATGAGCGCCGGGCGAGTGCTAGACTCGTGGAACCGACGCCCATCACCTGAAATAGAAAAAGAAAAAAAAAGAAAGAGAAAAATAGATAAGTAACCCATGGGTGCCCCGGCGAAATTTTGCGCGCCGAGGCTAGACTGACCACTATTTTCCTTCCTTGATAATTGTGAACCACCAGACCGACCGCTCGTCCTTCGATGATATCTGCGAACTAAAATCAGAAAAAATTAGTAGTCCAATGAGCGCCGGGCGAGTGCTAGACTCGTGGAACCGACGCCCATCACCTGAAATAGAAAAAGAAAAAAAAAAAGAAAGAGAAAAATAGATTAGTAACCCATGGGTGCCCGGCGAAATTTTGCGCGCCGAGGCTAGACCGACCACTGTTTTCCTTCCTTGATAATTGTGAACCACCAGACCGACCGCTCGTCCTTCGATGATATCTGCGAACTAAAATCAGAAAAAATTAGTAGTCCAATGAGGGCCGGGCGAGTGCTAGACTCGTGGAACCGACGCCCATCACCTGAAATAGAAAAAGAAAAAAAAAGAAAGAGAAAAATAGATTAGTAACCCATGGGTGCCCCGGCGAAATTTTGCGCGCCGAGGCTAGACCGACCACTCTTTTCCTTCCTTGATAATTGTGAACCACCAGACCGACCGCTCGTCCTTCGATGATATCTGCGAACTAAAATCAGAAAAAATTAGTAGTCCAATGAGCGCCGGGCGAGTGCTAGACTCGTGGAACCGACGCCCATCACCTGAAATAGAAAAGAAAAAAAAAAGAAAGAGAAAAATAGATTAGTAACCCATGGGTGCCCCGGCGAAATTTTGCGCGCCGAGGCTAGACCGACCACTCTTTTCCTTCCTTGATAATTGTGAACCACCAGACCGACCGCTCGTTTCCTTCGTTGATATCTGCGAACTAAAATCAGAAAAAATTAGTAGTCCAATGAGCGCCGGGCGAGTGCTAGACTCGTGGAACCGAACGCCCATCACCTGAAATAGAAAAGAAAAAAAAAGAAAGAGAAAAATAGATTAGTAACCCATGGGTGCCCCGGCGAAATTTTGCGCGCCGAGGCTAGACCGACCACTCTTTTCCTTCCTTGATAATTGTGAACCACCAGACCGACCGCTCGTCCTTCGATGATATCTGCGAACTAAAATCAGAAAAAATTAGTAGTCCAATGAGCGCCGGGCGAGTGCTAGACTCGTGGAACCGACGCCCATCACCTGAAATAGAAAAAGAAAAAAAAAGAAAGAGAAAAATAGATTAGTAACCCATGGGTGCCCCGGCGAAATTTTGCGCGCCGAGGCTAGACCGACCACTCTTTTCCTTCCTTGATAATTGTGAACCACCAGACCGACCGCTCGTCCTTCGATGATATCTGCGAACTAAAATCAGAAAAAATTAGTAGTCCAATGAGCGCCGGGCGAGTGCTAGACTCGTGGAACCGACGCCCATCACCTGAAATAGAAAAAGAAAAAAAAAGAAAGAGAAAAATAGATTAGTAACCCATGGGTGCTCCGGCGAAATTTTGCGCGCCGAGGCTAGACCGACCACTCTTTTCCTTCCTTGATAATTGTGAACCACCAGACCGACCGCTCGTCCTTCGATGATATCTGCGAACTAAAATCAGAAAAAATTAGTAGTCCAATGAGGGCCGGGCGAGTGCTAGACTCGTGGAACCGACGCCCATCACCTGAAATAGAAAAAGAAAAAAAAAAGAAAGAGAAAAATAGATTAGTAACCCATGGGTGCCCCGGCGAAATTTTGCGCGCCGAGGCTAGACCGACCACTCTTTTCCTTCCTTGATAATTGTGAACCACCAGACCGACCGCTCGTCCTTCGATGATATCTGCGAACTAAAATCAGAAAAAATTAGTAGCCCAATGAGCGCCGGGCGAGTGCTAGACTCGTGGAACCGACGCCCATCACCTGAAATAGAAAAAGAAAAAAAAAGAAAGAGAAAAATAGATTAGTAACCCATGGGTACCCCGGCGAAATTTTGCGCGCCGAGGCTAGACCGACCACTCTTTTCCTTCCTTGATAATTGTGAACCACCAGACCGACCGCTCGTTTCCTTCGTTGATATCTGCGAACTAAAATCAGAAAAAATTAGTAGTCCAATGAGCGCCGGGCGAGTGCTAGACTCGTGGAACCGACGCCCATCACCTGAAATAGAAAAAGAAAAAAAAAGAAAGAGAAAAATAGATAAGTAACCCATGGGTGCCCCGGCGAAATTTTGCGCGCCGAGGCTAGACCGACCACTCTTTTCCTTCCTTGATAATTGTGAACCACCAGACCGACCGCTCGTCCTTCGTGATATCTGCGAACTAAAATCAGAAAAAATTAGTAGTCCAATGAGCGCCGGGCGAGTGCTAGACTCGTGGAACCGACGCCCATCACCTGAAATAGAAAAAGAAAAAAAAAAGAAAGAGAAAAATAGATTAGTAACCCATGGGTGCCCCGGCGAAATTTTGCGCGCCGAGGCTAGACCGACCACTCTTTTCCTTCCTTGATAATTGTGAACCACCAGACCGACCGCTCGTCCTTCGATGATATCTGCGAACTAAAATCAGAAAAAATTAGTAGTCCAATGAGCGCCGGGCGAGTGCTAGACTCGTGGAACCGACGCCCATCACCTGAAATAGAAAAAGAAAAAAAAGAAAGAGAAAAATAGATTAGTAACCCATGGGTGCCCCGGCGAAATTTTGCGCGCCGAGGCTAGACCGACCACTCTTTTCCTTCCTTGATAATTGTGAACCACCAGACCGACCGCTCGTCCTTCGATGATATCTGCGAACTAAAATCAGAAAAAATTAGTAGTCCAATGAGCGCCGGGCGAGTGCTAGACTCGTGGAACCGACGCCCATCACCTGAAATAGAAAAAGAAAAAAAAAAGAAAGAGAAAAATAGATTAGTAACCCATGGGTGCCCGGCGAAATTTTGCGCGCCGAGGCTAGACCGACCACTCTTTTCCTTCCTTGATAATTGTGAACCACCAGACCGACCGCTCGTTTCCTTCGTTGATATCTGCGAACTAAAATCAGAAAAAATTAGTAGTCCAATGAGCGCCGGGCGAGTGCTAGACTCGTGGAACCGACGCCCATCACCTGAAATAGAAAAGAAAAAAAAAGAAAGAGAAAAATAGATAAGTAACCCATGGGTGCCCCGGCGAAATTTTGCGCGCCGAGGCTAGACCGACCACTCTTTTCCTTCCTTGATAATTGTGAACCACCAGACCGACCGCTCGTCCTTCGATGATATCTGCGAACTAAAATCAGAAAAAATTAGTAGTCCAATGAGCGCCGGGCGAGTGCTAGACTCGTGGAACCGACGCCCATCACCTGAAATAGAAAAAGAAAAAAAAAAGAAAGAGAAAAATAGATTAGTAACCCATGGGTGCCCCGGCGAAATTTTGCGCGCCGAGGCTAGACCGACCACTCTTTTCCTTCCTTGATAATTGTGAACCACCAGACCGACCGCTCGTCCTTCGATGATATCTGCGAACTAAAATCAGAAAAATTAGTAGTCCAATGAGCGCCGGGCGAGTGCTAGACTCGTGGAACCGACGCCCATCACCTGAAATAGAAAAAGAAAAAAAAAGAAAGAGAAAAATAGATTAGTAACCCATGGGTGCTCCGGCGAAATTTTGCGCGCCGAGGCTAGACCGACCACTCTTTTCCTTCCTTGATAATTGTGAACCACCAGACCGACCGCTCGTCCTTCGATGATATCTGCGAACTAAAATCAGAAAAAATTAGTAGCCCAATGAGCGCCGGGCGAGTGCTAGACTCGTGGAACCGACGCCCATCACCTGAAATAGAAAAAGAAAAAAAAAGAAAGAGAAAAATAGATTAGTAACCCATGGGTCCCGGCAAAATTTTTGCGCGCCGAGGCTAGACCGACCACTCTTTTCCTTCCTTGATAATTGTGAACCACCAGACCGACCGCTCTTTTCCTTCGTTGATATCTGCGAACTAAAATCAGAAAAAATTAGTAGTCCAATGAGGGCCGGGCGAGTGCTAGACTCGTGGAACCGACGCCCATCACCTGAAATAGAAAAAGAAAAAAAAAGAAAGAGAAAAATAGATAGTAACCCATGGGTGCCCCGGCGAAATTTTGCGCGCCGAGGCTAGACCGACCACTCTTTTCCTTCCTTGATAATTGTGAACCACCAGACCGACCGCTCGTCCTTCGATGATATCTGCGAACTAAAATCAGAAAAAATTAGTAGCCCAATGAGCGCCGGGCGAGTGCTAGACTCGTGGAACCGACGCCCATCACCTGAAATAGAAAAAGAAAAAAAAAAAGAAAGAGAAAAATAGATTAGTAACCCATGGGTACCCCGGCGAAATTTTGCGCGCCGAGGCTAGACCGACCACTCTTTTCCTTCCTTGATAATTGTGAACCACCAGACCGACCGCTCGTTTCCTTCGTTGATATCTGCGAACTAAAATCAGAAAAAATTAGTAGTCCAATGAGCGCCGGGCGAGTGCTAGACTCGTGGAACCGACGCCCATCACCTGAAATAGAAAAAGAAAAAAAAAGAAAGAGAAAAATAGATAAGTAACCCATGGGTGCCCCGGCGAAATTTTGCGCGCCGAGGCTAGACCGACCACTCTTTTCCTTCCTTGATAATTGTGAACCACCAGACCGACCGCTCGTCCTTCGATGATATCTGCGAACTAAAATCAGAAAAAATTAGTAGTCCAATGAGCGCCGGGCGAGTGCTAGACTCGTGGAACCGACGCCCATCACCTGAAATAGAAAAAGAAAAAAAAAAGAAAGAGAAAAATAGATTAGTAACCCATGGGTGCTCCGGCGAAATTTTGCGCGCCGAGGCTAGACCGACCACTCTTTTCCTTCCTTGATAATTGTGAACCACCAGACCGACCGCTCGTCCTTCGATGATATCTGCGAACTAAAATCAGAAAAAATTAGTAGTCCAATGAGCGCCGGGCGAGTGCTAGACTCGTGGAACCGACGCCCATCACCTGAAATAGAAAAAGAAAAAAAAAGAAAGGAAAAATAGATTAGTAACCCATGGGTGCCCCGGCGAAATTTTGCGCGCCGAGGCTAGACCGACCACTCTTTCCTTCCTTGATAATTGTGAACCACCAGACCGACCGCTCGTCCTTCGATGATATCTGCGAACTAAAATCAGAAAAAATTAGTAGTCCAATGAGCGCCGGGCGAGTGCTAGACTCGTGGAACCGACGCCCATCACCTGAAATAGAAAAAGAAAAAAAAAGAAAGAGAAAAATAGATTAGTAACCCATGGGTGCTCCGGCGAAATTTTGCGCGCCGAGGCTAGACCGACCACTCTTTTCCTTCCTTGATAATTGTGAACCACCAGACCGACCGCTCGTCCTTCGATGATATCTGCGAACTAAAATCAGAAAAAATTAGTAGTCCAATGAGGCCGGGCGAGTGCTAGACTCGTGGAACCGACGCCCATCACCTGAAATAGAAAAAGAAAAAAAAAAGAAAGAGAAAAATAGATTAGTAACCCATGGGTGCCCCGGCGAAATTTTGCGCGCCGAGGCTAGACCGACCACTCTTTTCCTTCCTTGATAATTGTGAACCACCAGACCGACCGCTCGTCCTTCGATGATATCTGCGAACTAAAATCAGAAAAAATTAGTAGTCCAATGAGCGCCGGGCGAGTGCTAGACTCGTGGAACCGACGCCCATCACCTGAAATAGAAAAAGAAAAAAAAAGAAAGAGAAAAATAGATTAGTAACCCATGGGTACCCCGGCGAAATTTTGCGCGCCGAGGCTAGACCGACCACTCTTTTCCTTCCTTGATAATTGTGAACCACCAGACCGACCGCTCGTTTCCTTCGTGATATCTGCGAACTACAATCAGAAAAAATTAGTAGTCCAATGAGCGCCGGGCGAGTGCTAGACTCGTGGAACCGACGCCCATCACCTGAAATAGAAAAAGAAAAAAAAAGAAAGAGAAAAATAGATTAGTAACCCATGGGTGCCCCGGCGAAATTTTGCGCGCCGAGGCTAGACCGACCACTCTTTTCCTTCCTTGATAATTGTGAACCACCAGACCGACCGCTCGTCCTTCGATGATATCTGCGAACTAAAATCAGAAAAAATTAGTAGTCCAATGAGCGCCGGGCGAGTGCTAGACTCGTGGAACCGACGCCCATCACCTGAAATAGAAAAAGAAAAAAAAAGAAAGAGAAAAATAGATTAGTAACCCATGGGTGCCCCGGCGAAATTTTGCGCGCCGAGGCTAGACCGACCACTCTTTTCCTTCCTTGATAATTGTGAACCACCAGACCGACCGCTCGTCCTTCGATGATATCTGCGAACTAAAATCAGAAAAAATTAGTAGTCCAATGAGCGCCGGGCGAGTGCTAGACTCGTGGAACCGACGCCCATCACCTGAAATAGAAAAAGAAAAAAAAAGAAAGAGAAAAATAGATTAGTAACCCATGGGTGCCCCGGCGAAATTTTGCGCGCCGAGGCTAGACCGACCACTCTTTTCCTTCCTTGATAATTGTGAACCACCAGACCGACCGCTCGTCCTTCGATGATATCTGCGAACTAAAATCAGAAAAATTAGTAGTCCAATGAGCGCCGGGCGAGTGCTAGACTCGTGGAACCGACGCCCATCACCTGAAATAGAAAAAGAAAAAAAAAAGAAAGAGAAAAATAGATTAGTAACCCATGGGTGCCCGGCGAAATTTTGCGCGCCGAGGCTAGACCGACCACTCTTTTCCTTCCTTGATAATTGTGAACCACCAGACCGACCGCTCTTTCCTTCGTGATATCTGCGAACTAAAATCAGAAAAAATTAGTAGTCCAATGAGGCCGGGCGAGTGCTAGACTCGTGGAACCGACGCCCATCACCTGAAATAGAAAAAAAAAAAAAAAAGAAAGAGAAAAATAGATTAGTAACCCATGGGTGCCCCGGCGAAATTTTGCGCGCCGAGGCTAGACCGACCACTCTTTTCCTTCCTTGATAATTGTGAACCACCAGACCGACCGCTCGTCCTTCGATGATATCTGCGAACTAAAATCAGAAAAAATTAGTAGCCAATGAGCGCCGGGCGAGTGCTAGACTCGTGGAACCGACGCCCATCACCTGAAATAGAAAAAGAAAAAAAAAGAAAGAGAAAAATAGATTAGTAACCCATGGGTCCCGGCGAAATTTTGCGCGCCGAGGCTAGACCGACCACTCTTTTCCTTCCTTGATAATTGTGAACCACCAGACCGACCGCTCGTCCTTCGTGATATCTGCGAACTAAAATCAGAAAAAATTAGTAGTCCAATGAGCGCCGGGCGAGTGCTAGACTCGTGGAACCGACGCCCATCACTGAAATAGAAAAAGAAAAAAAAAAAAGAGAAAATAGATTAGTAACCCATGGGTGCCCCGCGAAATTTTGCGCGCCGAGGCTAGACCGACCTCTTTTCCTTCCTTGATAATTGTGAACCACCAGACCGACCGCTCGTCCTTCGATGATATCTGCGAACTAAAATCAGAAAAAATTAGTAGCCAATGAGCGCCGGGCGAGTGCTAGACTCGTGGAACCGACGCCCATCACCTGAAATAGAAAAAAAAAAAAAAGAGAAAAAGATAGTAACCCATGGGTGCCCCGGCGAAATTTTGCGCGCCGAGGCTAGACCGACCACTCTTTTCCTTCCTTGATAATTGTGAACCACCAGACCGACCGCTCGTCCTTCGTGATATCTGCGAACTAAAATCAGAAAAATTAGTAGTCCAATGAGCGCCGGGCGAGTGCTAGACTCGTGGAACCGACGCCCATCACCTGAAATAGAAAAGAAAAAAAAAGAAAGAGAAAATAGATAGTAACCCATGGGTGCCCGGCGAAATTTTGCGCGCCGAGGCTAGACCGCCACTTTTCCTTCCTTGATAATTGTGAACCACCAGACCGACCGCTCGTCCTTCGATGATATCTGCGAACTAAAATCAAAAAAAATTAGTAGTCCAATGAGGCCGGGCGAGTGCTAGACTCGTGGAACCGACGCCCATCACCTGAAATAAAAAAAAAAAAAAAAAGAAAGAGAAAAATAGATTAGTAACCCATGGGTGCCCGGCGAAATTTTGCGCGCCGAGGCTAGACCGACCACTCTTTTCCTTCCTTGATAATTGTGAACCACCAGACCGACCGCTCGTCCTTCGATGATATCTGCGAACTAAAATCAAAAAAAATTTAGTAGCCAATGAGCGCCGGGCGAGTGCTAGACTCGTGGAACCGACGCCCATCACCTGAAATAGAAAAAAAAAAAAAAAAGAAAGAAAAAAAAAAAAAAAAAAAAAAAAAAAAAAAAAAAAAAAAAAAAAAAAAAAAAAAAAAAAAAAAAAAAAAAAAAAAAAAAAAAAAAAAAAAAAAAAAAAAAAAAAAAAAAAAAAAAAAAAAAAAAAAAAAAAAAAAAAAAAAAAAAAAAAAAAAAAAAAAAAAAAAAAAAAAAAAAAAAAAAAAAAAAAAAAAAAAAAAAAAAAAAAAAAAAAAAAAAAAAAAAAAAAAAAAAAAAAAAAAAAAAAAAAAAAAAAAAAAAAAAAAAAAAAAAAAAAAAAAAAAAAAAAAAAAAAAAAAAAAAAAAAAAAAAAAAAAAAAAAAAAAAAAAAAAAAAAAAAAAAAAAAAAAAAAAAAAAAAAAAAAAAAAAAAAAAAAAAAAAAAAAAAAAAAAAAAAAAAAAAAAAAAAAAAAAAAAAAAAAAAAAAAAAAAAAAAAAAAAAAAAAAAAAAAAAAAAAAAAAAAAAAAAAAAAAAAAAAAAAAAAAAAAAAAAAAAAAAAAAAAAAAAAAAAAAAAAAAAAAAAAAAAAAAAAAAAAAAAAAAAAAAAAAAAAAAAAAAAAAAAAAAAAAAAAAAAAAAAAAAAAAAAAAAAAAAAAAAAAAAAAAAAAAAAAAAAAAAAAAAAAAAAAAAAAAAAAAAAAAAAAAAAAAAAAAAAAAAAAAAAAAAAAAAAAAAAAAAAAAAAAAAAAAAAAAAAAAAAAAAAAAAAAAAAAAAAAAAAAAAAAAAAAAAAAAAAAAAAAAAAAAAAAAAAAAAAAAAAAAAAAAAAAAAAAAAAAAAAAAAAAAAAAAAAAAAAAAAAAAAAAAAAAAAAAAAAAAAAAAAAAAAAAAAAAAAAAAAAAAAAAAAAAAAAAAAAAAAAAAAAAAAAAAAAAAAAAAAAAAAAAAAAAAAAAAAAAAAAAAAAAAAAAAAAAAAAAAAAAAAAAAAAAAAAAAAAAAAAAAAAAAAAAAAAAAAAAAAAAAAAAAAAAAAAAAAAAAAAAAAAAAAAAAACCCCCCCCCCCCCCCCCCCCCCCCCCCCCCCCCCCCCCCCCCCCCCCCCCCCCCCCCCCCCCCCCCCCCCCCCCCCCCCCCCCCCCCCCCCCCCCCCCCCCCCCCCCCCCCCCCCCCCCCCCCCCCCCCCCCCCCCCCCCCCCCCCCCCCCCCCCCCCCCCCCCCCCCCCCCCCCCCCCCCCCCCCCCCCCCCCCCCCCCCCCCCCCCCCCCCCCCCCCCCCCCCCCCCCCCCCCCCCCCCCCCCCCCCCCCCCCCCCCCCCCCCCCCCCCCCCCCCCCCCCCCCCCCCCCCCCCCCCCCCCCCCCCCCCCCCCCCCCCCCCCCCCCCCCCCCCCCCCCCCCCCCCCCCCCCCCCCCCCCCCCCCCCCCCCCCCCCCCCCCCCCCCCCCCCCCCCCCCCCCCCCCCCCCCCCCCCCCCCCCCCCCCCCCCCCCCCCCCCCCCCCCCCCCCCCCCCCCCCCCCCCCCCCCCCCCCCCCCCCCCCCCCCCCCCCCCCCCCCCCCCCCCCCCCCCCCCCCCCCCCCCCCCCCCCCCCCCCCCAGACCGACCGCTCGTCCTTCGATGATATCTGCGAACTAAATCAGAAAAATTAGTAGCCAATGAGCGCCGGGCGAGTGCTAGACTCGTGGAACCGACGCCCATCACCTGAAATAGAAAAAGAAAAAAAAGAAAGAGAAAAAGATTAGTAACCCATGGGTGCTCCGGCGAAATTTTGCGCGCCGAGGCTAGACCGACCACTCTTTTCCTTCCTTGATAATTGTGAACCACCAGACCGACCGCTCGTCCTTCGATGATATCTGCGAACTAAAATCAGAAAAAATTAGTAGTCCAATGAGGGCCGGGCGAGTGCTAGACTCGTGGAACCGACGCCCATCACCTGAAATAGAAAAAGAAAAAAAAAGAAAGAGAAAAATAGATTAGTAACCCATGGGTGCCCCGGCGAAATTTTGCGCGCCGAGGCTAGACCGACCACTCTTTTCCTTCCTTGATAATTGTGAACCACCAGACCGACCGCTCGTCCTTCGATGATATCTGCGAACTAAAATCAGAAAAAATTAGTAGTCCAATGAGCGCCGGGCGAGTGCTAGACTCGTGGAACCGACGCCATCACCTGAAATAGAAAAAGAAAAAAAAAGAAAGAGAAAAATAGATTAGTAACCCATGGGTACCCGGCGAAATTTTGCGCGCCGAGGCTAGACCGACCACTCTTTTCCTTCCTTGATAATTGTGAACCACCAGACCGACCGCTCGTTTCCTTCGTTGATATCTGCGAACTAAAATCAGAAAAAATTAGTAGTCCAATGAGCGCCGGGCGAGTGCTAGACTCGTGGAACCGACGCCCATCACCTGAAATAGAAAAAGAAAAAAAAGAAAGAGAAAAATAGATAAGTAACCCATGGGTGCCCCGGCGAAATTTTGCGCGCCGAGGCTAGACCGACCACTCTTTTCCTTCCTTGATAATTGTGAACCACCAGACCGACCGCTCGTCCTTCGATGATATCTGCGAACTAAAATCAGAAAAAATTAGTAGTCCAATGAGCGCGGGCGAGTGCTAGACTCGTGGAACCGACGCCCATCACCTGAAATAGAAAAAGAAAAAAAAAAGAAAGAGAAAAATAGATTAGTAACCCATGGGTGCTCCGGCGAAATTTTGCGCGCCGAGGCTAGACCGACCACTCTTTTCCTTCCTTGATAATTGTGAACCACCAGACCGACCGCTCGTCCTTCGATGATATCTGCGAACTAAAATCAGAAAAAATTAGTAGTCCAATGAGGGCCGGGCGAGTGCTAGACTCGTGGAACCGACGCCCATCACCTGAAATAGAAAAAGAAAAAAAAAGAAAGAGAAAAATAGATTAGTAACCCATGGGTGCCCCGGCGAAATTTTGCGCGCCGAGGCTAGACCGACCACTCTTTCCTTCCTTGATAATTGTGAACCACCAGACCGACCGCTCGTCCTTCGATGATATCTGCGAACTAAAATCAGAAAAAATTAGTAGCCCAATGAGCGCCGGGCGAGTGCTAGACTCGTGGAACCGACGCCCATCACCTGAAATAGAAAAAGAAAAAAAAAGAAAGAGAAAAATAGATTAGTAACCCATGGGTACCCCGGCGAAATTTTGCGCGCCGAGGCTAGACCGACCACTCTTTCCTCCTTGATAATTGTGAACCACCAGACCGACCGCTCGTCCTTCGTTGATATCTGCGAACTAAAATCAGAAAAAATTAGTAGTCCAATGAGCGCCGGGCGAGTGCTAGACTCGTGGAACCGACGCCCATCACCTGAAATAGAAAAAGAAAAAAAAAAGAAAGAGAAAAATAGATAAGTAACCCATGGGTGCCCCGGCGAAATTTTGCGCGCCGAGGCTAGACCGACCACTCTTTTCCTTCTTGATAATTGTGAACCACCAGACCGACCGCTCGTCCTTCGATGATATCTGCGAACTAAAATCAGAAAAAATTAGTAGTCCAATGAGCGCCGGGCGAGTGCTAGACTCGTGGAACCGACGCCCATCACCTGAAATAGAAAAAGAAAAAAAAAGAAAGAGAAAAATAGATTAGTAACCCATGGGTGCCCCGGCGAAATTTTGCGCGCCGAGGCTAGACCGACCACTCTTTTCCTTCCTTGATAATTGTGAACCACCAGACCGACCGCTCGTCCTTCGATGATATCTGCGAACTAAAATCAGAAAAAATAGTAGTCCAATGAGCGCCGGGCGAGTGCTAGACTCGTGGAACCGACGCCCATCACCTGAAATAGAAAAAGAAAAAAAAAGAAAGAGAAAAATAGATTAGTAACCCATGGGTGCCCCGGCGAAATTTTGCGCGCCGAGGCTAGACCGACCACTCTTTTCCTTCCTTGATAATTGTGAACCACCAGACCGACCGCTCGTCCTTCGATGATATCTGCGAACTAAAATCAGAAAAAATTAGTAGCCAATGAGCGCCGGGCGAGTGCTAGACTCGTGGAACCGACGCCCATCACCTGAAATAGAAAAAGAAAAAAAGAAAGAGAAAAATAGATAGTAACCCATGGGGCCCCGGCGAAATTTTGCGCGCCGAGGCTAGACCGACCACTCTTTTCCTTCCTTGATAATGTGAACCACCAGACCGACCGCTCGTTCTTCGTTGATATCTGCGAACTAAAATCAGAAAAAATTAGTAGTCCAATGAGCGCCGGGCGAGTGCTAGACTCGTGGAACCGACGCCCATCACCTGAAATAGAAAAAGAAAAAAAAGAAAGAGAAAAATAGATTAGTAACCCATGGGTGCCCGGCGAAATTTTGCGCGCCGAGGCTAGACCGACCACTCTTTCCTTCCTTGATAATTGTGAACCACCAGACCGACCGCTCGTTCTTCGATGATATCTGCGAACTAAAATCAGAAAAAATTAGTAGTCCAATGAGCGCCGGGCGAGTGCTAGACTCGTGGAACCGACGCCCATCACCTGAAATAGAAAAAGAAAAAAAAAAGAAAGAGAAAAAATAGATTAGTAACCCATGGGTGCCCCGGCGAAATTTTGCGCGCCGAGGCTAGACCGACCACTCTTTCCTTCCTTGATAATTGTGAACCACCAGACCGACCGCTCGTCCTTCGATGATATCTGCGAACTAAAATCAAAAAAATTAGTAGTCCAATGAGCGCCGGGCGAGTGCTAGACTCGTGGAACCGACGCCCATCACCTGAAATAGAAAAAGAAAAAAAAAAGAAAGAGAAAAATAGATTAGTAACCCATGGGTGCCCGGCGAAATTTTGCGCGCCGAGGCTAGACCGACCACTCTTTCCTTCCTTGATAATTGTGAACCACCAGACCGACCGCTCGTCCTTCGATGATATCTGCGAACTAAAATCAGAAAAATTAGTAGTCCAATGAGGCCGGGCGAGTGCTAGACTCGTGGAACCGACGCCCATCACCTGAAATAGAAAAAGAAAAAAAAAAAAAGAAAGAGAAAATAGATTAGTAACCCATGGGTGCCCCGGCGAAATTTTGCGCGCCGAGGCTAGACCGACCACTCTTTTCCTTCCTTGATAATTGTGAACCACCAGACCGACCGCTCGTCCTTCGATGATATCTGCGAACTAAAATCAGAAAAAATTAGTAGCCCAATGAGCGCCGGGCGAGTGCTAGACTCGTGGAACCGACGCCCATCACCTGAAATAGAAAAAGAAAAAAAAAAGAAGAGAGAAAAAAATAGATTAGTAACCATGGGTACCCGGCGAAATTTTGCGCGCCGAGGCTAGACCGACCACTCTTTTCCTTCCTTGATAATTGTGAACCACCAGACCGACCTCGTTTCCTTCGTTGATATCTGCGAACTAAAATCAGAAAAAATTAGTAGTCCAATGAGGCCGGGCGAGTGCTAGACTCGTGGAACCGACGCCCATCACCTGAAATAGAAAAAGAAAAAAAAAAAGAAAGAGAAAAATAGATAAGTAACCCATGGGTGCCCCGGCGAAATTTGCGCGCCGAGGCTAGACCGACCACTCTTTTCTTCCTTGATAATTGTGAACCACCAGACCGACCGCTCGTCCTTCGATGATATCTGCGAACTAAAATCAGAAAAAATTAGTAGTCCAATGAGCGCCGGGCGAGTGCTAGACTCGTGGAACCGACGCCCATCACCTGAAATAGAAAAAGAAAAAAAAAAAGAAAGAGAAAAATAGATTAGTAACCCATGGGTGCCCGGCGAAATTTTGCGCGCCGAGGCTAGACCGACCACTCTTTCCTTCCTGATAATTGTGAACCACCAGACCGACCGCTCGTCCTTCGATGATATCTGCGAACTAAAATCAGAAAAAAATAGTAGTCCAATGAGGCCGGGCGAGTGCTAGACTCGTGGAACCGACGCCCATCACCTGAAATAGAAAAAGAAAAAAAAAAGAAAGAGAAAAATAGATTAGTAACCCATGGGTGCCCCGGCGAAATTTTGCGCGCCGACGCTAGATCGACCACTCATTTCCTTCCTTGATAACTGTGAACCACCAGACCGACCGCTTGTTTCCTTCGTTGATATCTGCGAACTAAAATCAGAAAAAATTAGTAGTCCAATGAGCGCCGGGCGAGTGCTAGACTCGTGGAACCGACGCCCATCACCTGAAATAGAAAAAGAAAAAAAAAGAAGAGAGAAAAATAGATTAGTAACCCGGGGGGCCCGGCGAAATTTTGCGCGCCGAGGCTAGACCGACCACTCTTTTCCTTCCTTGATAATTGTGAACCACCAGACCGACCGCTCGTCCTTCGATGATATCTGCGAACTAAAATCAGAAAAAATTAGTAGCCCAATGAGCGCGGGCGAGTGCTAGACTCGTGGAACCGACGCCCATCACCTGAAATAGAAAAAGAAAAAAAAAAAGAAAGAGAAAAATAGATTAGTAACCCATGGGTACCGGCGAAATTTTGCGCGCCGAGGCTAGACCGACCACTCTTTTCCTTCCTTGATAATTGTGAACCACCAGACCGACCGCTCGTTTCCTTCGTTGATATCTGCGAACTAAAATCAGAAAAAATAGTAGCCAATGAGCGCCGGGCGAGTGCTAGACTCGTGGAACCGACGCCCATCACCTGAAATAGAAAAAGAAAAAAAAAAGAAAGAGAAAAATAGATTAGTAACCCATGGGTGCCCCGGCGAAATTTTGCGCGCCGAGGCTAGACCGACCACTCTTTTCTTCCTTGATAATTGTGAACCACCAGACCGACCGCTCGTCCTTCGATGATATCTGCGAACTAAAATCAGAAAAAATTAGTAGCCCAATGAGCGCCGGGCGAGTGCTAGACTCGTGGAACCGACGCCATCACCGAAATAGAAA
>VMOF01000013.1:3959221-4026636 GCA_011764245.1 Trialeurodes vaporariorum
GGGTTCAATCTGAGCCTAAATATAGAACGAGCAAGGATTAAAAAATAAATAAAATAAAATAACAAATAAAAAAAGATAAATGAAATAAAAAAAAAAAAAATATATATAATAAAAAATAAAATTAAAAAAAAAAAAAAAAAAAAAAAAAAAAAAAAAAAAAAAAAAAAAAATGAGGAGGAAAATCTATCTCAACCTAAACAAAGAGCAGGCAAACAGGGAATAGAATAAATGCAAACTTGAACTTACAAGCCTTCGCTTGAGATGAGGTACGAATCCACTGCACGTTTTCCGATGTTAATTCTCAGGGAAGACTTCACTTAAGTCACTAAACTCAACACTGAAAAAACTCACCACCTAACACAACATTGAAACTAAGTAAGTAAATAAATGAATGAATAAATAAATAAACGTCATCACTATTTTACTCTCCAATAATCGAAGAACTGTGAACTCAGCAGGTCCGTCCCTTCTATTTATAATCTCAGGTAAGAAAATTACCCATGATGCATTCTGCCAGAGGATTGACCAGTGATTGGTCGTTGATGGGCGGTACAAGTGAACGCGTCATTGAGATATTTTCACCAATCACAAACTAGTTCAGCCACCCTCTTAGTTACAAGCCAATGGGGCAATTGCAAGGGTCTAAAATTTTGTTTTTTTATGAAGGAAATGAAAGTACTTGATGAGCTGAGAACAAACATGCTTTTGGTTTCGAATCAAGTCCCATTGTTCCGGAGATGAGATTTTTACCCAAAATACACCCATAAGACCCATTACACCACCACAGGGTCGTCAAAGTGCCACTTTCTTGGGAGGGAGCGTGGGACTCAAAACCTGTTGACCCCCAACCCCCGTTTTTTTTGTCTTTCACGCCAGATTAGATAATTTTTCCCGCATGACACTTTCTTTCCCCCAAAATCGATTGTATCCATCGTTTAGTCTTCTAAACCTTAAAAAGGGGCGGGGGGGGGGGTTTCTTTTCTTGACGTATCTGATACTGCAAAAACTAGTTCCGACATCCGGTGGAGACTCTGTGACTGATTTCAAAAAGGTGCGGCTACAAAGCCGTAGCCAGGATATTGTGTTTCGCTCTCTTAGCCCATTTAAACGTATGTGTTAGAAAAGGACAGAACCAGGGGCTGAAGTCACGTGACAGCCCCTATATCCATCCTTTTCTAACACATGCGTTTAAATTGGTTAAGAGAGAGAAAGAAAATATCCTGGCTACGGCTAAGTGCGGCTATTTTCAATTTTAGAGATGCTGGTATACAGGGTGGTCCGAAAGTCCCGCGACGGCTTCATAACTTTTGAACGGCTGCATATAAAAAAAAACTAGGAACTACTTTTTGGCGTACCCAAAAATTCCGGGGAGCACCCCCGGACAAATATCAAAACCGTATTTTTTTCTGAAAAGGACTTGCTTTTTAGAGTATTTTTGACTCCTAGTTTTCTAAAGTTCGACTTTTCAAATGGGAGTTCTGATTTTTTGAAAATGGGTCGAAATCGAACTTTGACTATCGATATATCGAAGACGAAAAACGATATTGACCTCCGGTTTGCACCAAAAGTCTTTGAATTTTATGCCCTTTCAAACAAGGTGTCACAAGATGGGGGTTGCCATTTGAAAATTTTGAGTTGGGGGGCGAAACCCCCCTTTACGGGTGGCCCCCGGAATTTTCGGGTACGCCAAAAAATAGTTCCTAATAAGTTATAAACATCCCCCAAGTTTGGTTTTTTTATCTGTAGCCGTTCAAAAGTTATGAAGCCGTCCCGGGACTTTCGGACCACCCTGTATATCCCATTCATTTACGGTTCATAACCGTAGCCAGGAACGGGACCCTTGCAAAATTTTGCAACATGAAATTGAAGAGTTGATTCTTGCACAAAAAGCTGTAAAAATGACGATGAATACACTAAAAAATCACGAAATTCACTCTCAGAATCGGGTTTAATGGCGGAGAGACGCAGGTATTATGGGAGATTCCTATCTAAATTGACACATTTCTCTGTGTTTCCGTGGAGAAAGTGGCATAATAGACAGGAATCTCTCATGATACCTGCGTTGAACCGCCATTAGTTTGTGCTCGTAAAATCTAAATCTTGTTTCCATTGGATTTATGCACAGAAAAAAAAAAAAAAAAAAAAAAAATATGTTGATTTTACAGCATAGGGTGTTAAAAAAGTGTGTAGCAGGTTAGTTAGTACGTTGGATCAACAGATCTGAGCTGTAAAATTAACCGTCAGAGGAGTTAATTTGACAAAAACCGGTGTTAATTGAACCGCTCAGCGGGCCGATCATTTACTTCATAGTTAAATCGATCGTTATAACTGTCTACGAGTGATCCTATTGGTCGAGTATTGTAAAACTTGGCTGTTGCTATGGTAACCATCGTTATAGTGTCCGTTTTTTAAAGGTTACTCATGAGCATCCTTTATAAAACGAGACTCTTAACGATGGTTACCATAGCAACAGCCAAGTTTTACAATACTCGACCAATAGGATCACTCGTAGACAGTTATAACGATCGATTTAACGATGAAGTAAATGATCGGCCCGCAGGCCTGTTAATCCAACATACTAACATGCTACACACTTTTTCAACACCCCAGCTGTAAAATCAACATTTTTTTTTTTTTTTTTTCAGTGTGGGAGGTTCTGTTCTGATTGGAGTATTCTGTGTTAATACGTCTGCACAAAAATGATATGTAAATCTCTGTTATTAATAATTGATACACTCGTTACAAATCGTCTGAAACGAATAACTTGTGTGTCTTCAAAATCTGACAACCGATGAACTCCTCAAACAGTTCTATTCTTATAAGTGACTGTTTTTGTGACATATTTCATTGCTGTTTATAAATTATAAATGTTCTCTTATTGATTAGCCATGTTTTATTTTATTTTTTAAATACCGATTGCAGTGTCTAATCTACTGCTAGAAAGACTTAACTTCATTTAATGCGATTCTTCAGCGTTTAGTGCCGATTTCTGCCATCAGAGTGCTACCATTCGATTAACGTCAAATTGCAGGCCGAAAGCAATTTATATTTAAGATAACGGAGTGTCAGTTACTAGGTAATCATCTGAATAACGTCTCTGCAAAACATCTCGTCAATGTTTTCAAAAAGAACGCTGGAAATCACAAAAAATGGAATATCTCAAATCGATTCATGTTTCGAAATGTGATATTCAATTTTTTGGTACTTTCAGCCAGAGTTGGGCAAAAAATTTTCGGAAATTATTCGGTGTGTCCGGCAACGCCGAGTCAATCGAATTATTCGACGAATAATTCTACAATTGACCTATACCTTCCGTGTGTTTCCCTTTCCTCAACTTAGGTAACAAACCCAGTTTTCAGTGTTGCCGGAGTCATTTCATTATTTCTGATTATTCGGTTGCCCAACTCTGCTTTCAGCCTTATTTTTGAAGCTATTGACGAGATTTTTTGCAGATATGTTCTTCAGATGATTATCTAATAGCTGGCTTTCCGTTTTTTTAAATCTGAATTACTTTCGGCCTGTAATTTGATATTAATCGAACGGTTGTGCTCTGATGGCAGAACTCGGCACTAAATGCTGAAGAGTGAAGAGTCACCTGAAAAAGGAAATTCGGACAATTTCTATCATAAATATGGCAACACTGATCCACGGTCATACGGAACAAATACCGCTTTAACCCTTTCTTGGATAGTGGTACACATGTGTACCATTTTATGTAACATGTGATTCAATGGAATTTAAATGGACATTTTTCAAAAAGTTGTGTGACCCATCAAAGTTCTTAAAAAAGTGTCCTCTTTCGAAAGGTCTAAATAAATCTCAAAAAAACTCAAATCCTAAAATGTGTGCATGAAAGGGTTTTAATGCAAGCAGCGTGTCCCAGTATGTACAGAGTTAAGACATGAAGGGATAGCCCGATTGTGGACCTCTGATTGAACATGAACGTTATAGGCTCCATGGGTTCCGCCGTTGGTTGCGTTCCTGCACATTTGTTTACAATCGAAAGGATCGGTCTCACGATAAAACCACTGAAACTACATTCAAACTTCTTATAAGCTGCGTATTAACAAATATGTATACAGGGTGTACCAGACCACCCGGATAGGTACTTTTTCTCGAAAACGGCTGGGCGTAGAAAGCTGAAACAAAATAGTCAGATAGGAAATTGACCCCCAAAGAATTCAATGAAAATATTTTCAAAGCCCCCCCGAGGGCCCCCTGGGGGGTTTTGGGGGGGTTCAAAACACATTTTTCCATTTTTGGCGGGAAAAAGCCTATAAAAGGTACAAAAATAAGTTCAGATCCTGAAAGAACAACTCATTGCCGACATTTTTGTTCCAGAAAATTTTTCCAGAAAACCCCAATTTTTGGGCTTATGGGCCCTTTTGGGGGGACATTTTCATTCGGCGACTGTGACCACACTATTCAATATTTTTACAAAAACTAAAAACCATCTGAAAGAAGAGATCAAGACCTTTCGATTGATGTGCCACATAATACCTAAAAATGAAAAATTAAGGCCCCCACTTAGATTCCAAAATTTGGGGGTCTTTGGGCCCCCCACGTAAAAAATGTCAAATAGCAAGGTATGGCTTGTGATACATCGATCGAAAACCCTCTAAGAGTAGAATAAGATGGCGCAATCCAAAATCGTCTACAATCATTACTTTCAAAATGGCGGCCATTTGAAAATTATGGGTGTTCAAAGGTAAGTCCTGGGAAAAGAGTCTCAGGTTGAACGATACATGGATTAAAAGGCCTTAAAAAAAGCAAACGAATGGCGCAAACCGCAAATCAATCCGCCTCTTCAATCAAAAGTTATGGCTGATTGAAATTTAAGCAGCCTTAAATAGGCCTTATTCAGCCCTTTAAGTTTCAATCAGCCATAACTTTTGATTGAAGAGGCGGATTGATTTGCAGTTTGCGCCATTCGTTTGCTTTTTTTAAGGCCTTTTAATCCATGTATCGTTCAACCTGAGACTCTTTTCCCAGGACTTACCTTTGAACACCCATAATTTTCAAATGGCCGCCATTTTGAAAGTAATGATTGTAGACGATTTTGGATTGCGCCATCTTATTCTACTCTTAGAGGGTTTTCGATCGATGTATCACAAGCCATACCTTGCTATTTGACATTTTTTACGTGGGGGGCCAAAGACCCCCAAATTTTGGAATCTAAGTGGGGGCCTTAATTTTTCATTTTTAGGTATTATGTGGCACATCAATCGAAAGGTCTTGATCTCTTCTTTCAGATGGTTTTTAGTTTTTGTAAAAATATTGAATAGTGTGGTCACAGTCGCCGAATGAAAATGTCCCCCCAAAAATTGGGGTTTTCTGGAAAAATTTTCTGGAACAAAAATGTCGGCAATGAGTTGTTCTTTCAGGATCTGAACTTATTTTTGTACCTTTTATAGGCTTTTTCCCGCCAAAAATGGAAAAATGTGTTTTGAACCCCCCCAAAACCCCCCAGGGGACCCTCGGGGGGCTTTGAAAATATTTTCATTGAATTCTTTGGGGTCAATTCCCTATCTGTCTATTTTGTTTCAGCTCTCTACGCCCAGCCGTTTTCGAGAAAAAGTACCTATCCGGGTGGTCTGGTACACCCTGTATACACATTTAAAGTCGTTACGCCCTGTCCATTGTCCTGCCCCGTCACTCGCGCCGCTCAAAACTCAATCACTGCCGTGCTGCGGATGAACGCTGACCACACGCCAAGTGCTTTTTACGCTTTTTAACCCTTCATCGTGCAGCGTTTCTCCTGTGGAACAATTACTTTATTACCCACTAGCAGCCAGTATTATCTAAAGACGTTGCTGCGCGTTAGGTCACTTACGGCACATATAAGAGCATTGAAAAATAGTTCACAGTCACGAAAACAGAGAGCGCTACGTATGAAATCTCACATCAAATCATGAAAAATCAGGGCCCAATAAATGTACGGTACACACGGTCCTCGGCCCCAAGTCCGCGGCCAGAGCTGCCGATTCGCGTAGATTTAATGACATTTTTATATTCACCATGAATCCACCGGTTGAGAAAAGATTACATAGTTCAATTCAGTTATAACTGTAATGCACGAAAATACTCTGATCTGTAATCTTTTCTCAATCGACGGAAACGCCGTTAATTGATTAAAATATACCGATTAAGAGAATATGAAAGACGCTAGTATTTTCGTGCATTACAGCCATACACTGAGCTAAACTCTGTAATCTTTTCTCAACCGGTGGAATCTTTGGTGAATTTCAAAATGTCATTAAATCTACGCAAATCGGCAACTCTGAGTCCGCCCTAAGTACTTCAACAAGCATCGACCACCAGCCAACTGACCGCATCAGACCGTTTAAAAATGGCGAAACCACAAAACTAACCTATAAATAGCACTTAGGGTGGGTTGGAGAGGCTAGACCCTCCCCAAGTAACGTAAAGTTGGGAGCACTCCCAACATTCCGATGTGCCGTTAAAGAAAGTGAGGTTAGAATCGCCATTTTTAGGTACGACGTAAAGCCCGTTTGCACCGAACATTCATTGGGCCCAGGTCAACGGCAAAATTGTCACTTGAATCAAAAAACATACTTTCATTATAATGACTGTCAATTGTTTTTCGATAATCATTTTAAAATTCCTTTCGACAATTTTTTTTTCTTTTTTTTTTTACCAAAAAAAGCAACTTTTAATTGGAAAAGAATATAAAAATCTCGTCTTTTTATATGCGTTACAGCATGTTAAAAAAAATGGCGGACAATTACATTTTTGAGCATATAGATCAAAAAATAACACAATGATTTTTTTTTACTATTTTCCCCACTATGAGGGTGACAAGATGAATTGAAAAATTCATGTTTCGTCAAAAAAGAAAAAAATTGCGCAGTGAAGGGTTAAGCAATGAAGTTTTAGCTGAATAAGGACCTGTTTTTTGAATAGAGGCCTGAGCCACATTGCATAAACAGCGTATAAATAATACTGTCATTATTGACGTTCTACATTACATACGCGGCAAAGCTGCGGCATAAGCCGATTAGTAAAAAAAAATATCGCCTTCAATTTTCAAGATAGGCGATACCAACTCCGGAGAGTAGCAATAATTATCTCATTCTTTAGACTCTCGTCCGAAGTAAAAAATATCTCCTTCAATTTTCAAGATAGACAATACCAACTCCGGAGAGTAGCAATAGTTATCTCATTCATGAGACTCTCGTCTACTCAAGGAAGTAACCGCTGAGAAAGGACAAAACATAAGACTTTCTTTGATATAACTGTGACCAAATTAATGCGCGATGTTACGAAAATGTTGTTGTAACATCATTACACTCTAATGTAAGTAGAATCCAATGCTGCACTAAAATCCGAGAGTGCTTGCTGTTTTCTAACTCGAATTCGCATCTGAAAATTTGGATCCTGAAAAGAAGCAATGAGTGCGAGTGAGAAACCCTTTCCTAATAGAGGTCTCTCTCTCGCACTCGTGGTCGCTTACGGGAACAACTTGGAAAACGGACCGAACCGCCATAAGAAGCAATGAGTGCGAGTGAGAAACCCTTCCTACGATAGAGGTCTCTCTCGCACTCGTGGTCGCTTACGGGATCAACATGGAAAACGGACCGAACCGCCGCAAGGAGCAATGAAGGAGAGTGAGAAACCCTTCCCACGATAGAGGTCTCTCTCTCGCACTCGTGGTCTGTTACGGGAACAACTTGGAAAACGCACGGAAAAAAAACTACGGTGAAACCAACCATACGATTGCTGATTTTGGCACCTGCTAGATGTTATGGCAATCTTAACCAAAAGTATACTATGTTTTGACTAGGTACTAGGTGATGTTACCTGATTGCATGTCGAATTTACTCAAAGTATCGGTAAATGTACCATACTTCTGGTCAAGTTTACCATAACATCTAGCAGGTGCCAAAATGAGCTATCGTATGGTTAATTTCACTAATCTTTTTTTTTCCGTGCGGACCGAACCGCCATAAGAAGCAATGAGTGCGAGTGAGAAACCCTTCCAACGATAGAGGTCTCTCCCGCACTCGTGGTCGCATACGAGATCAACATGGAAAACGGACCGAACCGCCATAAGGAGCAATGAGTGAGAGTGAGAAACCCTTCCCACGATAGAGGTCTCTCTCTCTCGCACTCGTGGTCGCTTACGGGAACAACTTGGAAAACGGATCGAACCGCCATAAGAAGCAATGAGTGCGAGTGAGAAACCCTTCCTACGATAGAGGTCTCTCTCGCACTCGTGGGCGCTTACGGGATCAACATGGAAAACGGACCGAACCGCCATGCCACAAGGAGCAATGAGTGCGTGTGAGAAACTCTCCCCACGATAGAGGTCTCTCTCCCTGCTTTGTTTTTTGTTTGTCTTGTTTTATTTTTTTAAGGCTTGGTTGGGGGGGGGGGTTAACCCTAGACCCCTCCCCCCCCTACTGTGCGCCACTGAATCAAAACGTAAGTAATTTTAAGTTTTTTGTTTAAATGCTAGCTCTTCAACTTTGGACTCAATTTTCTTGAGATCAGCGCCTTGTCACTTGGTTCCTTTTTGATTAATGCTGTCTAATTATTATCATCGCTAGCAAAAGCATTAAGGCTGTTCAGACTTTAGTGGCACGCTTTTCCAACATCTGCGTGTTGGAAGTGAAGCTGTGATTTTGGGTCGATTCCCCCTCAAGCCCCTCTCTTCCATTTGGTTTCTCGACTTTACAAGTCAGGGTGCGTGATGGAGTCATTTCATTCTGAAGAATTAAGCGGGTAAAAAAAAAAAAAAAAAAAAATACGTTGGTATTCAAGAAGATTTGCAACTTTTATTTATTTTTTTTTTTTTTTTTTTTCACTTACAATTTCTCTTTAGTTGTGAGCTAAAGTGTTTTTGAGGTGTGTTCTTGCACGGTTTTGCTGCGTAGGCAAATGGAGGATATATTCCAATATAAAATGCTGCGAGAATAACGATGAGACCATTAAAAAAGGACAAAACTCACTCCTCGCAGAGAAAACTTAACTTGAAATTTCGGGTGACCACCCTTGCATGTATGCACCAACTTCGGATTCGGACCCCAAACAAAAGAACATAACCCACGAATTTGAACAATGAGATTAATGAATTTGCTTTTAAAAAGTAAATTTGAAGGAATTAAAGGTTCAATTATACACATTTTGTCACTAGGAGCACAGTGATAACTACAGAAAAGTTCTACGTTGCGTGATAAACGAGGAAGACGGCTCTTAATTTCATGTCCTGTTCTTTTGTTTTGGGTCCGAATGCAAGATTGGTGCACATATGCGAGGGTGGTCACCCGAAATTTCAAGTCGAGTTTTCTGTGCGAGGAGTGAGTTTTAACCTTTTTTAACGGTCTCGTCGTTATTTTCGCAGCATTAAACATCTGAATTGATAGGCCATTTGTCTACAGCAAAACCTTGCAAGAGCTCCATTGCCCTAAATAATCATGTATGTTCTTTGTGGTGGCGCATGATTCTTGGGAAAACCCCCTTCCCTCATTCGCAAAACAATGCGGCATGACGACGTCGACCATATGCGAATTCAGTACCGTAGCGTGCAATTTAGTAACATTGTATTTTGTTAATTTAAACCCATTGAAAATATCGAACGATTGGGTGTTCGGTGAACACCCTCGAATCGACCTTTTACATGTGTTTCAATGGACAAAATGCAACGTACCCAAATCGCACGATACGCCACTGTGTGCCGTGCCTCCGGAATCCCAGATCATACATGATATGTATCGGACTCCACCTCCCACGCATCAACTGAGTGAATTTATGGGGAAAGGACGAAGCTCATATCGATTTTCTTTGAAGTCGGCTCTTTTCTGAAAAAAATCCTTCCAATCCCTAGTAGAAATAAACCTCAAACCCTCAGGAATCACGTTCCAATTACCCTCAAAACTACTCAAAACCCTCAAAAATTTCGAGGGTAAACTCAAGATCCTTGAGGGTTTTGAGGGTAATTGGAACATGATTTCTGAGGGCTTGAGGTTTATTTATACTAGGGATTGTTGCGATCTTCGGATGAAAGGGTCATGAAATTACACGCATGTGACGCATGTTTACTCTTCTGAAAACTCTTTCATTTCACCGTTGTAATAATTTCTAATAAGGAGGACACAACATGATGTGTTTTGGGCAACGATCAGCTATAGAGAAGATTTGTGGGACGTGATATCGAAACTTCAAGGAGGTTGCCTTGATGGAAATCTCTTAGGGACGTTTTTCACACAGGCTCGGTTTATTTGCCTCACTTTTTTTAAATTTTAAATTTACATTAAACATTTGAAATTGGTTATAAACGAAAGTGCAAGTGTTTTAGAGTGGCTATTTGGACAGTGGACAAAGTAATCGATAAATCTGTTTGTGTTTCCTCTGGATGGATTTGCAGATAAAGAAACCGACACTTGACAGAAAAAAGCAACATTTTCTCACCTCATTAGTTGTACTTCACTTGTACTGGAATTCTGTGTCCAGATAGTCACTCTAAAACACTTGCATTTTCGTTTGAAACTAAGTTTCATCGGTTTAATTACAATTTTTGATTTAAGGTTAAAAAAAAGTGAGGCAAACAAACCAGATTCAACTCGTCCATGCTATCACACTTTGAGGTAGGACTTAGAACGTGTATGGACCCCTCTATCGCTATAGCTCGTTGCTTTCAATCAGATGGCCGGAAAAAGCAGAAAACATTGTATACTCTTTCCAGAAAACATCGGGCTCCCTCTCCAGAAAAGCAGAAAATAGCCCGATGTTTTCTGGAAAGAGTATACAATGTTTTCTGCTTTTTCCGGCCATCTTGGATCTGGATTTTGAACTGCGCGCTACTGATTTCGTGGCGCGAAGTCAGATGGGCATACCTCTTTAATCTATAACCTTGACTGAAACCAGTCTGTTTGTATCTACCATGTATGTGTTAGAAAATGATTCACTCCCAATTCCCATTACTCAAACTACTTCAATTCTCATTACTCAAATTGCCTCATACATTCATTTATTCATTAATTTTACACCCGTTTATCATTTCACTAAAACATAGTGAAATCAAACTAATGTACTATCGACGAATTAAAGATTGTCGCGAGATTTCCACACATTTTCAGTTATGGGTGTGCGTGAGGGACTGATCTGCAACGGCTTTCCCGCCCCACCCACACTGGCCTCTCACCTACAAGGTGTGAGGTGTAAGAAGAGTGGCCGCACCAGAACCTTGAAGGCAAAACTTAGCTCGTGAAAATCTCGCGCCAATCTTTAATTCGTCGATAGTGCAGTATCAAAAATTCTACAATGTTGCAAAATATTATTTTGTATTTTACGCTTTATACGTGATTATTATACTTATATCACGGACCTTGTCCCAAGGCCGTGATTTCAAATGCTTGGGAATGGTACGATACCCGTACCCCCCCCCCCTCCACATGCTAATCACTAAATTCATGTAAATAGTTAAGCTCTAGTAATAAGGTTTAATTCTGTCAAGAAGTCACCTTTGTAATAAAAATTAAAAAAAAAAAAACAACAAAAAAATGATACACATAAAGGGTCCATCACGTGACCATGGCCTCTCTATCTCTGTCCGTTTCAAATGAGCCGGGAGAGAGAGAGAGAGAGAGAGAGAGAGAGAGAGAGAGAGAGAGAGAGAGGGAGGGGGGAGAAGACAAACAGAAATTGATTCTCATCAACAGACGATATTTTTCCGCTCGTCTGAAAATGTTTGATTGTGGATAATAATGTTTATGAAGCACCATGAAAAAAGGAAAGTAAAACTAAGCGGGAAGCGGATGAAAGTTGTATTAAAAATGGATGAAGGAAGTAAAAAAAAGAAAAAAAATGTTAACGGTCGTGGTCGGAGCGCAAGTTTCTAACTTGGGACGACGGAATTTATAAGGGCGCAGCGCCGACGCACCTGAGCCGCGACCACGGCGCACAGTGCAGCAAAACATTGATTTTTCAGGACAAGAATTTTTGTTCGTTTCTTCCAACGAGCTATAGCGATAGAAATGATTTGTGGGACGTTGTGTCGAAGCAACCATGATCAAAATCTCTTATGGACGTTTTTCAAGAAGGCTTAGTTTGTTTGCCTCACTTTTTTTAACCCTAAAAAAGTTAACCCTTTACTGCATGATTTTTTTTTTTTCAATAAAATAATTTTTTTTCAGTACAATTTTGATCCTTGAGACAGGGAAAAATAGTGAAAAAATTCTTTCCATTACATTTCAATGGTAAAGAGCCTGAATATTAATTGTTCCAAATATGGCCTTACCCGCATTAGGGTATCCATGCAACTGAAAATAAAGTTTTCAGGCTTAAAAAAAAAAAAAAAAATTAAAGCAGTAAAAAATAAGTTAGTAAGTTTCAATAGTTGTTTTTTTTTGCATATGGTACCCCTGCGTTCAAAGAGTAAACAAGAGTCGCAATTGAATGGAAGGCCTGCGTGGTCAACGTAGATAAGGGATCCGAACGCGAGCTGGACTGGGCTGGCCTCTGATTGGCTGCAACGGGTGGAGCAAAAATGACTCGGGGTATAGGGAAAATAACACGGGATTTTCGTTCCGGGGCGTTTATCTCGAAACCTAAGCAAAATCGTATGTAAACAATTTATACCAGTCGATTCAGCAGATTTTTCCAAACAATTTGATAGGTCATAAGTGCCACTTTATTGCAAATTCGAAAAGACTGTTTCACTTTAAAAGTACGCACAATAGTGAGTTACTCAAACTTTGCTAAAACACACGTCAAACATGTAATCACACTATTGTGCGTACTTTTAAAGTGAAACAGTCTTTTCGAATTTGCAATAAAGTGGCACTTATGACCTATCAAATTGTTTAGAAAAATCTGCTGAATCGACTGGTATAAATTGTTTACATACGATTTTGCTTAGGTTTCGAGATAAACGCCCCGGAACGAAAATCCCGTGTTATTTTCCCTATACCCCGAGTCATTTTTGCTCCACCCGTTGCAGCCAATCAGAGGCCAGCCCGCGTTCGGATCCCTTATCTACGTTGACCACGCAGGCCTTCCATTCAATTGCGACTCTTGTTTACTCTTTGCCTGCTTTACTCCAAAACAAAACAATAAAAATCGGGAAATCTCTATCAGATTTTCAGAAAGCTACTTTTAACCGCTCCAAAAAAATCCAGCGAAAAAATCCAGCGAAAATGACGATGAGCACATTAAAGAAAAGTACGAAATTCACTCACAGACTTGCAACAAGAATTTAAAGTTTAAAACTTAATCGATGGAGCTACACGGGTACCATGCAGTAGCGAGGCGTGAAATTTGACAACTATGTACTTTCTCCATTTAAACTTACTGAAAGAATCGAATGCTTCGGTCATCGGCGATGACCAGATGTTTCGACCTTTCTGATGTGTTTAAAGGGGAAAAAAGAAACGTTGCCAAATCGCACGCGTCGCCACTGGTACCATGGGAGATTCCTATCTTATTCGAGACTTTCCTGTGAGCACAGAATAATACAATCAGAAGGGAAACTCCCATAAGAGCCAATGGAAACAAGATTTGGAATTTACTGGCACAAACTGGCAACTGTGCCTACTCACTCCTCAAGATGGCGGACATGCTTTTTCAGGCTATACAACCAATCACAACTCGGCCAGTTGCCGAAGATCTGCCGAAGATTGCCGAAGATGCTCACTTTCGAACATGGCAGCCCGAAGTAAAGAATGTTTCAAAATGAATTAGAGTTTCCGTTCTGATTAGAGTATTCTGTGCTATGAGTGTTCTCCGGCGGGAGAGGAGAGTTACCCATACTTATAATGGGGCAGTTGCAAGGGTCTGAAATGTGTGTTTTTTATAGAGCAAATGATAGTACTTGATGAGCTGAGAGCAATGGTACCTTTGGTTTTTTCCTAAATGTTCCGGTTTTGGAGATACACACGTTGTAAAAAGTCGTGTACGTAGTGACGTCACTACGCGGAAATCCCATTTAAAATAATGTATTTTAGGCCATAATCTCGTCTCCGGAACAATAGGACTTAACCCTTTACAGACCAGGTTTGATTAAAAAAAAAAAAAAAAAAAAAAAAAAAAAAAAACGCCACTCTTCCGTTAGTATAGGGACTAGGGAGGGTAGTTAACTGTTTGTACTCGGGGGAGTTGGAATTGCCTATACGATGAATTGAAGGCGCCCAAACGAAACCTCATCTTGTAAGTGTCTACACCCAGAATCGCGTTTATTGAATCATGATATTAGATCAATGTGAAATAGACTAGAGGAGAAAGACGAGTAAACTCGGACTTGGCCTATAAGAGGTTAATTAAAAACCAAAGGCATCCTTGTACTCAGCTCATCAAGTACTTTCATTTTCTTTATAAAAAAAAAAAACAAAAACAAAAAAACAAAAAAAAAAAAAAAAAAAAAACACAACATTTCAGACCCTTGCAACTGCCCCATTGGAACGCCGTGATGTTCTTTTTAAGTTTTTATGGATTTTTTTAAGCGATCAACCATCAAAGTTTGTTGAGAAATAAAGTAGTAATTTTGAGAACAGATCTTGGATGTCCTTTCAAATTTTCAATAGGTGCAAGTGAGATGTACTTTTTCTCACTCGCGCTCGTGAAAGATATAGCGAAACTCTGCTCTCAAAAATTCGATTTAATTTTCAACTGCAATTTTAATAATTTATGCCCTAACCTTTTCACGGATAGTGGTACACATGCGTACCATCTTATGTAATATGAGATTTACCGGAATTTAAATATCCCTTTTCAGTGGCGTAGCGTGCAATTTGGCGACGTTGTATAATGTGTCCATTTAAACCCATGAAAAAAGATAGAACGAATTGGTGTTCGGCGAACTCCTTAGCACTCGACCTTTTACAGAGGTTTGAATGAATACATTAATACGTTGCCAAATTGCACGCTACGCCACTGTACATTTTGCAAAAAATTGTGTGACTTATCAAAATTCTTATAAAATAGTCCTCTTTTGAACGGTCGAAAAAAATCTCAAGAAACATCAAATCCCAAAATGCGTGCATGAAAGGGTTCCATAAAAAAATCCCCTCTCTTCGTCCTTTGCTAGAAAGAAAGAAAGAGAGAGAGAGAGAGAGAGAGAGAGAGAGAGAGAGAGAGAGAGAGAGAGAGAGAGAGAGAGAGAGAGAGAGAGAGAGAAGGAGAGAAGAGAGAGGAGAGGAGGGAGAGAGGAGAGAGCAGAGAGAGATGAGGAGAGAGAGAGAAGGAAGCGGGAGAGAGAGAAAGTGAAAGATTAAATTTTAAACGGACAGTGACAGAGAACAGAGAAGGACCGACCCATTTCTGGACACGGCTATAGTAGATTTGTCCATGGTACGGCGTTCATGGAGTATAATACATGAAACAGTTTCGCTTTTAATCGGGTCAATGATGAGAGAAAGTTGCCACAAACTTTTAAAGCTTTTTCTCAAAGTTCTATGTAGACCCCCTCTTTACAATAGATTGGTTTAGATAACGTCGCATGGCGGTATTTCTAACTTTGTTTTATACATCATCTATCTATCTCACTCTCACCTAATCCGCGTTATAGCACTATCTCTCTTACTCTCTCCTCTTGTTACTTTTAAATTGAGACATTCAATCGTGTCATGTTTTTGTTGGAGTCATATAGTGAAAAAAAGGCCGTAGAATTCGGACAAAAAGGGCCTCATAGTCATAAGTTTGAAGACAAGAGACAGATACAGGAAAAAGTTCATTTTGTTTATCCGGAACACGCGATAGAATAGCCGAGCCTCGCGGCTCGTGCAATTTTGTTAAAAAAATTTTACCTCCATTTGATTCTATGCAAAACAATCGATTCGATATTGAAGCGCTGCTTCGCCAACAATCGATTGTTGAACATATAATCAAATGGAGGGCAAACATCATTGCCGAATGGGGTAGTTGTAGGGTCTGAAATGTTCCGTTTTTCACAAAGAAAATGAAAGTTCTTGATGAGCTGAGAACAAAGATGCCTTTGGTTTCCAGGTAATTATAAGTTCCATTGTTCCGGAGATGGAGATTTTGGCCCAAAATAATTTTTTAAACGGAACCCAGTGACAGAGTTTTCAGAGAACTTACCGACCCCAATTTCTGGATACGGCTATGGGTAGTTTTGTCCAGGTACAAGCGTTCAGGGGTATAATCATAAGCCGGTTGGGTTTAATGGGTCCTGATGGAGAATGTTTGCAACAAAACTTTTAAAGCTTTTTCTCAAAGTTCTATGAGCCCCCTGTAACAAAGATTTTGGTTTGGGAATTAATTTCCATTGTCCGGGTAATTTTCCCAACTTTGTTTTATACAATCTCGCTATCTCACTCCCCTTGCACGTTTTCTGCAACTTTACTCTCTCCTCTTGTTACTTTGGAAATAACCAATCGTGTCATGTTCTCAGTTCAAGTCGTAAGGTGAAAAAAGGGCCGGGTTGGGGATTCGGACAATAAGGGCTGTCAAGGGTCATAAGTTGTTTTAAGAAAAAAGACTTGATACTGGAAAAAGATGCTTTTGTTTTCCAAAGGTAAATAGCCAGCCTCCGGAGTGAGTGGCAATTTTGTTTAAAAAATTTTACGTCCATTTGATTCTATGCAAAACAATCTCATTCGATATTGAAACGCCTTGTTTCCCCAAATCAATCGATTGTTTGAACTCATAATCAGATGGGGGTAAGGCCCTTTCCGAAATGGGGCAGTTGTAGGGTCTGAAATGTTCCGTTTTTCACAAAGAAAATGAAAGTTCTTGATGAGCTGAGAACAAAGATGCCTTTGGTTTCCAGGTAATTATAAGTTCCATTGTTCCGGAGATGAGATTTTGGCCCAAAATAATTTGTTTTAAACGGGAATTCCGCGTAGTGACGTCACGATTTTTGCACGATTTTCTGCAACTTTACACGAGTGTCTCTCTAAAATCTGGATACTTTGGAAAAAACCAAAGGAGCCATTGTTCTCAGCTCATCAAGTACGTAACGGTATTGAACTCATCAAGCTCGGTTGGGGGTTTAGGGGTCCTCCTCCGGACAATGGGGCTGTTGCAAGGGTCTAAAATGTTGTATTTTTTATCAAGAAAATGAAAGTACTTAATGAGCTGAGAATAAAGATGCCTTTGGTTTCTAGTTAAGTCCAATTGTTCCGGGGATGAGATTTTGTGTTGTAGTTGAGTTACATTTTTATACGTGTGTATCTCCAAAACCGGGACACTTTTAGGAATAAACCAAAGGCACCATTGTTCTCAGCTCATCAAGTACTATCAAGTCCGTTACAAAAAACACAACATTTCAGACCCTTGCAACTGCCCCATTTAGAAAATTTAACCCCTTGAAAACTCTAATTTAATGGGTACCTATTTAGGGTTTTATTTATGAGAGAACCGAAGATATATTCATTATTCATGGGATGGTGATGGAGATTAACCTTTTAGCAGGCTTCAACCTCCTCTTTCCTCTTTTATTTTTTCTTCCCGTTTTTCTCCCTTTTACCCTATCTTTTCCCCTATTTTCCCTTTATTTTACTCATTTTAGCTCCCTTCTTACCTTTCCTTTCCACGGCTCTGGGGAGTGTCGTAACCCCCCCCCCCCCCCACACGACTGTACCACTGCTTATGAATGCCTTAATTAATTGAAAACCTTGACTTCAAAGGAATATTCTGGGTAGATTTTGAGTGGAGCAATCTTATCAGTGTTCTTCTCTCATCGGTAGGCGACCGCTGGCTGTTGCTTTGTTTGAGCCCCCGAACCAAAATTAACCCAATATTATACTTGCCTCACTTTCATATTACGGGAAATATAGCGTGTGGAGGGTCTGAGGGTCTACTGTCGACATACAGGGTGTCCCAAGATTCATAGTAACTACTTTTACCACGTATTTTTGGGGCCAAAATAAGACTTTTTTTCCTATGAACACGTAATCGAAAATGTCCCCCCTCGGAGCTACAGCCCCCCAAAGTTTTAAAAAAATATCGGTTTTTCTTCGATTCTAGCAACGGATCTGCGTGAAAATAGATGAAGTTTGGTTTCTACGAGTAACTTTAGGCGTTCTTTTCAATTCCGGGGTCGAAAATTCCCGAAAGGGTCAAGAAGGGGGGGGTTTGAGGGGGATCAAATTTGAAATTGAATAATTTTTCAGTATTCCGTAATAAATGAGAAAAGTAACAAGAGAATCTGATAGAACAAAACAAACGGAACATTTTTGATCTATTGTGTTTTTTTCATAAGACACATGGAAAACGAGTAAACTCGATTTTTCGCCGGGACCGCACAGCCTGATAGCGCTGTTTCAGTGCCGCGTTACGTTGAGTTGACCCTTTGAGGGGCAAATTAAGGAAAATAATTTTTTTCCAAATTTTTTTGCATTTCTAGGTTCTTTAGGGTAAAAATAGACCCCAAAAAATTTTTCATACAATTCAATATACTAGTATAGGAGAAAACAGGTGGCTAGTGTAACTATCCACTGCCCCACAAAGGGCTAGAAAATTTTGTTACCATATTTTTTCGAAAATCAGGTTTAAATTAATTTTAAAGGGCCAAACAATGACAACTATAAGTCAGAATCAATCAAACAAACAATTATATATGAGAAAAAATTGTAATAACAGTCAGGAAACTTATTTGAGCATGGTTTAGTCTTAAAAATAACGCGTAAATGGCACTTTTTGACCTATGATCGACTAAAATTAACTTTTTAGACACCTTGAGGAGCACAAAAAAATCTCAAAAAATCATAAAATTGTTATCTACACTATAGAGAACAAAATTGCCCAGTAAAGTTTATCCCAAAAAATTGTAACTTTTGAAGTTAATTCGAATTTAGTGTGTGGCAGAGCAAAATTTTTGCTTCGAGCTGAGCTAAAAAGTGATTATTGGCTATGTTGCAACAGAAGATGTGACTTTTTTCTTTTTTCAAGTTGTTTTCTAGACTATAAAGATAATATAAATAGAATAAAAACATTACATTCTTTATGAAAGTACCGAAAAAAATCCAAAATATGCTGTAAAACGGCAAAACGCTGTAAACAATGCTGTAAACGACGATGTTGCTTCAATGAATCTCCGAGGCCTATTATTGGCTGAATGCAAGAATTTAGAATGTGAATAAGTAGTTCAAGTTATAATAAGCCTCTGAACGTCTTATCTGAGCCCTAAAATTCCTTCTAAAAGGCGAAAAATTTGGAAATAGACAATGCATCACTGTTTGACCCCTTCAGGGGCAGTGGCTAGTGGTACTAGCCACCTTATTCTAACGCTTGTAATTATATTACAAAATCAGCAAATTTTACTCACTAGTACTTCAAAATGTTCAAAATACTTTCAAAATTCATAATCTGCCTCAAAAATTTGCCTAAACCTTCCAGAAAAAAAAATATTACTACATTAGCGGGAGCCGGTCTGTCTTGGAGGGAAAATCTCAAAATGTCAACATTTACCTGGTCTAAAAATAATGTTTACCGCTGTGCTACCATGTGGAAAATATTTTTTCCCCATTTTAGAACATCTTACCAACCAAAAAAAGTGGCTAGTTACAATAGCCATTGTCTCATAAGCTCAGGAAAAAATAAATAAAAGGTGGCTAGTGGCACTAGCCACTGCCCCTCAAAGGGTTTTAACAGAGCAGCGCTATCGGGCTGTGCGGTCCCGGCGAAAAATCGATGTTACTCGTTTTCCGTGTGTCTTACGAAAAAAACACAATAGATCAAAAATGTTCCTTTTGTTTTGTTCCATCAGATTATTTTGTTACTTTTCTCATTTTTTTACGAAGTACTAAAACATTATTCAATTTCAAATTTGAACCCCCCTCAAACCCCCCTTTTTAGACCCTTTCGGGACTTTTCGACTCCGGAATTGAAAAGAACGCCTAAAGTTACCTCTAGGAACCTACTTTCATCCATTTTAACGTAGATCCGTTGCTAGAATCGAAGAAAAACCGATTTTTTTTTAAAACTTTGGAGAGCTGTAGCTCCGAGGGGGGACATTTTCGGACACGTGTTCATAGGAATAAAAAGTCTTATTTTGGCCCCAAAAATACGTGGTAAAAATATTTACTATGAATTTTGGGACACCCTGTATTTTTAAGAGTAACCGGGAGTAACTCGTTCCATCTTGTTCCATCGGGTTCCGCACAAGTAGAAATTAGCCTACGGCACGGAATATCGCGTCGTATGGGCGAATATGGAAGATTGTAACCTGAAGTGGATCCTATAATGTGTTTTTTACTCCTTTACTCTCTGTAACGTGCATCAGATTTCTCAGAGATTCTCCTTTTATTTCGTGTATCTCCATTGGTTTCTACAGTAGGTGTTACTCACTTTAGTTTGTCGGTCCTTATTTTCGTAGAATAATATTTTTAAACGATGATCATTTCGAATCTATGTATAGATTCATTTTCAGGGTTGAGTGGTAGAATCGCGAACGCGACTTGTCGAAAATAGAAATAAAATGTTGCGAAAATAATATATCCTTTGTTTATGTGTTGTTCGTTTATTTATTTACTTATTTATTTTATATTTTATTTCTATTTTCGACAAGTCGCGGTCGCGATTCTAACACTCAAACCTGAAGATGAATCTATACACAGATTCGAAATGATCATCGTTTAAAAATATTATTCTACAAAAATCAGGACCGACAAACTAAAGTGAGTAACAACTACTGTATAAATATGCAACCTGATAAAGTTACTCAACAATCTAAATCCATTGGTTTCCAAAAAAAAATGTCAGGATTGAAGAAACCTTTGTTCCGGGATCATGAAATAACCACTTTCTCTGATCAAACATTTTGCAGACCATTCAATGCATAGTGTGACCCTAGTGCCACGCATGATGTAAAAAGCCCTACAGGGTTATTCAAAAGAAACGCCCCCCCTTAATTTTTTTTCTAAGAGAAAATGAAGTCGTCCTCCACCCCCCGGGATGGGGGGTCATCGAAAATAGCCGCCTTAGATAGCACCTTCGGTATAAATAAGAATTAATAGTCCAAACCAAGGTTATAGATTAAAGAGTTGTGCTCATCTGACTTCACGCCACGAAGTCAATAGCGCGTAGAGTCCCTATATATGAAAGAGTCAAGACACGTGAATAGACGTGAAGAAGAAGAAGGTGTCTGAGGAGCCTGGAGGCGCGCCTCTTGTTTACATTTTTATCCAACGATCGTCCCGCCAAAGATTACTTATACTGTATACATGTATTCGTGTGTAAGTAATCTTTGTAAGGTCAACCTAACCTCCAATACCCGTTGGCTTCACTACCTGTTTTAAAAGTATTGCGTGAATGTTATTCTGTTCTGAGCACATTTTCATCAATTTCTAATTCAAATTTCATCAGTTTAAGCAAAAAATGCCGAAAGTTTCCTCAAAGCTGGGAAGCAGTGAAGATGGTTCCATGAAGGTGTAAACTAGAGGCGCGCCTCCAGGCTTCATAGACCTCTTCTTCTTCTTCACTTTTCAGCAGCCGATCAGAGATGGAACCTCGTACGGCGAGACTCTTTCATACATAGGGACTCTAGTAGCGCGCAGTTCAAAATCCAGATCCAAGATGGCCGAAAAAAGCAGAATACATTGTATACTCTTTCCAGAAAACATCGGGCTATTTTCTGCTTTTCTGGAGAGGGAGCCCAATGTTTTCTGGAAAGGGTATACAATGTTTTCTGCTTTTTTCGGCCATCTTGGATCTGGATTTTGAACTGAGCGCTACTGACTTCATGGCGCGAAGTCAGATGAGCATACCTCTTTAATCTATAACCTTGAGTCCAAACCGCATACTTTTACCGCCATTAGAAAAAAAGTTAAGGGGGGGGGCGTTACTTTTGAATAACCCTGTATATCAGACATTGTAATGTATATTTTGACTTATTTCAAATTGTATCACTAGTGTCACATTATAAGAAAACATAAAAACGGGCTCAAATATTTTTCAAAAGAGCATTCATTATAATAATGCATTAAATATAATGTAAATCATGGCGAGGTGTAAATTTGCCCCCATATCTAATTCAACCCCAATTTCACTATTTTTACGAAGCTTTTGGCATTAGCTTTTAGAAAAATCCAATGAAAATAAATAATTCTTATCTTTATTGAAAATTTTGAGTCCAAACCGCACCCTTTTGCCGCCATTAGAAAAAAAGTTAAGGGGGGGGGGCGTTACTTTTGAATATCTCTGTATATCAGACATTGTAATGTATATTTTGACTTATTTCAAATTGTATCACTAGTGTCACATTATAAGGAAACATAAAAACGGGCTCAAATATTTTTCAAAAGAGCATTCATTATAATAATGCATTAAATATAATGTAAATCATGGCGAGGTGTAAATTTGCCCCCATATCCAATTCAACCCCAATTTCACTATTTTTACGAAGCTTTTGGCATTCGCTTTTTGAAAAATCCAATGAAAATAAATAATTCTTATTTTTATTGAAAATTTTGAAGAAAAAAACAAAATGTTTTTTCCTTTTCCCGCCATTTCTTATGGTGTCATAGCACGTGTAAAAAGAGTAAAAAATAGAAAAATGAGAAGTTGTAGAGTCATTCCACTGAAAATGTGACACCCGTAACACATTAAAGTAATATTTCTCAGGTACCAATAAAATTTGTTGCATTTTTGAGGCTTAGAAAGAAATGAGCTTTAGTAGAATAATTTTGATTGAATGACATTATTTTTCTTCAAACCAAAAGATGTCGATCAATAGTGTTACGGGTGTCACATGTACTATCAACGAATTAAAGATTGTCGCGAGATTTTCTCTTATTTTCAGTTATGGGTGTGAGTGTGGGACTGATCTGCAACAGATTTGGCGCCTCATCAGCACTGGCTTCTCGGCTTCTCGCTTGCAAAGTGTGAGGAGTATGAAAAGTGGCCGAACCGAAACCTTGAAGGCGAAACTTATACTATCTCGTGAAATTTCGCGACAATCTTTGATTCGTCGATAGTACTGTGGAATGACCCTTTACCGAAAAACTGTCCAATTTTTTTTTTATTTTTTTTTTTTGCATATATTTGACCACCTAGTGAATTGAAAAATCCGTTTTTCGTTGAAAAAAAAAAATCTCATGCGTTGGAGGTTTAAAAAATAATCAACTTTTGAAAATGTGTCTAACTTTTTAGGCGTGGGTCTTTTACTCATAGTCACCCTATATAACACAAAAGCGGCCGCTTCATTTGAAACTTCATAAGTCCCGTTTGAAAAACCCTTCCTCCGCGGGCCGCAGGACAATATAAACACTAAGCAATGCTTTCATTATGAGTCAGCGGCTGCCTTCCACTACCGATCGATAAGGACTTTAATGAAAACAGTCTCCTCCTGTTGAAACGCTATACGCGATAAGCTTGCGTCTCCCTTTGTCTTTGTCAGGGTCTGTCAGGGTTTGTCGCGCAAAGATATAGAGATTTGATCAAAGATAGGATTTATTAATTGATAATACAGAGTAGGGCGTGTTTAAGGGATATAAAGAAAGTGGCAGGGGAGGGGGAACTATATGATTATTACGTTTTATGAGTTAGTGATCAAATTAACCGCATTAATATGGCTCCTTACTCTGATGAAAAGTCCGTTTGTTTTTAGTGACTTTTAATATTGTGCCTTTACGACTCATGGCCCCTATGATTGAGTCTTCATAATAAAATCAAAATTGGGTCACTAACTAGGATTTAGAGACTCTTTTCATCCATTCGAGAGACGGGGTTTGTACGCTGAGTAGCTGAATCTATTCAGAAACGCAATTTTTACTGAATCGCACTTTTACTAAATGTTTGTCCCCAGCAGTAGCGTAGCGTGCAATTTGGCAACTTTGAAATGTTTCCATTTAAACCCATGTAAAAGGTCGAATGCGAAGGTGTTCCCCGAACACCCAATAGTTCGATCTTTTGAATGGATTCAAATAGACACTTTACATTGTTGCCAAACTGCACGCTACGCCACTGGTCCCCAGGTATGAAAGAAATATTTTAAAAACATTTTGAAAATCTTGCCGATAAGTTTTCAGCAACCTTTTGTAAATATTTTAAAAACATTTGAAAAAACATGATTTGTTTATGTCAATTAGTTGTCAAAATATTTTTGAAAATATTTTGAAAATATTTTTGTTAAAATTTTTTGAAAATGTTTTTATTAAAATGTTGTTAAAATATTGACAATATTTTTAAAATATTTCTTCATATCTGGGTCTTTACGTACACAACTATACACGGAGAAAAATTTATCGTAAGAATCACGAAATATATTTTTGAATATGGACTTTTAGACATTCTTTTTTATAAGTAGGTAACCAGAATTTTTATTGTGATTCAACTAACTATTCTCTCTGGTGAATTATTTATCAGAACGTTCTACTTTATCAATTAGAATTCTGGCAATTCCAAGGGTATTTTGTCTTTGTCAAGATTTGTCGCAAGGGTTAAGCCCGAGTTTACTCGTTTTTTCTCCTCGATTCTATTTCACATTGTTTTAGTCTTCATTCAGGATACTCAAACATGCGCCTTCAATTCGTCGAATAGGCAATTCCAACTCCACCGAGTACGAACAGTTAACTACCTTCCCTCTAGAAACAGAGGAGTGGCGTTCTCTTGAATTAACCTGGCCCTTAAAGGGTTAATGAATACAAAGAAAGGGGGGTATTCGGCAAGTTATTAAGTTTTATGAGATGGTGATCAAATGGAGGACTTTTTCGGGAGAAGGGCCCATAAAACAAAAGGTTTGCTCTTCAGCTAAAAACCTCCATTTACTCACAATGCACAATTCTTAGGAAGAGCACACCCATTGTTTCATGGGTCCTTCTTCCGGAAAAGTCCTCAATTACTAAACCATTACTTTTGCTCTATAACTGGGTACTCTTCTGACGAGCTCGTTCTTGGTGAATTTTACACCTTTAAGATATATCAATCCTATGATTAAGCTTTCATAATAAAATCTTAATTGGGTCGCAAACTAGGATTTTAAAGACCTCTTTCATTTATTCGAGAGACGTAGTTGCAGGGTGAATTTTGAGTTTCTAAATCTATTCAGAAACGCAATTTTTACTGATTGTGAATCTCACTAATTTTACTAAATTTTTGTTTACTTGAAGGAAAATTTATTTTTGGAATCACGGAACGTTTGATTGAAAATGGATCCATTTAGAAATTCCTTTGAGAGTAACCAGTACTTTTATTGATCCAACGGTTATTTCTGGTGCATTATTAGAACGTTCTTTTGGATATTAGAATTCTGGTGATTCCAAAGCGCGTTTTTTTAATTGCGAAATTTTTTAAGAATTTACGTAATTCTGAACTGAAAGCGTTGTATTTTTAGTTCATTTTTACGGTCTGAAAAGCATCAAAACGCATCGGTGAGTGGTTGATTAGCGCAAAGTTTCGATTCGTTGCTAATCAACCGCTCATCGATGCGCTTCGATGCGCTTCGATGTGCTTCGATGTGCTTCGATGTGCTTCGATGTGCTTCGATGCATTTCAGAAGCGGGCAGTGCAACCTGTCAAAACCTGATACTTAAAATGCTCCTGTTCGATATATTTGTCTATAGACCTGTTTAGCGTCTGACGTCACGAAAAAAATGGGTTCCAAACAAATGCTCCATCTCACTCGCTCTCGTGGGTTTCTTTCCCATAAGAAACAGGATCCACATTTTGAAATACAAATTTGTGCTGGTAAACAATAAGTTCTCTCAGATTTTATTACACCATTGGATTCCACGTACCTTAAAATATGAGCACGCTACAACAAAATTTTTAAAACATCTCGCATTAATGTACAATCACAGTTATATCAAAGAAGGTCCTATGTTTTGTCCTTGTCACACTCACAGTTTCTTATGGACACAAAATTCTAGGATATAGGCTCATCGGCACCATCACACCATGTGTTATACCTCGAACAAGCTTCGATACGAAAAGAGGTTAGGATGATTGAGTGTCATGGCGGTGATACTCCCATAAGAGACCGTGAGTAAGACAAGGACAAAACATAGAACATCTTTCGGTATAACTGTGATTGTAAATTTGCTTGTGATCTTTTAGGAATTATGTTAGAGTAAAAAGATACTTTAAAGTACATGGAATCTAATGGTGCAATAAAATTTGAGAAAACTGGTGGTTAACTAGCATGAATTTGCGTTCGAAAATTTGGATCTGATTTCTTATGGGTAAATCCACGAGAGTGGGCGAGATAGAGCATTTGTTTGGAACCAATTTTGATCGTGACTTCATCACTAAACAGGTCTATGTCAGCTATGACTCATGTCACGTGGTTTGCTTTCTGAAAAGCGTGTTGCGTCAACGTGAATAGAAGGCACTTAACAGTTTTTTATTAGAGTCGTATCTTAACTCTCAGTAGTATTTGTTTTCAACACATAAACATTAAACAACGAAGAGAAATTGAGTCTCTTTGGTTCAGGGCGTTGTTGCAGTCAAGTGCAACGGCACCAGTGTTGTCAGTTTTAAGTTTTAAACAGATTGTGAACCTTCAATAATCGTTTGTCTCCCATTTCAACTAATGCAAATGTATCTATTCTTTAGCCGTTCAATGAGTCTGTTGCATACTTTTGCTGCAACCATATAGAACCTTGATGCTTATGTAAAATTTGGCGAAAATAGCGATGCGCACATTAAAAACTTTCAAAATCCACTCATTAACTCAGGAAATCACTTCAATTTCAAACAGCCCAAGCTACACTAGACACTATTTGCACCGGTATACTACTACATAGACGGAACCACCGTGCATAAGTAAACAATATCGTAACTACAAAATAATGACATTTCCTTCTAAGTACATGAACTATTGGCTGCATTTGCTCTCTGATCTTTTCGGCTTATCTAAGATTACGAAATAATATAAGAAATGTACGCATCTAAAAGAAACATTCCAATGTTTGTAAGTTCTGTTTATGTTTACAAAAACGAGATGGTTCCATCTATGTAGTTATAAGTCGGTGATATAGTGTCTAGTGTAGTGCGGGTTGTTTGAAATGGAAGTGATTTCCTGAGTTAATGAGAGGATTTTGAAAGTTTTTAATGTGCGCATCGTTATTTTCGACCAAATTTACGTTGGAAACAATGAGTTCTATCGATGTAACAAAAATACGTAACAGACCCATTGAATCGCGCCTGAAGATAGATTCTTTTCCACAGATTTGTACAGAGTGTCCGAGAAATGAGATCACTCTTCTGTTAGGTGAGCTTTCGGTCAAAGCAAAGAATCCGAAAAATTCAGGAATAATGAAGGACCGCTAGATGACTTCAGAAAAAAATGTAAAAACTTCCAACCGTCCTTCCGGGCGGGGCGCAGACCCCTAAATACTCCCCAAAATTCCGATTCCTCGCAAAAACTGAGCAATTGGATTTTTACGCCTTAACGACATAGTGTGTTCTGCTGTTATGAACGTAAAACCAGGTTTTCTCATCATAAGATACCTCTTTCTCACCCCTCGCGCGAGGTTTCCCAAGTATTTTGACCGGCTGATTTCAAATTCGGCCTTAGTTTTTACTCAAAACTCATAATTTTTCCAGAATTTCAATTTTTTTTGCTAAGAAGACGTAATTTCGAATTTACGTAAAATCTAGGCCAGTTTTATGAAAAGTGATAGAATTTTTGAAATCAGCGTCTCAAAATACATAAGATGGCGATGATGAAGTGAAATTGTACGCGTAGAATTATTCTAAAACACTAAAAATTAGTAAAATTAACACTGATGGATGGTGAATGTCGCGGACACATTATGTCGGTTATGATGCTTACTTAGGTTTGCTCTGTTTTTCAGATTTTCGGTAGGCTCTCCATAAGCAAAATGGAGGCCAAGGAAATCCCTCATACTTTACCCTTTCCACTCTCAAAAACTTTTCTTCTTATTAATTTAATTCATTTCATTTTTATTTTAATTTATTTTATTTAATTTTTATTAACTGCTGACTTTAGTCAAACATATTCGACATTAGAATGAAACGAAAGTATAATTTTGTCGAATATCATTGGAGAGTGGAAAGGGTTAGAGGCCCATTATATGAAGCGTAAAATGCGGCTATGTTGAGCTTTACCTCAACTTAACCCTTTATGGACCAAGCCCAAGTATACTCGTTTTTCTCCTATAGTCTGTTTCACAATGATTTAGTCTTCATTCCGGATAGTCGCGAATATAGATGAAAATACTACAAGATAAGATCTCGTCGGGCGCCTTCAATTCGTCGTATAGGCAATTCCAACTCCACTGAGTACGAACAGTTAACTATCTTCTCTGTATAAATGGAGGAGTGGAGTTCTCTTGAAGACTTGAACTATAACCTGGTCCGTAAAGGGTTAAACGCATGCAAAAGGTCGACTTTCAGGGTGTTCTTCACTTTTCAGACAGATCGGCCTTTCTCGCGTGTTTTAGAGTCCCTATAGGTAGAGAGTTAAGACAAGTGAAACCATGGGGGCCGCCATTAGATGCTATTTTGCACATTTGTTTACATTCTGAGGGCCGTTGTTGTGTTTTCGTCCACTGCAAAGATTACAGTGCCGCTGAGTTTTTAACGATGTAATCTTTTACTGCTTTTGTGGATCGACATCTATTTACGCTTTGAAAGATTCATTTGGGATTCATAAATTCTTGAGGCGTATCATGATTAAAATTAACAGATTCGTCGAAAATTAACTCTTTATCCGCAAAATACCATTGGTAAACAACTGCGATTGTAAACAAAAGTGCAAAATCGCATCCAATGGCGGTATCCGTAGAGCCTAAAACTCATCGACCAATCAGAAGTTGACTACCCTCTTGTCTTAACTCTCTACATATAGGGATTCTAGCGTGTTTAAACTAATAAAATGCAACGTTGCCTGATTAGACATTTTGCCATTGCATAAATCTTGCAACGCTGATTGACGGTTGAGGATTCGAGGCCAGGACCTACTGCCAGAGATTGCTCAGCTCAATAAGATAAAACCCTTTCCACTCCTCTCCTCTCCTCCCCCCACCCTCCCTCTCTCTCTCCTCTCTCGGCTGTGTCCGTTAAAAACTCGTAAAAAACCAAACTCGTAAACCGTTCGAGAAGCCCGCCTCGTCGCGCCGGAGGAGCAGTTCCCTTAGCGATGTTGCCAAATTTAATAGTGAAAAGAATGGAAATGTGGAAGAATGGAAGAGTGGAAATCTGAGTGCTTTGAGCATGGATGTTGCAAGTCCCCTGTTGTCTTCTGACATTAAACAAACATTCACACACTGACATTAGTCTATAGTTGGCTGTAGGCTCCTTGACTGGAGTATAAGCCATAAAACAAGCAAAAAAAAAAAAAAAATTGAGGGTCAGTTGTACCGAAGCTGCCGCTTAGTAAATATGTATATTTCAGAGCTGCCAAATTTGGCGTAAAATATACAAATTTCTCATATAATACAGGATGCATCAGAAAAGTATGTCGTCCTAAGCACGCATTCTGTAGGTCAAAACAGTAGCGGCCCGTGAGATTTGGCAACCATGCATCTTTTCCACTTAAACTTAGGTAAAAAATCGATTCAAGCGGAGGCTGGCAGCCTCCTCGAGTTTCGATTGTTTTACATGTATTTAAATGGGATAAAAACACTGTTGCCAAATCGCACGAGCCGCCACTGGGTCAAAATAAGACTTTCTTTTTTTCCAATAACATGTGTCAAAAATGCCCCTCTTTTGAGCTATAGCCAGGGCCGTAGCTACACCTTTGGGGGCCCCGGGGCAAGATGCATTTTGGGGGCCCCCCAAAATGGAGGAAGGTGACTGGTGGTATGGGGGAAGCCCCTTAAAGTAGGGTCTGGGGGTCCTTCCCTCAGAAAGTGTTGCAAATGTAATCACTCACAGTTGCACTTTGGAGCAATTTTTGGACACTAAATATCAAACCTGTTTATACCGTAAGTTGAGCGAAAACTTAGGCTACCAGCATAACCCCCCCCCCCCCCCTTTCCTTTCTATCAATAGCCATCATAACAAAACTTCAGCTCTTTTTAAATTTTGTAACCATAAATGTATACATGTATGTGGTGTAGTGGATATTATTATTTGTCTTTTTTCTTACTGCTTGCTCCAAAAAACAGCCTACCCAAAGATCGTGGCTACCAGCATAACCCCCCCCCCATTTCCTTTCTATCAATAGCCATCATAACAAAACTTCAGCTCCTTTTAAATTTTGTAACCATAAATCATACATGTATGTGGTGTAGTGGATATTATTATTTGGCATTTTCTTATGCTTGCTCCAAAAAACAGCCTACCCAAAGATCGTGGCAAGGAAGCATTTAAAAAGTGGTGCAGCTTGAGATTATTTCGGGGCGGGGGTGGTTAAGTGACGCTCCCACTTTTTTCACACCCATATACCGGGGGGTTCGGGGCAGTAGCGGCCCGTGAGATTTGGCTACCATGCATTTTTCCCACTTAAACTTAGGTAAAAAATCGATTCAACCGGAGGCTGGCAGCCTCCTCGAGTTTCGCTTGTTTTCCATGTATTTAAATAGGATAAAAACACTGTTGCCAAATCGCACGAGCCGCCACTGGTTCGGGGGTCCTCCCCCCAAAAAAAATTGAAGTTTGACCTTTTGAAAACAAAGATTTAATGGGTTTTCTGAGTTTAATTTGAGAGAGAACCAAGAAAACATTTTTTGGGTGGAAATAAACTTTTAGCCAAGTTCGATTTAAAAAGAGATTTTCCAGATAGAAGTTTCCAAAAAAAAAATCTTACATAGACTAACATGGGGACTGGGGCCCCTGTGCCCTATATGCCAATGCCGCAGTTACGTGGATGCAGGGCTGCCGTTTTGCGTAGATTCAATGCTATTTTTTAATTCACCGATGATTCCACCGGTTGAGAAAAGATTACACAGTTCAGTTCAGTGCATGACTATGATAAACTGAAATACTCGCATCTGTAATCTTTTCTCAACCGGTGGAGTCGTCGATGACTTTAAAAAACTTGCGGATATTTTAATTAATCAACGGAGTTTCCACCGATTAAGGAAAGATTACGGATCAGAGTATTTTCGTGCATTACAGTCATACACTGAACTGAACTGTGTAATCTTTTCTCAACCGGTGGAATCATCGGTGAATAGAAAAATAGCATTGATTCTACGCAAAACGGCAGCCCTGGTAGATATAAGGTCCCTGCAGATCTCACATTGCGTTGGGCCCCCAAACCCTCTATGGGGCCCCTGCTCTAAAAAAAAAAAAAAAATCTACTTAAGCGAATACGAGAGGTATTAGTAACTTCACAGAATGGGGCCCTGAAATTATCAAGCACACAGCTGAACTGAATTGCAATTTAGAAACTGATGTTGACAAATGGCTTTTTTTAAGGATTTAAGTGAATCGGGAGCGACAGTACTTACAGACAATGCAAAAAAAAAAAAAAAAAAACAAAAAAAAACAAATCGTCCCCCTCTAACTCCTTCCCAAATTGTCGGAGGAGCTTGAAAATTTGGGAAAAGGTGCTCCTAGTGGTGCTAAATCAAGGAGCAAAATTTGAGCCGTTTTCAAGGGGGGGGGGCAAAAACGTCGATTTTGACTCAACCTCTTTTAGCGATCGAATATCATTCACCGTCGTATGATATTCGATGGATTTGCATTTTATTTTGATGATATTCGATTGTTTCGTTGGTCTCACCAGAGACCGTTGAATTCCAACAATTGGAAATTTCGAGATCACCTCCGGAGATAGATTCGATTTTGAATTGTTGCAACCGGTGTTAGAAATCTCATCTTCTATCCTTTTTGAATCCTTTCGCCACGATAATTTCGGAAATGACGAAATTTTCGAATACAGTTTATTGTACAGACCACGCGTAGAAGTCATTTTCCTATGAGACAAACATTATTTTAGCTTCGAAAACGCTAGTTTTTTTTGTTAAAAATGGCCATGTCATTCAGAGCTGATGTAGAGGTTATGTTTTGGAACATTATTATCGCAGTTTTCATTTTCACGAGAAAATCATTCAGAAGTTCATTCTCGACTCTCGTTGCAGGCTAGATTTTTCACCGATCAGCGGCATCAGTTAGCAACCATCAATTCTTGAAGTCGATGATACTAGATCGCTAAAATTTGCTTACTTTCACGGAAAAAAAAGATTAGTGAAAATAACCATACGGATACCTGATTTTGGCACCTGCTTGATGTTATGGTAAACTTGACCAGAAGTATGGTACATTTACCACTACTTTGAGTAAATTCGACATGCAATCAGGTAACATCACCTAGTACCTAGTCAAAACACAGTATACTTCTGGTCAACAATACCATAACATCTAGCAGGTGCCAAAATCAGGTATCCGTGTGGTTATTTTCACCGTAGTTTTTTTCCCGTGTTTTCATCGGTTCAAATGGAAGAACGAACTTTCAACGTTGTCAAATCACACACTACGCCACTTCCGATGAATGGTAATTGATGAGTGGTGCAAATACTGCGCGGCAACGTTGCTTGCGCTAAAACTCCGATGACCGGTGTCTTAAAAACTTGGATCGCGATCGCTGAAACGTTTAAATTAAATAACCCGCAAGCAATTCGAGATAGAAGCCGGCGAATGAGTATCAGCTCGCACGTCCTCAAAAGGTAAGCGATCCCGCATTTTCCTATTCGCTCGTCTTTTGAGGACTGTTTTAGTTAATCGATCTCCTCTGTCGCGTCGCGTCTCGGGTGAAATAGTAAAGACAGTCATTTAAGGGAAAGTCGCGCAGTGGAACCAAAAATGGGATTTCCCGAACGTAATTTTACGAATAATACTGTACATGAGCGCCAGTGGCGGCTCGTGAAATTTGGCAACAGTGCCCTCCTCTCATTTCGCCAATGTAAAAGAATCGATTCTACCGGAGGCTGTCAGCTTCCGCAAGAAACGATTCTTTTGCCTAAGTTTAAATGGAAAAATTGCATGGTTGCCAAATCGCACGAGCCACCACTGATGAGCGCACCCAGGATTTCTGTATGGGGGGGGGGGGCAAGTTGTCATTTCATATGGGGGGTCTGGGGGTCCGCCCCCGGAAAATTTTGAAAATTGAGCTCTTCTTAGACGCAAAATTAGGCTACTTCTATTCAGAAACTATATTGAATTAACTCTCGAGAAAAATTAGATTTTCCGGGACTATGCTGATATTACAGAAATATCTTCATCTTGCTGATAGAAAGACGGAGTTTTCAGGAAATCTAGATTTCAGAAGAAGATCGAGCTAATTTGACAATTGAAGACGTTGCTGTCGGGAAAGATGTGTTCCTCCAAGGAAAAATATGTTTCTTGACATTGATACTTTATTGAACTCATTTACTTCCCCATCTTTTATTTTTCTCTCCTCCTCTTTTCCTCTTCTATCTTTCTCTTTTCATCATTTTTTTCCTTTCTTTTTCTCCTTTTTTCCTTTCCTTTCCTCCTTTTCTTTCTTCCTATGGAGGGGGGCCTTGGCCCCCTTGCCCCCCCATACCAGGGTGCGCCCATGGTACTGTAAGTATAGGAAATACCCCTCAAACACTTTCTCATATCAAAATAACTCTAAAAGGGACCCCCAGACCCCCTTTAATATTCTGGGGGAGACTCAATCGTATTTTTCAATTCACTGATGATTCCACCGGTTGAGAAAAGATTACACAGTTCAGTTCAGTGTATGACTGTAATGCGCGAAAATACTCTGATCTGTAATCTTTCCTTAATTGGTGAAAACTCCGTTGATTAATTAAAATATCCGCAATTCTTCTAAAATCATCGGCGACTCCGCCGGTTGAGAAAAGATCATAGATGCGAGTAGCTTCGTGCATTACAGTCATACACTAAACTGAACTGTGTAATCTTTTCTCAACCGGTGGAATCATCGGTGGATTGAAAAATACCATTGATTTTACGCAAAACGGCAGTTCTGGTTTAATCTGTAATATATTGTTGATTTCGATAAATTTAGTCGTGGAACCAGGCATAACTAAGCATTGTTGAGAACTTAGAATTCATAATCGCATAAAGGCCGCTTCTTTGATTTAATAGTCTATGCATTTCCTTTAAAAAGTGCGCTTATGGAGAAAATATATTGAATCAGAGTTTGATTTGTTGGGAACCAGAGGACCTCGGACAGCAATCGATGCGATACATCGCTTTATGGTTACTTGAGCTTCCCCTGCATAGCCCCTAACCTAAAATAATTGATTCATTTTGTGTGTTATGTGTATGTGTCCAGAAAAAGGTACGTTTCGTTGCATTGCGCGGTGGACAAATGAGTCGCCGTTCGCAAAACATGATCTAAGTCAGGGTTAACAACTCCATCATTCAGAAAAGAGGGCAGCCAAGTGTAGAAATGAGGACACACGGGGGTATAAAAAAGTAATGGGGCTGTGGCAAACTCTTGTTATAGAGTGTCGGCTTTTATGTGGAAAAAAGAAAAGGAAAATAAGCTGGTGACTCGTGACACTAAAAACTTCCAAAATCAACTTGTTACATTCATAAAAGTTGAATGATTGGTACGTTTACGTTTAGTGCGAAACTTTGGAGTTTCTTTTGTAAGCCTCGTTCAAGAGTAAGGCTCGGATGGGGCTAATGCCACAAAATAATACAGTCAGAACGGAAAGAAACTCCCATAAGAGCCAATGGAAGCAAGTTTGGACTTTAACGGCACCAATAGGCAACGCTGTGGTCCTATATCCCAACATGGCGAACGAGTGTGGTTTGTGTTGAAATTCATTTATTTCTATAAATTTCGGAAAGAAATCTTAAGTTTCCAGCCTCACTTTTATTCTAATGGCATTTCAGAATGAAAATTTCGCGGATCATGTCCTATATTGCTTTTTTCAAGCGCGAATCCAGATGTAAACATCCTATATCCCAACATGGCGGACGCGAAATGAATTTGCTTCAAAATCCGACAGAGTTTCCGTTCTGACTGTATTATTCGCAGAGGCGGACTGGCCCATCGGGACGCCGGGAAATTTCCCGGTGGGCCGCGGCCACTTAGGGCCGGTTGGATCGTGAGAGGGAAAAAAATAAGAAAAAAAGAGAAAAAAAGAGAAAAAAAGGAAGAAAGAAAGGAAGAAAAAAAGGAAGAAAGGAAGAAAAAAGGAAAAAAGAAGGAAAACACCAGAGACGAAGATAAAAGTGAGGCCGTGCATGTATTTATACTTGGTAAATTTGGGCTGCGGGCCAGTCATTCGATTTTTTAGGGCCGGGCCGGGCCGATCATTCGAATAGGGCCGGACCGGGCCGATCATTCATTCGATTTTTTAGGGCCGATCTGATCATTCTATACTTCAGGGCCGGGCTGGGCCGATCATTCGATACGTCAGGGCCGGGCCGGTTACTCAATACGTTTTGGACGGGCCGGCCCGGGCCAGACCTGTCATTCCATAAATTCGGGTCGGGCCGGGGCGGGGCGATCATTCGCTTCATTAGGGCTGGAACGAAAAGCAGAGAGGAAATATTTCAGAATGTTTAGGTAGCCCTGAAAAGGGCTTTTTTTTTTTTTTTTTACTTTTTTATATTTAATATATTTAAGATAAAATGGCAGTCTCTACCCTGCAAAAACGCAGAGAGTCAGCGATCATATAATAATGAAATTGATGACCCAAACATGCTTCAGATGGTTGTTTTTTACTTGAAAATACCAACATTTTCTCGGAGGGGGGGGCAGACCCCCCAAACCCCCCTAGGTGGGGGGTGTCCCCCACACCCCCCCCATATGGACCGGTCCAAAGTTGGTTTCCCGGTCCGAATTTGGGGGCCAATCCGCCTCTGATTATTCGGTGCTAATGCTTGCTGATTTCCAACAACTCCATCGGGATCGGGTCATAAGCAGTGGCGGCTCCTGAAATGCGATGTATCGATGTCCAACTCATTTAAAACTATAGAAAAGTATCGATTTCTCGGGGGTTCAATTGCACCACCCGACGATCGATATCTTTCTATAGTTTTAAATGGAGTGGACATCGATATAACGCATTTCAGGAGCCGCTACTGGTCATAAGGATTAACCCTTTTAATACCACAATCAAATATCAGAGCTGCCGTTTTGCGTATAATTAACGCAAAAATTACCTATACTCCAGATATGGCACTAGCTATCTCGCCAATGTTAAATTTTGTTGAGCGCCTTCATTTCTGAAATCGAGCTAAAACACATACACTGCCCCACGGTTTGTTTACGTTTCGGCGAGCGAGAGACGTGCGGGCGGGGTGGGGGTCGTGGGCCAGCCGACTGGCCCCACCCCGCCCGCACGTCTCTCGTTCGCCGAAACGTAAACAAACCGTGGGCCAGTGTATGTGTTTTAGCAATGAAGGCGCTCAACAAGATTTTAGCTAGTGCCATATCTGGAGTATAAGTAATGTTGAATTAACGACATTTTTCAATTCATCTATGATCCACCGGTTGAGAAAAGGTTACACAATTCAGTTCAGTTATGACTGTTTTGCACGAAAATACTCTGCTTGTGATCTTTTCTCAATCGGTGAAAACCGGAGAGCTATAGCGACATGGGCGGAGCCAGTAATTTGGCAACTGTGGATTCATCCCATTTGAATGTATGAGAAACAGTCGATTTTTGGGGGGCCATGGCCCAATTTCTAATCGATTGTTTCTCATACATTCAAATGGGAAGAATCCACAGTTGGCAAATAGCTGACTCCGCCCATGTATAGCGATAGAGAGGATTTATGGTACGTGGAACTTCACTGAGGCAGCCATGATCGAGATCTCTTATATGGACGTTTTTAACACAGGCTCGGTTCGTTTGCCTCACTTTTTTTAACCTTTAAATTTTTTAAAAAAAAATTGCGACAGTTACATTTAAAATTGGTTTTAAACGAGAGTGCAAGTGTTTTAGAGTGGCTATCTGGACACAGAAATCGATGTATCTGTTTCTTCTTGAAGAATTTGCGCAATAAAGAAACTGACACATAACAGAAATATGCAAAATTGTCTTATCTAGATAGTTGTATCTTGGGGGTACCCCACTCTGAAATATCTAATTATATCATTTTTTTTTTTTGAAATTTATTTTTTTCACCCATTATGTAGCTTGAAAGCTCCCGCACACGACCATGTATTTAGTTTTGCCACAAATTGCTACAAAAAGTTTTAAAAAAATATTTAAAGATAAATGGTCAAGGTTCAAAATATGCAAAAACTAGCATACCAAAATCAGCAAATTTGTCGAAATTGCTTATTCTCAGAGGAAAATTAGGACTGAATCAAAGAAAAAAGCCACTAAAGCAACAACCTATGGTGCTGGAGAGTTTAGAGAATAGAATAAAGTGTGTCAAGAGTAAATTTTGGTGTAAAATGATCTTGAAACTTTCTTGTAAGCAAATTTTCACCTAATTGCTTTTGTTTTTCCCTTGTTTAAAAGTGCTGCAATTTTCGAATATTTTTGGACGCAAAAGTTTGAACTACTTTTTTTCTATAATAGCTACAGACCTCTGGTTTTTTTTTTTTTTTTTTTTTTTTTTTTTTTTTTTTTTTTTTTTTTAAAAAATAGGGTATTCTCAGACCTATTTTTTCAAAGAAGCTTTTTTTAAAATATTGACGCTGTGACGTCAAATTATTCCTGAAACCTTGAAACATTCCTGATTAGATTCAAACATTAGTTAGGGCCAACTATTCTATTTTATTCTGTTACTCCGATTGAAATAAAAATCAATCTTCAGAGGCGCACCTAGAATTTTTTTTTAACCTAATTTTTCTTTTTCCTTTTCTAGATTCAATTGCGCTTTGAAGGAAGAAGGCGCATTCGAAGGGCACAACAAATACGGATTGGCCGATACTCCTCTAAAACGGGATATCCTGGCTTGATGAGTCAGACTTGAATTTCTGAGGAGCTAGAATACACATTTAAATGTAAGTACAATAATTTTGCGTCGAATAGTTTGTTGAGAAAATGAAAAGTGTGCGTGTCCTAATTTTTCAAACTGTTATGTTTTCCTTTAGTCTAATTTTGGACCTATTCTATATCAGCAGATTTGAAGCTCCCAAAGAGAAGTCTCGAAAGAGACCGTACCATTGGCTTAGCGTGCAATTCGGCAACGCTGCAGTTCGTCCATTTGAACTCATGAAAAAGATCGAACTAATGGGTGTTCGGTGAACACCTTCGCATTCGACCTTTTACACGGGTTTGAATGGACAGAGTACAACGTTGCCAAATTGCACGCTACGCCGCTAGACCGTACGGTGAGGTGGTTAGACAGTTCCTCCAATAATTTTTGTCCAAAGTCACTGAGATACAGGCCCGTAACCAGGCATTTTGTCCAGGATGGGCTCCTTGTGTATTCAGAGGGGGCTCGTACGTTTCCAGGGGGGCTATTTTGGTAGTTTCTAATACACTACATGATAAAACAAATTTTTTCAGGGGGGGCTCAAAATTTTCTGGGGGGCTCAGGCCCCCCCACCTCCCCGGTTACAGGTCTGCTGAGATAACGGGCGGAAAAATATACAAGTCTGGTGTTTTCTGGTGTTCAAATCAGTGTCTAGAAATACTGATCAACCCTGCAATCAGGATCTGAAACATGCGTACGTTGATCCAGAAAGAAAGTCTTTCCTTGTCTGCGACCATTTTCAGGGCCGTTCCGCAATTCGAGGAGAGTGGTGGGGACTACGTGCTCGTGCCCCAGGTTGCAGCAGGGCAGTGTTGCCAGATTGGGGTGAAAAAGCCGTACGTTTTACATTGATTTAAATGGGGACGATACGGCTTTTTACCCTCGATCTGGCAACACTGCAGCAGGGGCGTGCCGCGGTTTCCAGGGAGGGGGCAAGAATGCAATCTTGCCGCCCTCCATGAACAAAATTATAAATTTGATGACTTTCTTTTTTATTTTATTTTTTTTATTTTTTATACACCCCCCCCCTGATTTTGCCGCCCTCGGAGAGTGCCACCCGGGGCAAGGGTACCCCCCCCGGCACGCCCCTGGGTGGCAGTCGCTCTGAGGCAGAATCTCCTTCTTTTCGAGGACGTATGAATTCAGAATCGCTAAAAGGTCGATTTCATTCCTTGATTTATTAGTCATCGTTTCCGTTCAAAAAATGCGCTTATGGGGGGAAATGCATCGAATGGGGCTAATGCAAGGGTCTGAAATGTTGTGTTTTTTACAAAGAAAATTATAGTATTTGATGAGCTGAGAACAATGGTGCCTTTGGTTTTTTCCTAAGTGTCCCGGTTTCGGAGATACACACGTGTAAAGTTGTAAAAAATCGTGTGCGTCGTGACGTCACTACACAGAATTCCCGTTTAAAACAATGTATTTCGGGCCAAAATCTCATCTCCAGAACAATGGGGCTTGAGGAGAAACCAAAGGCATCTTTGCTCTCAGTTCATCAAGTACTTTCATTTTCTTTATAAAAAAACACAACATTTCAGACCCTTGCAACTGCCCCACTAGAGGGTCTCGGTCCCTCGGAGCAATCGATACGATTTACGCTCTACTAAAACGGTCTATTCAGATAATTTATTTTTTCACGTCATTTTTGCGCCAAGATTATAAGCGTATCTCAATGCTGAGCGAGGAGACTACGTGGGTTAAAGTACGAGATAACTATTCCTACTCTCAGGAGTTGATATTGCATACCCGGCTAATTGAAGGCACTTTTTACTTTTCATACACTCAAACGTATCGCGTATAATCACATAAAATCAATGCGGCAAAATTTGTCTACAAATTCACAGGAACTTTTCTTTTTATTTAAAGGGGGAGAGAGGGAGAGAGGGAGGGAGGGAGAGAGAGAGGGAGAGAGAGAGAGAGAGAGAGAGAGAGTTTTGATTTTGATTTTGATTTTATTTAGCCTGGCTCTAATAGGACTTTCCGTAGTCCTTTCTACCCTAGAGCCAGGATAATTAAATGCACACAATTAAACAAATATATCATATACAAAAATAATCTTATAGATATAAAAAACGATCGAAAATACAAAATTCAAACAAAACAAACAAAAAAACAAAAATAAATTAATAAAAGAGTAAATAAACAAGTTAATAAGTAGATAAATAATTAAATCAGAAGACAGAGAAAAAAAATGAATAGATAGGTTGAGAGATACAATCATAAATAAAAATATGATTATATTTAAATAGCTGTTTAAGTATACAGGGTGTCCCAAAATTGATAGTAAATATTTTTAACACGTATTTTTGGGGCCAAAATAAGACTTTTTTTCCCTATGAACACGTGTCCGAAAATGCCTCCCCTCGGAGCTACAGCCCCCCAAAGTTTTTTAAAAAAAATCGGTTTTTCTTCGATTCTAGCAACGGATCTCCGTAAAAATGGATGAAAATTGGTTTCCATGGGTAATTTTAGGCGTTCTTTCCGATTCCGGGGTTGAAAATTTCCGAAAGGGTCAAGAAAGGGGGGTTTGAGGGGGGTTCAAATTTTAAATTGAATCATTTTTTAGTGCTCCGTAAGAAAATGAGAAAAATAACAAATGAATCTAATGGAACAAAACAAAAAGAACATTTTTGATCTCTTGTGTTTTTCTCATAAGACGCACGGAAAATGAGTAAAATCGATTTTTCGCCGGGAGCGCACAGCCCCATAGCGCTGTTTCAGTGCCGCGTTGCGTCGAGTCGATCGTTGAGTCAGTTGAGTGCACAGAGCAGCGCTATCGGGCTGTGCGCTCCCTGCGAAAAATCAATTTTACTCGTTTTCCGTGCGTCTTATGAAAAAAACACAAGAGATCAAAAACGTTCCTTTTGTTTTATTCCATTAGATTCTTTTGTTATTTTTCTCATTCTCCTACGGAGCACTAAAAAATTATTCAATTTAAAATTTGAACCCCCCTCAAACCCCCCTTTCTTGACCCTTTCGGAAATTTTCGACTCCGGAATCGGAAAGAACGCCGAAAATTACCCTTGGAAACCAATTTTCATTCATTTTTACGGAGATCCGTTGCTAGAATCGAAGAAAAACCGATGTTTTTTCAAAACTTTGGGGGGCTGTAGCTCCGAGGGGGGGCATTTTCGGACACGTGTTCATAGGAAAAAAAAGTCTTATTTTGGCCCCAAAAATACGTGGTAAAAATATTTACTATCAATTTTGGGACACCCTGTATACGCAAATGAATAAATAAATAAGATAAATAAATAAATGAAAAATAATAAATAAATATGTATGAGTCTTAGATGTAATTAGGAATTGAGTGAATTATAAGCATTTATGGAAATTGGAGGTAAAAAAGACAAAAATACAGTAAGAGCTACATGAATAATTGGAGATGGTATAGTATAGGGGGGGGGGGAGAATCATACGTACGTTTCTAAATATAGGAATCTTTAAGTACATTTAAGAAAATTTTTATTGATGATTCGTTTCTTAATCCTTCGGGGGATATTATTTAAAACCTTATAATGGAAGAAATGAGGAAGGACTTGTTATAGATTGTAGTTCGATGAATTGGAATGCTGTTTTTTTCACCTCCGCTCATGTCGAGAGAGAGAGAGAGAGAGAGAGAGAGAGAGAGAGAGAGAGAGAGAGAGAGAGAGAGAGAGAGAGAGAGAGAGAGAGAGAGAGAGAGAGAGAGAGAGAGAGAGAGAGAGAGAGAGAGAGAGAGAGAGAGAGAGAGAGAGAGAGAGAGAGAGAGAGAGAGAGAGAGAGAGAGAGAGAGAGAGAGAGAGAGAGAGAGAGAGAGACGGAGTAGGTATCACAGTGGGGACCTAGCGCAGTCTACAGACCGCGTTGTGGGGAAAGACCGCGTTGTGGGGACCTTACCGCGGTCCCCACGATGACAATTGGCTATAACACGGAGAAAATCCTGAATTTCTTACATACTTTAAATTTGCACCGTGCGCTATGCCAGTATCTTTTTTTTGAAACCTTAAGGTAGTTTTTGACGAGTCTCATTACGCTGTAATCTCTTGTTTAAAGTTTGCCCCACAATGATGGTGTCAAGACTGCCGTCTCTCTTACCTGCCATGTAATCATAGTGGGGACCTCAAAACTCTATGATAAACGCGCCCTCTGTTGGATGGATCGGAATTAATTGCGACGTTGTCTGACAGTGTGTTTTAGATACAAAATAAAATATGCTTAGTTGCCCTCACGTATAACATCCTCAGCTGCTTGAATTGAGACCGTGTAGGGTTTTCGGTGAGTGGGCCCAGAGGTTTCGCGGATCATTTTTTGGTTGATCGCTCCAGGCCGTATAGGATAGTCTTATTCCTAAGGGAATTTTTCTTTCTTCCGAGATGCGTTTCGTAGACAATTATTCTGTTCATTTATTTATCTACTTTTTTAAGTGGTTTATTGATATACGTTTTTTGCACTTTATGCAAGTATAGAAACCACCATCATTATTCATAATTATTGTATGATCGAGTTTTTTTTTTTTTTTTTTCCTGATCTAAAGTACCAATTCCTTTTGTAAATTAATTTTTTTCTCCATTTTTTGGATGTCAGCGTACAGTAAGTTGGTATAATCAAAAGCAAAAATCATAATTACAAAAAAAAACAAAATTAAGTCAAAGAATAACTTTCTAATTTGAGGGCCAATCAAAACCATGTCTAAATCTGGGGGAGTCATTGTTGAAAGAATGTTGAACCATCGCGCAGCCGAAAACGCGATAATTCTAGGGTTCTAATAATAAGTAGTAATCATTGTAAATTGTGCGTTTTAATATCGTCTCTTCTTGTTTTGTATACCTTGGTGGCTTAAGTTCAAGCATCAATGCCAATAGTTCATTAAGATTATGACCCACCTGAACAATCGAGCTGCGTGCGCGTACAATTACTCATACTTCTAAACTAAAATGCGATTAGGGAACGAGTTTGCAAAAAGTTTGGTTCCTTTCGAAATTGAAGCGTGAAATTCCTGGATACTATTCGATAATAATTATTGAGATGTTTGTCAACTAATGTGTAGAAGTGTTCAGTTTAAAAATTATACCGACTAAAAATCTCAAGGCAACAGGGGGGGGGCAGCCTAATCGATACTCCGGTCGATTCTTGGTAAGTAGCAATTTTTTCTTCGAGGGGTTGATTCAGATGTATAAATCTGCAAAAATAACAGCGGTAGCACTGATAACTCGCACGAAATTCAATCCTAAACTTATAAAATGATTTTAAATTTGCTAGCGTTGTGGTGGCGTTGAGCATTAATGATAGAATATGTCTATCTAATATCACCGTCACTCCATCCAGAAGTGACCAATAAGAGGCAAGTCTCCTAATTCGGCACCGGTGTCACCAGGCGTCACGGTACCTTTAATAGGCTGTATATCACTCCTCTGGTGGTTAGTTACTCTGTGAATCTCCCTTCCAAGCATAGAAAAAGAGACGAAATAAAGTTGGGAATCCCTCATTATTTGAGCCCAACACCGCTATTACGGTTGCACGTTGAAAATCATTTTAAAGGGTATAGGAGTGGATTTCGTGAGAATTTAGTGTAACCATCGTAAACTTTTGGAGGTTTTTATAACTGCATCGACCCTTAAGTAGCTTTTAAAAAATTGCACAACAGCCCCATTGGTACATATATGTCAGTAGAATCGCCTTATTACTAAGCGCGTTATTTTTACAACTGTAGAAATAATATACATAAAAGTAAAAATTAAAGTATAGTAATTCATACGATTTTCCTCTAGGATTTTCCGTCACCACAGCAGCGTAAAATTGCGTTTCAGAGAGGGCAAATTAAAAAAAATAAATAATAAATAAAATAAAATGAAAGGAAAAAGAAAAACAAACAAAAAAACTGCAGAAGGATCCCCACACCACCCTTTATTCGGATGTAGCAACCGAAAACGAAATAGTAGAGGTCCAAAAGCTAAAAAGTGTTCCCAGCCACCGCATGTTTGTTCAAAGAATTCAAAAGCCGATTTTTGCTCTGAATGGACTGATATTAAGAACCTAATAGGTAGAACTCCTGTAACACGTATTCCTTTCGCGGAAAAATCAGATACTCGGAAATGGAGCCATGCAATGAGTCTGTTGCAAACTTTTGCTACAGCGATATGGAGGGTTGATTCCTATGTAAAATCACTTGAAAATAACATTGAGACCATCAGAAAGTTCCAAAATCATCCACTCACAAACTCCTGAAATGCTGTTAAAATTACAAGGTGGCGAACGAATGAGCGGGTGACAATGGGGACTCGAGTCCCATCTAAATGCAACGTTTTCTATGATTCATCACGCTCATGCAATCACAGTAGTTTTGTTATTTTGTCGTTTACGCATTTATTGAGTTTGTGAGTGGATTTTGGAACTTTCTGATGCTCTCAACGTTACTTTCAAGTAATTTTACGCAAGAATGTTCTCTATATAACGGTGTAGCAAACGTTTGCAACATACCCATTAAGCTGTTTCTAAATAACAATCGGTGTCTGTTCCATCACAATATTTTAGACTGATTGCACGAGGCACGGACCTTTTTGACAAGTTGCTAACTTGATTCCATGTCGACTTAAGGTGAAGACGGATTTTTTTCTTTCAAGCAAGAAAAAAAGAAAGCCGAACAGCGGCGAATATTTTCGAATGTGGACTTCGATTCACGTAAATTTGATTGGTTCTTCCTCGTTTCGTAGTGATCTAAAAAAGAGCTCATTTCACAACTTTGATGGTTTGATGACGAAGACATCAAGAACCATCATATCACGTATACTATAGGAGGAGGGAATATGGGCCCTCTATCCGAAGAGGCTCGATACTCAGGAACGGAAACTTTCGGTTAAGGGGCTCTTTAAAATAGCACATCTTTTAGCTTGATATACGTTCGTTTTTTGTGTTTTTGTTTTTTTTTGTTTGTTCTTCAGGTGAGAAGAAACCGCGATTTAATGTCAAAACGCAGAGAGAAGAATTGGAGTTTGATAAATTGAATAATTGCCAACACTTTAAATCTTACTGAATCCTTCGAACCGCAAATATCGATTCTCACTTTTTTGGGATCAAGAAGTTCAAAAGTTAACTTTCTACTATTTTATTGAGGTCCTCCGTAACATGTTTAAAATAGAGACTCTCACTATCGGGTTTTGAAGGGGGAGGGGGAGAGGATTTTTTTTCCCCTGGTGGAAATCAAATATGCAGATTACAAAAATTTTGTCAAGACGTCAAAGTTAAGTTTTGAAATAAAACAAAACAGACGTATTGGAATTCGCTCCCCAAACTAAAAACTTTGATTTCAGGGTTTTTACAACAAAACTCTGCATCGTATCTGGGAAAATAGATTTTGACATCATTAGATATGTCAAATACTTCTCGGCGCTACGTGCAAAACTGTAGATGACGATAGCTTGCGTTTTTTTCTGAACAACTTTTAATGGGCCAACTCAATAAAAAATGTGCGAGACGTATGCGTGCACCCATAGGATGTGAATCCAGAATTATTTATAGTGTGGTAGCAATTTTAGAAGGAGGGGGGCTCTCCTCTGAAGAGTTTTGAAAATTTAACTTTTCTTGGACACCAGATTTCTTTACGTGAGATACTTTGTATGAAACTGTTCCAGAATTTGGTCTCGAGAAAATTGAGATATTTTGATTTTTTGCATCTTCTATTTGTTTCCCGATTTACCTTACTAATTTGATATAGTATTTTTCTATCCGATTTTATGATGGAGTAAACTTGTGGATTGATCGCAATGACTAAGGTGGAAACAATCGTCGCATTGCCTTTTTTTTTTTTTTTTTTTTTTTTGCCAAATACCTTAAAAGATAATTTTTAAAAAAGCTCTTTAAAATTTTATTTTCATGTGCTCTTTTATTGCTCACAGATTACACTGTTTCAAAGAGGCTGTATAGGTAGCTTCACTCCTTACGGAGATTCCATAGTTTTTATAGTTCCGTTCCTTTATAATTGATCTCCCATTCGGTTCAATTTAAGACGAAAACTGAGAAAAACATTTAAGTATTTTTAAAATATCGAGCTGTTGGGACACACGGAGTCACGAATGGTTTCGAGGAAGCTTGGTGATGTTAACTTCCATAAAAAAAGAAAAAAACAAAAACAAAAACAAAAACAAAAAAGAGGCCGCATTAAAATCTATCGTGAATCGATTGCCACTATCGATTTATGATCAATTTTCTCCAACCACAACTTTTTCATTTTTGAATTTTTCTTGATGGAGAGTCTCACAATTCTACCTCGAAACCTTCCCCGGGTCTCAAATAGCTCGATATTTTTAAAGTACCTACTGAACCATTTTCTGAATTTTTGTCATAATCGAACCATGGTGGCAAAATTTAGAACTAAAATCTACAGAAAAACTTTAATCAGAACATGTTTGAATAATATAAAAGCTCCATTCGCCGACAAGAATCACCAACATCGTAGGACTCCACCGATCCTTAATTCTAGCGCACTCAGTTCTATATCTCACCAAACCCTCGCAAGCCTACGACCCGCAAGAAAATTGTTTTGGTGATAGGACTTGATGAATGAAAGCTATTTTCTGTAAGTGACCTTGAAAAGTAGCCGGCATAATGCCATGGAAATTCCATTTGATACCTGAACCAAACATAACGTATTTTCAAAACGCAAGTTCAAACACTGATGAAACTATAGGTAAACGTCGACTTCATTCTGGTTGAATGATTTCATTGAATGTTGCTGCCCCTCCCAATTTTGCTGTATGAACGCTATAAAATTCAAGTTTGTCTTCATCGTGCGTTTCTGTAGCAGTCAAGCTGTTTCAAATGACGGCTAGATACGCTTGAACGCTTGGAAGGGAAATAAATCACTGAATTTCCAGCTTTTTTTGGTCGAGTTTTCTCGTCTGCCCACCCTCTGTGCTGACCATTCATTAACTCAGCCCCCTCCCCCCTCTTGCGAAATGCTAATAACGATATTTCATCTATTCTATTTTATTATTATTGTTCTGCGCTAGATATTCAAGTAAACACCTGGTAAATCTAAGATGAGCCCAAATTACTCGCATCAGATGTTTTAAAAAAAATCGACCCTCGACCCTTTCAAAACTTTCAGCTCCCAAGATAAAATTCATCAAAATTATCTTAATAGGGGCGGTAGAAATGAATTTCTTGTGATCAAATTCCGAAAAAATTTTGCCTCTCGAATTTTTAAGACCAGCCATTCTCGGGAAAAATTGTGGAAACGGCAAGTCTATGACACCGTGTGCGACCTGCGTCAGTAGCGGTCTGTCGGTGAGGATTTGAGGGCTCAATCCCCCCTCACTATTTTGGAAGGAGGGCTTGAACAAAGTGAGAAAAAATGAGAAGGAAAGAAAAAAGAAAAAAAAATATAAAAAAAGAAACCGTCTACAGCTTTCTAAAACCCAAACCTTTAAAAAGAAAATAAAAAATAAAAAAATAAATTAAAAAAAAAAAAATAATAATAATAATAATAATTAACGATGAATGAATAAAATAAATAAATAAAAAAATAAATAAATAAATAAAAAAATAAATAAATAAATAAATAAAATAAATAAAAAAAATAATAAATAAATAAATAAATAAATAAATAAGAAAAAAAAATCATAAATTTTCACCTTTCCAAGCCCCCCATACTTTTTGACTGACTGGTAACCACTGTTATGCGTGCGGAATCAGTTGGCGGTGGCGGTATTGTTTACTGGAATTCAAATAGAGTGGGAGGAGGTGTGAATGGTGTGATGAAATGCACGAGAGAAGTCACCTAGCGGATTCTAGTTTGAAAGAAGGCGACAAGCCGTGGCCGACGAGAGTTGATAGTGTGAATCTGAGGGGTTGAATAGCTCCAAGGTCAACCAGTGCGCGTTCGAAGGGCCAACGCAGCATGGTTCCTCTCGAAAAAAGAGGGGGTCCCCACAACGACAGTCAGGAGACTACACCCGTATTTTACGAACACATGGCAACGGCGCAATCGGCAGAGAACACTCTCTCTGTCTTATCACCGCGACTATGGGGACGTCGTCCACCCACCGTCGTTATGGGGCAAGTCCCCACGCCGGAAATATGGATGGAGTACCTTAAAATCGGATGGAGTCGAAAAACGAACTAATTTTTCTATATTAGTGCGTCATCCTCTATCTAAAGAAAGCCCTAACTCTGAGGTCCCCAGAATGATGGTGGGTGGACGGGGTCCCCACAGTGATTTCTACTCCGTCAAGAGAGAGAGAGAGAGAGAGAGAGAGAGAGAGAGAGAAAGTTGGTTGAATGAAATGGGAAAATTGCGTGTGGTGTTGGCCTCTCATATAAAACGAACGAATAAGCGTAATTGCAAAAGGGACACAAGATAGCAATGGACATTTATCGTTTTCCCCTTGGGAATACTTGGGATCTATCCTCCCCTCCCCTCCCGTTATAATCAATTTGAGAGAAGTTATGCAATTTGCAGAACACGGGTATAAGGCAAGACACGACTTGGTGCGGCACGGCTCGGCGCCTCTATGACGTGCAATTTGACTCGACGAGCTACAAGCTACAAGCTGTAGAAGTGTGCCACTGGCGCAACCAGGATCTCTTCCATCTCTCTCATTTCCCATTTGAATGTATAAGTAGGAAAAGGACAGAAAGAGGGGGTTTTATCCCCTTGTCCATCCTTGTCTAACATACGTTTCTTAATTGAGAAAAGAGAGAGATGAAGAAACTCTCGTTGCACCAGCGCAACCAGGATCTCTTCCACCTCTCTCATTTCCCATTTGAATGTAGAAGTAGGAAAAGGACAGAAAGAGGGGGTTTTATCCCCTTGTCCATCCTTGTCCAACATACGTTTCTTAATGGAGAAAAGAGAGAGATGAAGAAACTCTCGGTGCGCTACTGAAGTGCGCAATAATGTATTTGGGCCACGTCTTTGCTTGATGCCAGCTTTAGCATAGAGCGGGTCGCACAGAAAAAAATGAAAGAACATGCATGAAATTTACTACACTTATTGTGGTTGGTGCAGCCACGCTTCTTTGCTATTTAAAACTATGCAAAAGTATCGAAATCTGGGGGGGGGTGCAATTGCACCTTATTCTGAAGATTCTTCTGGTTCATTTGATGCCAGCTTCAACGTATAGAACGAGTCGCACAGAAAAAATGAATCGTAGGGAGACCCTACGAACACTTTCTCATATAAAATTTGATTTGAGGGAGACCCCCAGATCCCCCTTAATATTCTGGAGGAGACCCCCAGACCCCAATTGATATTCTGGGGGAGACCCCCGTCCCCCATTCTGCCGTGCTAAGGAAAAACGCCGTAAACGCCAAAAATAAAAAAAAATTGAGTTAGACACGGAAATCTTATATTTACGACATGCTCTTTCACGTGGTGAAATTAGAATTCACTTATCTCTATTAGTTTCTGAGATATAGAGGGGCTGCCTGCCGTAAGTACGCCGAAATCAGTACCTTTACTCCGGAGAAGAAGAAGAATATACAAGACAATGTCTTTTTCAAGGGCTTTTTACATTATGTGACACCGGTGTCACACTACGCAGTGAAAGCTTAACTTTATTGCGAAAAATGCAAAAGAGTACAAAATATCCATAAAATATATTTTCTTACAATCAGCGTCCCAAATTTCATTGATTAGCACAATGAAATTTACAAGAAACATCCCGGAAAGGCGGAAATACATCAAAATTCAGGTGAATAGAACACTGTCATGTATGTTGATTGTCGTCTCGGACATGTACGTCACAGAGGAAGCCTATTTCCTCAAATCGTTCCTCGGGGTTAAAGTTCTGTGGTGGGTATAAAAATAGAATTTATCAGACTTCAACACCTTTCATCCCCAAACGTGCGTTTGTCCGCCCTTCAGCCCGGTGCACAGTGGAGCGAGAATGGAGTCAGACATAGAATATGTGACTATATTAAAATGTTTGAACAAATGTTTAAAATGTTTTGAATGTTTGAAATGTTTGAAATGTTTGAAGTGTTTGAATGCTTTTACAGTCGAAACACAAACTATAAAACGTGGTTTCTGAAGGAAATTTTTAGATAAAAGCAATGAAATTACTTTCAAACTTCTACGATGCGTATATACTTTTTTTATAAACGTTTATATTGAGTACAAGGCAACTACAAAAATGTATTAATCCTAATATTTATTGCTAATTATGAATAACATATGTTTTTGAAATTTTACAATGTAGAACGGGTAGACTCTGCGGTACAAAGTCTTAGCAGTAGGAATTATATTTACAAGGGACCTGTAAATATTCTGTGCATTATTATGGAGATTATTATACAATCAAACATAACATTTTCAATTAAGTGTCTTTTAGCGTTTTATAACCCTCTAATGACCCTCGCAATAGACTCTAGTTACGAAATCTGTCTAACGTGACGTAACAAGAAATTTGACTTATTATGAAATAGACAGGATGTTAGGCAGCTAAAAATGAGTCGTAACGGAAGTAGATAAGGTAGCTCGGAATAAAGTGATTCAGCGGTTGACAAAGTTCATGAAAAGGAATGTTTGAAAAAATTGCATGATGCACTGATAACACTGTTGAGAGCATCAGATTAAATAAGAGAAGCGTGCCACAGCCGTATATACTGTTTTAGTAGAGCGACATATCGTATCGATTGCCGTCCGAGGGCCTCTGGTTCCAAACGAACTCTGATTCAATGCATTTTCTCCGTAAGCGGTTTTTTTTTTTTTTTTTTTTTTTTTTTTTTTTTTTTTTTTAACGGAAATTTAGACTATTAAATCAAACAATTAATGCGACCTTTTTGCGATTATGAATTCTACGTCCTCGAAAATGCTTAATTTTGTCCGGTTCCACCCGTAAAACTGCCAAAATCAACAAGACATTACAGATTAAACGATGCGTTTGGAGGTTGGAATCACCCAAATGTTATTGTTGTTGTTGTGGAATTGGCGGGATCTCGGGCGATTCTAACCTTCAAATGCAACGTTTAATCTGTAATATCTTATTGATTTCGGCAGTTTTAGTCAAGGAAGCAGGCATAATTAAGCATTTTTGAGGACGTAGAATTCATAATCGCAAAAAGGTTGCATTAATTGTTTGATTTAATAGTCTATATTTCCGTTGAAAAGTTCGCTAATGGGGAAATTACATTGAATCAGAGTTTGTTTGGAACCAGAGGCCCTCGGACGGCAATCGATACGATATATCGCTCTACTAAAACAATCTATTAACAAAGATACACCGCATTTAAAGTTGGGACGCTATGTCGGGTCTCTCCCATTGACATGGGCGGATACAGGGAATTGTCTTTCTCTCTCTCCTCCCATTTGAAAACGTGCGTTAGAAAAGGACAGAAGAGGGACAGAAGAGTCACGTGATGGCCCCCTCTGCTGTCCTTTTCTAACACATAAGTTCAAATGGAAGGAGAGAGAGAAAGACGATTCCCTGTATCCGCCCTTGCCCATTGATTCGTTCCACTGTGTGGCGTAACTCCTCCCAGATTATCTTTGAGGCGCGATTTCGACAGATAATCGATTACTCGAAGCTCGGTTGTCAGATTTTCCTGAAAAATCTACAATTTTTTTTTTTTTTTAATTTATAAATCAATGTAACGGCCCATACACATATTTATACGTAGTGACATTTCAAATTATGTCCAAACGTGCTTTAATAACAGGTCAGTCCCAACGAGCTATACATTTATCTATAGAGTGGCGCGGCGTTCAACGAGCTAGAACTTTAGAGTGGCAAATCAAGGAACGTTCCGCTGAGTAAGCATCAAAAACGACATAATGTGTCCGCGATATTCACCATCCATCAGTGTTAATTTTACTAATTTTCAGTGTTTTAGAATAATGCTACGCCTACAATTTTACTTTATCATCGCTATCATATGTATTTTGAGTCGCTGATTTCAAAAATGCTATCAGTTTTCATTAAATTGGCCAAGATTTTACGTAAATTCGAAAGTACATCTCCTAAGCAAAACATTCGAAATTCTGGAAAAAGGATGAGTTTTGAGTAAAAGCTAAGGCCGAATTTGAAATCAGCGGGTCAACACACATGGGATTGGGAGGGGTGAGGAAGAGGTGTATCTATCTTATGACGAGAAAACCTGGTTTTACGTTCATAACAGCCGGACACACTATGTCGTTAAGGCGTAAAAATCCGTTCCGCTGATTCACTGTTGTCACCTAGGGCGCCGCCATCTTGCCGTAAAAATCGATTTTGAGGTTAAATTTTGTAGGTCGTTTCCGGTCGTTTCGTAAACAAACTCGGGCATCGCCGGAAAAGACCTACAAAATTTAACCTCAAACCTTGGAATCTGCCGTCCAAACGGGTCTGTTGCAAACTTTTTCTACATCAATTAAGAGTGTTTAATCCAATGTAAAATCGCCTGAAAAGTCCATTGGTGGCATCAGAAAGTCATAAAATGTAATAATGAACTCACAAGAGGCGTTTAATGAAATCCAAGATGGCGGAGAAATATCGAGCAATCAGTATACATGCACCGTGAACATCCAAGGATGGCCAACTTTGACAACCTCACTGGAGGTAGAGGTTATGTGTTTGTTTACATTGTGATTGGTTGTGATCGATATTGTGAGGTTGGCTATATCCTTGGATGTTCGTGGTGATGCATGCATACAAATTGCTCGATATTTCTCCGCCATCTTGGATTTCGATAAACGCCTCATGTGAGTTTATTATTGCATTTTATGACTTCCTGATGCCACCAATGGACTTTTTAGGCGATTTTACATGAGATTAAACACTCTTAATCGTTGTAGCAAAAGTTTGCAACAGACCCATTCCGCTTTTTCCCGGGATTCCTTCTACCCTGTGTGGCACAAGGTGGACCAATCCACTGCCACTCTAAAGTTATAGCTCGTTGATTTAAACTGAAGGTGAAAGTTTTGGAGTGGCTATCTGGACACAGAAATCGAAATAACTGTTTCCTTCAATAGAACTTACCAGAGTTGGGAAAAAAGAAGTGTAATCGATTACACGATTACTGGGTAATCGGTAATCGTCAAATCTTTGGATGGCCTGTCAGCAAAACTGACACGTTTTTTTTTCTCGACCGGATAGCTGTATTAAAATTAAGCTGTATTATTAGCTATGTCCTGGTCAGCTCCTGTCCACTCTAAAACCTTTGTTTTTTCGTCTCAAACCAGTTTCCACTGAATTAATTCATAATTAACAAATTTGATTTGATGTTAAGAAATAAGAGGCAAACAAACCCTCCGTCAGTACTTCCTCACTTTATAGGTTAGTATTTGAAAAATGGCGTCGAATCGCTTTAGTTATAGCTCGTTGGAAACTACACATGGGCGGATACAGGGAATTGTCTTTCTCTCTCTCCTCCCATTTGAAAACGTGCGTTAGAAAAGGACAGGAGAGGGGGCCAAAGTCACGTGATGGCCCCCTCTGCTATCCTTTTCTAACACATAAGTTCAAATGGAGGGAGAGAGAGAAAAAGAAAATTCCCTGTATCCGCCCATGATACATGGAAAATGTTCGTGTGGTTTAATTAAATGGGCAAAGTACAATGTTTCTATAGGTTTTACTCTTCACCTGAATGTTGTCAGTTCAATGTTAAATATCAATTCGAGGGTGAGGTGAACCTCACCGAGCAATACCTTTATGCATAGAGACACTGGCGCAACCAGGATCTCTTCCATCTCTCTCATTTCCCATTTGAATGTATAAGTAGGAAAAGGACAGGAAAAGGGGGTTTTATCCCCTTGTCCATCCTTGTCTAACACACGTTTTTAAATGGAGAAAAGAGAGAGATGAAGAAACTCTCGGTGCGCTACTGCATAGAGAGAATGCGAGGGACGTGGTTTTTAGACTGGACATGAAGGACGCTGGGAATAAAGCCACCTACTTGTTATGAGATAACTATTCGAACTTCACGGCTTTGTTTTTGCATAACCCGTAAATTGAAGGCGCGAGCGAGCTATAGACGGTTTTAGTGCGAAGTCAACGGTTAGCCAACAACCACAACAATGCACTCATCGGTCGCAATCGGTTGTGATATTATAAAACTCGTGCAGCGTTCCAAACTATCTCACTCACTCTTCCGTGACCCCCATGCATATCCATCTCTTTCTAGTTTCGAAATTCGTATACAGGGCCTTGTTTTACGTCATATTATTATCAAAATCGCATCAAAATGCCTCGAGGAATTCATTATTGCCATAAAATTTTACAAATTAAGTCTCTGTATACGATTTTTGAAATTAGAGTGAGATGGCAGTACATGGGGGATACGTGAGTGCGAGAGAGACAAACCGGCTTTGTTTGGAACGCTCATCACCGGCAGTCACTTTTACTAAAACCCTCTATAACAACAAAGAAGATTTGTGGAACGTGTTTTCGAGGCAGTACAATCACAAAGCAGTCGATCATGATGGAGATCTCACATGAAAATTTTCACACGAGCTCGGTTTGTTTGCCTCACTCTTTTTGACCTTAAAGAATGTTTGAAAAAAAGTTGTGACTGATCAAATCCATTTGAAATTGGTTTTAAACGAAAGTGCAAGTGATTTAGAGTGGCCATATCTGCGTGCCGATCATTTACTTCATCGTTAAACCATTCGTTGAGATTGTGTATGAGTGATTCTATTGGTCGAATATTGTAAAACTTAGCCGTTGCTATGGTAACCATCGAGGAAACATGGACCATGTTGACTGATGAGAAAAGTCGTTAAGAGTTTTGCCTATACTCTGTTCACGATAAGAAGGCGGGTGAGAATTCAGGTAGTAATGCACTATTTAGCAACAGTGCGGCTATTCCGGCTACTCCAACCCTTCGCAGTGGCCGTTGTTCTTCCGACTTCTCTTTTGGCACGGAGGATTTCCAAGAACCGACTGACTCAAAAATTTACACACGTACAGTAAAAATTGCGAACGGTCAAGAATACGAAAAAACGGACGAAATTCACGCCCGAAAGGACCAAAACTCGGCAAAAATAGTCGAGTTTGAATACTGGTGACTCTCATAAATTCAATAGTAGACGAAATATCTTGAATTTAATTCGGACTGAAAAATACGAATTTCTGAGAGTCATTAATTTTTAAATTCGACTATTTTCGCCCAGTTTTGGCCCTTTTTCAGGGCGAAAATTTCATCAGTTTTTTCGTATTATTGACCGTTTGCAATTTTTACTGGACGGGTGTAAATTTTAGAGTCCGTTGGTTCTTGGAAATTCTCCGTGCCAAGAGAGAGTCTAGGAGAACAACGGCTACTGCGAAGGGTTGGAGTAGCCAGCGTAGCCGCACTGTTGCTAAATAGTGCGTTACTACCTGAATTCTCACCCGCCTTCTTATCGTGAGCAGAGTATAGTGAAACCGAAGCACCGAAATTGCATCAGTCAAGGTATGGTCCTTGTTAAATGGTGCTCCCTCGTACTCCCCTCTTTAAATCCTGTTGAGTTCTCAAAAATAAGTCAGCCCCCGCGCGCACGGATAGTGCGTGATCTCTATTACACACAGTCTGGCCAAAAGTGCTGTCCCTCGATAAAATCAAGATGGCGGCGAAACGATTGAAAAAAAAGTATTAATAACTATATATATTCTGAAAGCTCATATCAAGAACTACAAAACCATGTTTAATAAATTTTTATTGCATCACTCAGTTGCTCACATCAGGAGAGGAAAAACTAGAGCAACCTCGGCATGCCAAATAACGATGCTTATTTTTGAGCTACAGAGAATGTTTATGACTCATTAGTGAATGAAAAACAGAAGGAAAAACAAGAAAAGTGTGATTTTTTAAGAAACATATATATCATTATTAATCTCGTACTAGAATAAAGTTCATTTGTTGGTCTTTAGGGTCATTCAAAGTGATCTCCTTCCTTCTCGATGCATTGACTCAATCTTACGGGGAACTGGTCGATTGCGACTCGGATGGTCTCGAGTGGAATTTCCACTCCCATAATTGCATCAAAGTGTCACTAAAATAAACACTTTGATAATTGCATTGGTCGTGTTTTGGGATCTGCATACTGAATAGATAGTATGCTGATATGGTCGTATCATAATTTAAAATTTAAAGGTTAAAAAAAGTGAGGCAAACAAACCGAGCCTTTGTGAAAAACGTCTATAAGAGATCACGACCAGGGCTGCCTCCGTAAAGTTTGAATATCACGCCCCACAAATCCTTTCTATCACTATTGCTCTCCGGTTTTCACCGATTGAGAAAAGATCACAAGCAGTGTATTTTCGTGCAATACAGTCATAACTGAACTGAGAGGGCCGATCATTTACTTCATCGTTAAACCGATCGATAAGACTGTCTATGAGTGATGCTATTGGTCGAAAATTGTAAAACTTGGCTGTTGCTATGGTAACCATCGTTATAGTGTCCGTTTTTTAAAGGTTACTCATGAGTAGCCTTTATAAAACGAGACTCTTAACGATGGTTACCATAGCAACAGCCAAGTTTTACAACTTTCGACCAATAGCATCACTCATAGACAGTCTTATCGATCGGTTTAACGATGAAGTAAATGATCGGCCCTCAGAACTGAGTAATCTATTCTCAACCGGTGGATCATAGATGAATTGAAAAATGTCGTTAATTATACGCAAAACGGCAGCTCTGATACTTGGGCGTGGTATTATAAAAGGGTTGATCCTTATGACCAGTATAGCGGCTCGTGAAATGCAATATATCGATGTCCACTCCATTTAAAACTATAGAAAAATATCGATCGTCGGGTGGTGCAATCGAACCCCTCGAGAAATCGATACTTTTCTATAGTTTTAAATGAAGTGGACATCGATACATCGCATTTCGCGAGCCGCCATCGCCACTGCTTATGACCCGATGGAGTTGTTGGAAACCAGCAAGCATCAGCCTCATCTGAATCTTACTATCGAACGAGGCTTACAAAAAAAAAACTCCAAAGTTTCGCACTAAACGTACTAATCATTCAACTTTTATGAACGTAACAAGTTGATTTTGGAAGTTTTTAGAGTCACGAGTCACCGTCTTATTTTCTTTTTTCTTTCCACCTAAAAGTGAAGTGAATATCACGTCCCACAAATTCTCTCTATCGCTGTGTAGCTTGTTGGTCCAAACAGCAAGAAACCAGAGACATGGAACATAAGGCTATCATATCTACGAGCGGTCGAGCGCTTCTCAGATTGGGAATGGGAAGCAGACAAATGTAAATCAAATGGGAGGTCGGATCAAATCGGGAAACGATGGACCGCTTAAGTAAATTACACCTCGCGTATATGGTGGAGTCAGTAGCGCACCGAGAGTTTCTTCATATCTCTCTTTCCTCCATTAAGAAACGTATGTTAGAGAAGGATGGACAAGGGGATAAAACCCCCTCTTTCTGTCCTTTTCCTACTTATACATTCAAATGGGAAATGATAGAGATGGAAGGGATCCTGGTTGCGCCAGTGGGTGGAGTGAAGGTCAGAGATTACATGCCAGCTATACCAGACTGACCTCTTATTATTAATGGATCTTGTCTGAAATCAATCTTCTCAAACTTTCTAACCCACTGGAGCGTGCATAATTGTTGCGAGTGATAAATAATAACGAGAGTGCGTGCAAGAAAGAGAAAGGAAGAGAGGGGAAGAGGGAGGGAGAGGGAGAGAGAGAGAGAGAGAGAGAGAGAGAGAGAGAGAGAGAGAGAGAGAGAGAGAGAGAGAGAGAGAGAGAGACAGAGCGAGAGAGGGGGGCAGAGAGAGAGATATATGCTTTTTAATGTGCCACGATTCATACATCTTTTAATAAAAGATAGAGAGAAAGAGAGAGAGCGAGAGAGAGGAGTGAGAGAAAAGCAGAGGACGAGAAAGAGAGAGAGAGAGAGAGAGAGAAGAGAGAGAGAGAGAGAGAGAGAGAGAGAGAGAGAGAGAGAGAGAGAGAGTGGAGAGAGAGAGAGAGAGAGAGAGAGAGAGAGAGAGAGAAGAGAGAGAGAGAGAGAGAAAGAGAGAGAGAGAGAGTGGGAGAGACAGAGAGAGTGAAAGAGACGGAGAGTGAGAGAGGGAGAGATAGAGAAGGAGTGAGAGAGAGAGAGGGACAGAGAGAGATCGTGGAATAGGGATAGAAAATAAACATCAAGAAGACATTTTTCTTGAATATACCACGCGTCAATGAAAACTGCCCAACGATTAAAAATTTCCGTTCGAAAAAATCCAGAAGGAAGAAATGTTGAAACCGTCGTAACTCACGTGAAAAACAACCTAAAAATACTACAAGGACAAGGTCAGATTTCTTGTATCTTCTAGTTTACTGGAGCTGCATTAATTGAATTTTTTCCCACTCTTCATTTTAAGAAACGCTAGGTGCATCCCAGTGATTCTTCTGGGAAATGAATAATGGTTTTAAAAAAAAAACAAAAAAACGATAAAGTATAGCATTGAAGACCTTGAACTCTCTTTTTTCTTCTTTCCATGGACATGAATTCTTCCAAGGGCCATTTTTTAGGGCTGAAATAATCGTTTTTCCTGAAAATATGTGATGCTCGGATTTTCGATTAGCGGAAAAGTAACCTTATACTGATTTTTTTCTTTTTTCAAAGTTAATGAGTGAGATTTTCACGTTTTCTTCCCCCTCCGCTTTATTTTCTCGAATTATTTGGTTCATGAAGAAAAAACAGAGATTCGTGATTTTTTTCAGGAGAGTGAAAATAAAGTGACATTCGCAGGGCTTTTCTGTAACTACGCCTTTCCGCTTTCTTTAATAACTCCCTAATTTTTAGAATTTGAGTTTTGAAATCTAGCTAGATCGAAAGAGCATCTTTGAATACATAAGAATTGACTAAAATCTCAAAATTTCAAAATTTGGAGATACGCCCCTATGCGTGGAGAGGGGCAAACTGTGGACTCTATTGTACAAAAACCCCGGATATATGATTCAATAGGAGGCTCTAAAACTCGGCACTCGGGTTACAACTCTGTTAAGAGGGAGAAAGTAAAAAACTTTTGTAGCACCCTGTATAATCCAAAACGTTTCAAAACGTGGATTCGTCCAGAATCCAGATCTGCTCCCAAGACTACTTCAATTAAGAGTCAAGTTTCGTTAAATAAAAACACTACTGTTCTATCCCGTAGTCCGCCGAGTTCAATCTATCAAGGACGTGACCCTCTTGATAAAACCATGAATACTCATATATTTTGCGCCGCGTCCACCGGCCCACAGTTGATTGATATGCGGAATTTTTCGGACATATCGATTTCATGCGGGGAAAAAAAATGTACAGATGAAAATCCCAAACTTTAAAGCCCCAAAAATGTTTATTTCCAGTATATTCTTGAAACCCAGAACAATAATTTGTCCCATAACTTTTTAGTATGTTTAAAAGAGCGAGCTATAGCGATAGAGAGGATTTATTTATTTATTTATTTATTTATTTATTTATTTATTTATTTATTTATTTATTTATTTATTTATTTATTTATTTATTTATTTATTTATTTATTTATTTATTCATTTATTTATTTATTTTCAACGGGACAAGTCCCAATTACAAAACAAAAATAACAAAGAAATTAGCAACTTAACAAATGGCACAGACAAGAAAGATTAAATTAGAATACAAAAATTACAAAACAAAAACGTGTTCTTTGACAAGAAATTTAAACATTGAAATGGGTAAGCCAAAAAATGCGATCCACTCAGAACAATTATTAGCCATATCAGAGATTCTAGGAATAACTGATCTATGCCTACAGGTGTTAAATGATGGAGGGATAACAAATAAACGATTCAAATTGCGAAGAGTTCTAGAAAGAACATGGATACTAATGGAATTAAGGAGAATAGGAGAATCGATCAAAGTATTGAGAATTTATGGGCCGTACATTGAGAAAAATTTCCGAGAGACCTGTTTAATGATGCCGTCACGATCAAAATTGGATCCAAAAAAATTCTTCATCTCGCTCACTCTTAGAGATTTTTTACCCATAAGAAATCAGATCCTTTTTGAATGTAAAGCCATGCTAGTTAATAGCCAGCTTTCTCAAATTTTATCGTACCATTAAATTCCGCGTACCTTAAAGTATCTTTTCACTCCGACATAACTGTAAGATCAGAAGTGATGAATTTACGCAATCACAGTTATACCGAAAGATGCGTTCTATTTTTTTTCCTTGTCTTATACTCATCTCTTATGGCTGGGAGTATCGGTACCTTGTCACTCAATCATCCTAACCTCTCTTCGTATTGAAGCTTGTTCTAGGTAAAACATGTGGTGTGGTTTTGCAAATGAGCCCATATCCTAGAATTTTGTGCCTATAAAAAAACTGTGAGTATGAGACAAGGATAAAACATGGGACTTTCTTCGATACAACTGTGATTGTTAATTAATGCGTGATGTTTCGAAAATGTTGTTGAATCATGATTACACTTTAACGTAAGTAGAATCCAATGGTGTAATACTTACAATCTGAAGAAAACTTGTTATTTACTAGCACGAATTTACATTTGAAAGTTTGGATCCTGTTTCTTATGAGAAAACCCACAAGAGCGAGTGAGATGGAATATTTGTTTTGATCTAATTTTTTTTCGTGACGTCGCACTCAGTGGCGTAACTAGAAATCACCTTTCTCTCTCTTTGTCCATTAAAATGTGTAAGTTAGAAAAGGATAGGAAAGGGGGATCAATCCCCTCTTCCTATCCTTTTTCTACCTGTACATTCAGATGAGTAAAAAGAGAGATAGAATGATTTCTAGTTACGCTACTGGTCGCACTAAACAGGCCTATAACTTTTTAATCCGTTTAAAATCTGTCCCGTAATTTAATTTTACTTACAATCGGTCTTTATTAGTCTTAAGGCGATTCCATGGCACGTGACCAAGGCGATCGATTAGCTGATCAATTAATGGTCATTTCCCGGACTCTGTGGAGTTTTTTTTTGTAAAACCAGGATTGTCAGCACCTGGAGGTTGATCTAACAAAGATATCTGTTATGTTTGGATGCTCGAATCCGGAAAATAAGGACGTAACTATGCGAATTCGGAATCCGTTATGCGATACGATAAATCGAACAGCGATTGCGCGAATTCGCATAGTTACGTCCTTATTTTCCGGATTCGAGCATCCAAACTTAACAGATATCTTTGTTAGATCTACCTCCAGGTGCTGACAATCCTGGTTTTACAAAAAAAAACTCCACAGAGTCCGGGAAATGACCATTAATCGATTGACTAATCGATTGCCTTGGTCACGTGTCATGGAATCACCTTAACCATCATTTCCGTCTCAATCTTCTATACCATGGGAGGCGTTCATGGTTTCAGCCTGTAAAATTATCCCCCGTAAAAACCTGAGTACGACATATTTCTTTGCCTCTATTCATAAAATCGTCGCGTAATGTTCTCAACCATGGTCACATTCATTCCATAATCGTGCTTCAGTGGGTAGCGAATTGCAACCCACTGCAATTTATGCAATTCATTATTCATTTCTCATCAAAACTTTCAAAGAAACTCGACAGCTACTTCCTTTACACGTTGCCACGTTTATTTCTCTTTCTTTTTTCTTAATTCTAATAGCAAAATCCGTATGACTTGACAACACTGTACTACCAACACAAATTTGTGTCAAAAACGCTGTTTACTATCGGACGTACTTATTAATTGGACTTTCTTTTTCCGGACGATTAGGCGGGTTTAGTGATGACTTGGTGATAACGTCATCCGGCGATGAGCGTTCCAAACAAAGACGAACTGTCTCTCTTGCTTTCACGCAACCCCCATGTACTGCCATCTCACTCTAATTTCAAAAATCGTATACAGAGACATCTGTTGATAAATTTTTTGGCAGAAATGAATTCCTCGAGGCATTTTAAAGCTATTTTGATCATAATATGTCGTATTCAGGGCCTTGTAAAACAAGGCCCTGAATGGGAATTTCGAAACCAGAGAGATGGGTATACATGGGGGTCACGGGAGAGTGAGTGAGATAGTTTGGAACGCTACGCGAGTTTAAATTTGTATGTATATTTTTTAGGCATACAAGTTTGGACCTATCATCAATCTGAGAACCAAACAAGAATCGAAATTACAAACTCCAAATGACAAAATAACTGAAGAAGATGAGAGCTTCGTTTTTAATCAAAGAGTTATAGCGGTAGAAGGGGCCATACATGTTATAATTCCTATCTCAAAGTGTGACAGCATGGGCGATCTGAATCTGGTTCGTTTGCCTCACTTTTTTTAACCTTACATAAATCAAAAATTGTAATTAATCCAGTGGAAAGTGATTTTAAACGACAGTGCAAGTGTTTTAGAGTGGTTATCTGGATACAGAATTCTAATACAACTATCCAGGTGAGAAAATTTAGTTTGTTCCCATTCTTTGTCAGTTTCTTTATCATGCAAATCCTTCCAGAAAAAACAGTTTTATCGCTTTCTGTGTCCAGATAGCCACTCTAAAACACTTGCACTTTCGTTTGTAGCCAATTGCAAATGTTTATTTGTTACAATTTTTTTTTTTTAAACATTTAAAGGTAAAAAAAAGTGAGGCAAACAAACGGAGCCTGTGGGAAAAATGTCCATAAGAGATTTCCATCATGGCTACCTTCGTGGAGTTTCAATATCACGCCTCACAAATCCTCTCTATCGCTATAACTTGTTGCTATTAATATTACTGCTTAACCCTTTACAGACTAGGTTAGTTCACAAAAAACCCCACTTCTCCATCTATAAAGGGAAAATAGTTAACTCTTCGTACTCGGGGGACCTGGAATTGCCTATACGATGATTTGAAGCAGGGCATCGGACCGAACCGAACCGTGAACCGAGAACCGCTCCGAACCGCCGAATTTCCGAACCACGAACCGAACCGCGAACCTTTTTTTCCACTGAGGCGGAGAACCCGAACCCGAACCGAACCGACTGGCTGAACCCGGTTCGAACCGGTTCGACGGCTTAAAAAAGAGATCTTGTAAAATAACCTGAAAAGGGAAAAGAGCGAAAAGTTTGAGCATTTGCTCTGTGAGTACTCGATGGATCTCAAAATCGCATACTTTTCGCATAGAAAGATTACACAGTGTCACGCATCTAAACAAAATTTGATGCAACTGAACGTTGATTGGTCCACTGTTTCGTTTGAAGGTATGAGGGTCTCAAAAGTCTGTGGCATGCGAGTCACGTGATACGCGGGCTGCAATCAGCGCCCAATTGATTGTAAACCAGTACATTCTGACTCATTTTGTCATCTTTTAGTCCACTGTTTTTTTTCTTTTTCTGAATTCTGAGCAATGTGTCTGTTGCGAAACTTTGCCCCAGCAGCAAATAGGGCTGATTGAAGTATAAAATCAATACAACTAAGCACGTTCAAGATTGTGTGACCCTCTCAACTGCCGCCGCAAATGTTCGAACTCGGCCAAATTTACTCCAAACCGAACCGCTCCGAACCGGTTCACAAATGTCTGAACCGGTTCGGAGCGGTCCGGAAAGTCGCGTGGACCCGAACCGAACCGCGAACCTTTTTTTTCGTGAAGTGTGAACCGCGAACCGAACCCGAACCGATTTTTGCCCCGGACCGATGCCCTGATTTGAAGGCGCCCGAACGAAACCTTATCTAAGTGTCAACACCCAGAATCAATTAAGTTAATTCAGAACATGATACTAGAACAATGTGAAATTGACTAGAAGAGAGAAACCAGTACACTCGGGCTTGGTCCATAAGGGGTTAAATTCTAATTCAGTTAGATTTCAGTATTTTTTACGAGTTCAAATCAACACTGTTCGAAATAGTCATATATATGAGGCGAAAAACAAATACTTTTTGTGTCTGAAAAGATCCATGTTTTTGTCCCACTGTGCGGCCGCCGAACCGTCCCGTCCGCTGCCCGGTTCGATGAGTGGCAAGCGTTGAGCGTTGACCACCGAAACAACTCGCAATAACATGACAAGGCAGTGTTGCCAACTTTCGCTTCAACTTCCGCACACCTCTGTTTCGCATCGATTCAAATGGGATCAACAAGGTGTTCATAAAGTAGACTCCCTGTTATTTTCTCATTAATTTTCATTTTCCCTACGTGCTGTATCGAATATCGATACTGGGGGGTCCATACATGTTATAAGTCCTATCTCAAAAAGAGGCAGCATGAGCGATCTGATTCGGATTTGTTTGCCTCATGTTTTTTAACCTTAAATAGAAAATTGTAACTAATTCATGGCAAAGTGGTTTTAAACGAAAGTGCAAGTGATTGAGAGTGGCTATCTGGGACACAGAATTCTAATGCAACTACCCAGGTGAGAAAATTTTGCTTGTTTATGTCATGTGTCAAATTCATTATCGTGCACATCCTTCCAGAAGAAACAGTTGTATCGATTTCTGTGTCCAGATAACCACTCTAAAACACGTGCACTTTCGTTTAAAAACAATTTAAAATGTATTTGTCACAATTATATTTTAAAAACTTAAAGGTTTAAAACCTATGAGGCAAACAAATCAAGCCTAATCCTGTATGCATTAGAGTGGAGTGAAAACAGATCTTTTTCGAAACTCGTAACGTAATAGCACAGAATAATACAATCAGAACGGAAACTTTATCGGATTTTGAAGCAAATTCATTCCGCGTCCGCCATGATGGGATATAGGATATTTAAATCTGGATTCGCACGCGAAAAAAAAAAAAAAAAATAGGACATGATCCGCGAGATATTCATTCTGAAATGCCACTAGAATAAAAAAGAAGCCGGAAAATAAGATTTCTTTCCAGAATTAACAGATATAAATGAGTTTCAACACAAATCAACCACGTCCGCCATGTTGGGATATATGACCACAGCGTTGCCTATTGGTGCGCCGTTAAATTCCAAACTTGCTTCCATTGGCTCATATGGGAGATTCCGTTCTGGTTGTATTATTCTGTGGTAATAGCAAAAAGATGATCAAGGTGTTGTGTTGCCAGATCGAGGGTAAAAAGCCGTATCATCCTCATTTAAATCAATGTAAAACGCACGGCTTTTTCACCCCAATCTGGTAACACTGTCCAAGTGATAAGAAACCCGGAAAATTCAAGTATTTTGAACCATTTTGACGTTTGAGGTTCTCGTATTGAGCTTGAAATTTCGATTATTTGGCCAAAATTTACAATTTATTATGGACACCCAGTAAATACGATAGACCGCATATCTGACAACACCGTGACGAGGGGATGAATTAATTGAATCGGTAATTTGTATTCTTCGACGTGTGCGAGACTGTGAGAGAGGGGGGTGGAGGGGGGAGGGAGATGGAGAAGAGAGAGAGAGAGAGAGAGAGAGAGAGAGAAAAGAGAGAGAGAGAGGAGAGAGAGAGGAGAGAGAGAGAGAGAGAGAGAGAGAGAGAGAGAGAGAGAAATCGAGGGACAGAGAAACACAGAGAGAGAGAGAGAGAGAAAGAGAGAGAGAGAGAGAGAGAGAGAGAGAGAGAGAGAGAGAGAGAGAGAGAGAGAGAGAGAGAGAGAGAGAGAGAGAGGCGCATTATGGGGCAGAGACCCGCAGGAGAGAGCCGCTATAGATGAGCGTATAGGGGAAGAGGGTTCTTCGGTGCGAAGAGACAATGATAAGGGGGTGAAAAGCGGGGCAGGATGAGTACGACGGTGGGGGAGGGTAAAGGGGAGATTAAGAGCATGAGGATTGAGGGGAGGGACGGATAGAGAGTAAAGGCCATCAACAAGTTGAGGCCTTTTCAATGATTTCCCCGTCCGCGACCCGCGACCGTCGCGGTTACGTCGTGACTCGCGTGCTCATCCGAAGGAGCATCCATTAATTCACCGGCCGCCGCAACGTACACACAAACAGTGTTGTCAAATAGGGCGTGTTCATGTCTATGGATTGCTTCAGTGATGAGCGGGAAATTTGAAATCCAGGAATCTATGATAGACTTGTAAAAAAAAAAAAACTTATAGATGCTTTACTTCAGAGACAGTAACACATTGTTTTCAACGAGCTGTAGCGATAGAGGGGTCCATGTATGTTATAAGTCCTATCTCAAAGTGTGAGAGCATGGGTGATCTGAATCTGCTGGTTTGTTTGCCTCAACAAACCAGATTCTGTCACACTTTGAGGAGTTTGAGGTAGGACTTATATACAACATGTATGGCCATTAGCCCCCTCTATCGCTTTCGCTTATTCGAGAAAACACTTTAGGCACACAGGCCTAAGTGAGTGGTCAGTACTGGTCAGTATATCGATGTCGATCACTCTGTTGACAAAAGAACCATAGTCTTTGGACAATCGGGCAGCTTTGGTTATATTGCCTTAAGCTTTGGTTTTTATACCTAAAGAATGCTCAGTATCGATATTGTGCTTAAATTGTTTTCTCAGTGCGGGACCTTTTGGCAGTAGCGTCATTCGCGGGGGGGGGGGGGGGCAGGGGGGCAACTGCCCCCCAAGGTTCGGCCAAAAGTAAAAAAAGATGACTGTTTTTTTTTTTAGAAGAAAAAAGTTTCGAACTAAAATTTGGTGGTCATCAACGAGTTTTGTTGGAATTTTGGGGCCGTAAATGTAGGATATGCAGGGCTGTAGAGTGTCTAAAAGTCTAAAATAATATTGATGTGGGGAGGGGGGGGCTAAAAAAAAAAGTCATCACATCCCCCCCCGGCCAAACTCGAAATGATCCCCCTGCCTTTTGGTTCCAAACAAACTCAGATTCAATGTATTTTCCTATTTATTATATATATAAAGCTGACGTCCCTCTAAAATGTTTTTTCTATTTCCCGAAAATTGGCCGAAGCGATTTCCCTCAAATTTGACACGATGATTCCTTAGGGTATTTAGAAAAAATCTGTCGAATTAGTTTTCTAAAAAGTTGTCTGTGAGCGCCGCAAATTGAATTTTAAAATAAGAGTGAAAACTCATTTTCGCACGACGCACGGACAGCGAGGTGACGTGATGCTCCGCGCCATCGCCTGAGCTGGATTCTCTGATCTGCCCCTCCCCTCCACTCTACGCTCGGCAGAGTCTCACCTCATCAGTTGACGAGTCAGTACAGCGAGAGCGGTGAAGGGGGGAGGTTCGTTCGTCGGTCATCTCTTGCGCACTGATTACTTCGTTCTTTCTCCAAAATTTTTCTGTCGCTCGCCCGTACCCGCAACCTTCTCTCTCACTCCTTACGGACGCTCATCTCTCTCGACTAACGCACTCCCATTCTTCGTATTAACCATTCGTTTGCCTTTCTTCTTCTTTCCTCTTTTCATTTTATTCTTTAAATTTTTATCATTTCGACTTATATCACTCGGGATCGTTGAATAACGTTCCTAATATTTTGCAGTATGGTCTTGATTTAATTTTTTTTTTTTTTTTTTTTTTTTTTTTTTTTTTTTTTTTTTTTTTTTTTTTTTTTTTTTTTTTTAAAAAAAACATTCTTAGCGCATTGTGCATTTATTTTTTTCCCTGGATTGTCACCGTTATATGTAACCTTTAAGCACTCGCTTCTCTTTTATAATTCCTCTTCGATTTTCAACACTTTTATTTTGGTATCCTCCGCGTCTTATTAGTTCTTTTTACACATTGCCCGGCAATATCTTTTTTTTATTTATTTATTTATTTAATACAAGAAAGTACAAGCGCTTTGCGCTCACATTCTTACATTTTCATCTCTTTAATTCTCAGCACCAATACTCCGTTTCATTTTATCATTTTTTACCAACAAGGTACCAACTAACCCGTAACCCTAGAATGCTGGCCGTGGAGGGCGCCCGTAGGGTGCTTGGAACGGCTAGTATATACATAATCTGGCCATAAGTTCTAGGACCAAATAATTTGTTA
>VMOF01000013.1:4027136-4339636 GCA_011764245.1 Trialeurodes vaporariorum
ATACAACTATCTAGATGAGAAAATTTAGCTTGTCCCCATTCTTTATCAGTTTCTTTATCGTGCAAATCCTTCCAGAAGAAATAGTTTTATCGCTTTCTGTGTCCAGATAGCCACTCTAAAACATTTGCACTTTCGTTTATAACCAATTTCAAATGTATGTTTGATACAATTTTTTTTTGAACATTTAAAGGTTAAAAAAAGTGAGGTAAACAAACGGAGCCTGTGTGAAAAACGTCCATAAGAGATTTCCAGGCTACCTTCGCGAAGTTTCAATATCACGCCTCACAAATTATCTTTATCGCTATAACTCGTTGTTACCCTTCCTCGCGCAGCGTTCCTCCTGAGGAACAATTACTTTAGCACAGAATAATACAATCAGAAGGGAAACTCCCATAAGAGCCAATGGAAACAAGATTTGGAATTTACTGGCACAAACTGGCAACTGTGCCTACTCACTTCTCAAGATGGCGGACATGCTTTTTCAGGCTATACAACCAATCACAACTCGGCCAGTTGCCGAAGATCTGCCGAAGATTGTCGAAGGTACTCACTTTCGAACATGGCGGCCCGAAGTAAATACCTAATGTTTCAAAATGAATTAGAGTTTCCGTTCTGATTAGAGTATTCTGTGACTTTAGTACCCATTAGCAGCCAGTATAATCTAAATTTGACGTTGCTGCGAGTTGGGTCACTTACGGCACATATAAGAGCATTGAAAAATAGTTCACAGTCCCGAAAACAGATAGTGCTACGTATATGAGATCTCACATCAAATCATGAAAAATCAGGTCAACGGCAAAATTGTCACTTGAATCAAAAAACGTCTTTTCATTATAATGACTGTCAATTATTTTTCCGTAATCATTTTAAAATTCCTTTCAACAATTTCTTTTTTCATACCAAAAAAATCAACTTTTAATTGAAAAAGAATACAAAAATCTCGTCTTCTTGTATGCGTTACAGCATTTTAAAAAAATGGCGGAAAATTACATTTTTGAGCACATAGATGAAAAAATAACACAATGATTTTTTTTACTATTTTTCCCACTATTAGGGTGACTAGATGAATTGAAAAATTCAAGTTTCGTCAAAAAAGAAAAAATTGCGCAGTGAAGGGTTAATATTACTGCTTAAATTCTAATTCAGTTAGATTCCAGGATTTTTACGAGAAAAAATAAACACTGTTCGAAATAGTCATTTATGAGGCGAAAAACAAAGTCTTTACATGGCCGAAAAAATCCAAGTTTTTGTCCCTTTGTCCGGCCACCGAGCCGTCCCGTCCGCTGCCCGGTTTGATGAGTGGCAAGCGTTGAGCGTTGACCACCGAAACAACTCGCAATAACATGACAAGGCACCGTTGCCAGCTTTCGCTTCAACATTCGTACACCTATGTTTCGCATCGATTCAATTGGGATCGACAAGGTGCTCACAAAGTAGACTCCCTTATATACTTTCTCCTTCATTTTCATTTTCCCAACGAGCTATATCGATGGAGAGGCTGATACATGTTATAAGTCCTATCTCAAAGTGTGACAGCATGAAGGATCTGATTCTGGTTTGTTTGCCTCACTGTTTTTTAACCTTGAGTAGAAAACTGTAACTAATCTAGTGGAAAGTGGGTTTAAACAAAAGTGCAAGTGTTTATAAGAGTTGGCTATCTGGACTCAAAATTTTAATACAACTATCCAGGTGAGACAATTTTGCATACTTCTGCCACAGAATAATACAACCAGAACGGAAACTCTGTCGGATTTTGAAGCAAATTCATTTCGCGTCCACCATGTTGGGGATATAGGATGTTTACATCTGGATTCGCGCGCGAAAAAAAAAATTAGGACATGATCCGCGAAATTTTCATTCGGAAATGCCATTAGAATAAAAGTGAGGCTGGAAACTTATGATTTCTTTCCAGAATTTACAGAAATAAATGAGTTTCAACACAAATCACACACGTCCGCCAGGTTGGGATATAGGACCACAGCGTTGCCTATTGGTGCCGTTAAATTCCAATCTTGCTTCCATTGGCTCTTATGGGAGTTTCCGTTATGATTGTATTATTCTGTGCTTCTGCTTTGTGTCAGTTTCTTTATCGTGTAAATCCTTCCAGAAGAAACAGTTATTTCGATTTCTTTGTCCAGATAGCCACTCTAAAACACTTGCACTTTCGTTTATAACCAATTTCAAACGTATCTGTCACAATTTTTTTTTAAAATTTAAAGGTTTAAAAGAGTGAGGCAAACAAACCTAGTCTGTCTGAAAAACGTTCATAAGAGATGTCGATCATGGCTGCCTCCGTGCTGCCTCATTATAACGTCCAACAAATCCTCTCTATCGATATAGCTTGTATTGCATTCTCCATAAGGATAGTAGTAGTGTGTGCAATCTGGCAATGATGAATGGAGCTGTTGCAAACTTTTGCTACAGGCTTATTAATAGTTGAAAATGGGGTATTATACCCTGTAAAAATAACAATTAGCGCACTAAAAAATCACGAAATCCACTCCTAAACCCACAAAATGCTTTTAAATGCGAGACCGTAATGGCGGCCGAGGCCACGGTTTTCTTATGGCAATGGGTCTGTTGCAAACTTTTGCTACAATAATTAAGAGTGTATACTTTAGTGTAAAATCGCCTGAAAATTCCGTTGGTGGCATCAGAAAGTCATAAAATGCAATAATAAACTCACAATAGGTGTTTAATGTGATCTAAGATGGCGGAGAAGTATCAAGCAAATTGTATGCATGCACCGTGAACATCCAAGGATAGCCAACCTCACAATATCGATCACAACCAATCACAACGTAAACAAACACATAAACTCTACCTCCAGTGAGGTTGTCAAAGTTGGCCAACCTTGGATGTTCACGGTGCATGCATACAGATTGCTCGATATTTTTCCGCCATCTTGGATTTCATTAAACGCCTCTTGTGAGTTTATTATTGCATTTTATGACTTTCTAATGCTACCAATGGACTTTTCAGGTGATTTTACATCAGATTGAACACTCTTAATCGTTGTAGCAAAAGTTTGCAACAGACCCATTGTATGCTTCTTCTTCTTCTTGTGTGGTGTTGCGAGAACACCTCGTGTAGATGGCGCTGATTGAAGATAGGAAACCCCAATGAAAACCGCGGCCCCGGCCGCCATTACGGTCTCGCGTTTAAAAGCATTTTGTGAGTTTAGGAGTGGATTTCGTGATTTTTTAGTGCGCTAATCGTCATTTTTACTGGGTATCACCCCAGTATCAACTATTAATAAGCCTGTAGCAAAAGTTTGCAACAGCTCCATTTAGTCCATTCAAACCCGTGTAACTCGATTTGAAGGAGTGCAACTGCAAGGTGCATAACCCAGAGCTGCCGATTTGCGTAGATTTAATGGCATTTTTAAATTCACCGATAATTTCACCGGTCGAGAAAAGATTACATAGTTCAACTCAGTGTATGACAGTAATGCACGAAAATACTTTGATCTGTAATCTTTTCTCAATCGGTGGAAACGCCGTCAATTAATTAAAATATACCGGTTGAGAAAAGATTACTGAGCAGAGTATTTTCGTGCATTACAGCCATAGACTGAACTAAACTATGTAATCTTTTCTCAACCGGTGGAATCTTAGATGAATTTCAAAATGTCATTAAATCTATGCAAATCGGCAGCTCTGGCATAACCCCAATATTTCGAATTTTGTCATGGCCTTACATGGACTACATACGAAGTTGCTAGATTGCACGCGCCGCCAGTGCATAAGGGTTAAGATGAATCCATGCCGCGTCGAGTGGTGAATGAGGCTGTTTCACATTTTTGCTAGAGACAATTTAAAGGTCGATTCAGAAGTGAAAACCGAAATAAAATAACGATAGATGCACTAAAATCGTACGAAATCCATTTCTAAACTCATAAAATGCTAATAAATGAGCAGAGGCAATATAGCAACGCTGGACCCTAAAAATGGGAGATTCTTATCCGTAAGTAAATATTGTTACTTCATGAAGGACGGACCAGTAAAAGACGAATTTCTTTTGTCACTTGTGTCACGGTTGGTCGCGGTACCTTTAACCAGTTTAACCTGCTGTGAATCATTACACTGGTGGCCAGTGGCGGATCCAGAAAATTTTTCAGGGGGGGGAGGGGGGTACGCCTCTGAAATTTTGAAATTTGAAGCGTCGATGGAAGCTATTTCGGGATCTTTTTTATTGAAAAAAGGCAAAATTTGAGGCTTCTGGGGGGGGGGGGGGCGTGCCTTCACCCCCCCCCCCGGTGGATCCGCCACTGCTGATGGCTATTCTTTTACTTGGAGAATCTCCCTACCTAGCATAGAGAGAGTTACAATCTTCTGGAGACAATTTTAAGGTTGCTCGTTCGGTACCTGAAAGTTGAAACTGAACTCAAGATTTCTTCAGAATTGCCGATTACCAGTGAGCATCGCTGAATTGCAATATAGATTCTGTCTCCCTATATCTATACCGCAGAATAATACAATCAGAACGGAAACTCTGTCGGATTTTGAAGCAAATTCATTTCGCGTCCGCCATGTTGGGATATAGGATGTTTACATCTGGATTCGCGCGCAAAAAAAAAAAAAGATAGGACATGATCCGCGAAATTTTCATTCGGAAATGCCATTAGAATAAAAGTGAGGCTGGAAACTTATGATTTCTTTCCAGAATTTACAGAAATAAATGAGTTTCAACACAAATCACACACGTCCGCCATGTTGGGAAATAGGACCACAGCGTTGCCTATTGGTGCCGTTAAATTCCAAACTTGCTTCCATTGGATCTTATGGACGTTTCCGTTCTGATTGTATTATTCTGTGTCTATACTATGCAGACCACGCACTAGCCAATTGCGCGGTGGATAACTTTTTATTTTGGGACTCAACAAAATAACATGGAAAGGACCATCCGACGAGACCATACGTTGACAGATGATCAACGATAAAACTCCGGTGCTTTTTGCTCCTATTGACACTAATCTCAAAATTTTTGCTCATCATATATATGGTCCAGTTGGAGGTTACTTTGTTAAGACTAAAAAAAAACTTTTTTCCTCCTGATTTTGACATGGACAAGATAGATAGTGCGTGGCCTCCATAATATAAGAAATTCTATCATTTTGTAGTTACGATGTTGTTTACTTATGCACGGTGATTCCATCTATGTAGTAGTATGTCGGTGCAAATAGTGTCTAGTGTAGCGCAGGCTGTTTGAAATTGAAGTGATTTCCTGAGTTAATGAGTGGATTTTGAACGTTTACGTGTCTCTGGATTGGCATGGCTTGGCTTGATCAATATTCAAACCAAGGCAAGTCTATAGACGATCCTTTGGAAAGTTTATGAATTTCCCAAAATGGAGAACTCCTTTCATAAACACCCTGTAAATACGATAGAATTGCACATCTGACAACATCATGACAAGGGGATGAATTAATTGAATCGGTAATTTGTATTCTTCGACGTGTGCGAGACTAAGAGAGGGAGGGAGAGAGAGAGGGAGAGAGAGAGGGAGAGAGAGAGAGAGAGAGAGAGAGAGAGAGAGAGAGAGAGAGAGAGAGAGAGAGAGAGAGAAAGCGACCCGTTATGGGACAAAGACCCGCAGGAGAGAGCCGGTATAGAGAAGCGTAGGGGAAACGGGTTGAACGGTGCGAAGAGACAATGATAAGGGGGTGAAAAGCGGGGCAGGATGAGTAGGATGGTGGGGGAGGGTAAAGGGGAGATTAAGAGCATGAGGATTGAGGGGAGGGACGGATAGAGAGTAAAGGCCATCAACAAGTTGAGGCCTTTTCAATGATTTCCCCGTCCGCGACCCGCGACCGTCGCGGTTACGTCGTGACTCGCGTGCTCATCCGAAGGAGCATCCATTAATTCACCGGCCGCCGCAACGTACACACAAACAGTGTTGTCAAATAGGGCGTGTTCATGTCTACGGATTGCTTCAGTGATGAGCGGGAAATTTGAAATCCAGGAATCTATGATAGACTTGTAAAAAAAACAAAAAAAAACTTATAGATGCTTTATTTCAGAGACAGTAACACATTGTTTTCAACGAGCTGTAGCGATAGAGGGGTCCATGTATGTTATAAGTCCTATCTCAAAGTGTGAGAGCATGGGTGATCTGAATCTGAGGGCCGATCATTTACTTCATCGTTAAACCGATCGATAAAACTGTCTACGAGTGATGCTATTGGTCGAAAATTGTAAAACTTGGTTGTTGCTATGGTAACCATCGTTAAGAGTCTCGTTTTATAAAGGCTATTCATGAGTAACCTTTAAAAAACGGACACTACCCAGTTAGCAAAAACCGCCTTCAATCCGTCTTAAAGACGTCTTATAAGACAAGTAAAGTTGTCTTAAATCCGTCTTTAATCCGTCTTAAAGACGTCTCTAGTTCCGCCCAAACACGTCTTTGAAGACGTCTTACGAATCCGTCTTTAAGACGTTTTTAAGACAACTTCAAAAACCGTCTTACGAATCCGTCTTAAAGACATATGAAAGGCGTCGGTCACAATGCTCTATAGGTTACGTCTCGAGGAAGCCTAGCTTTCCAAGCTTGCTTGAAAATAGTCAACATTTTCAAAATTTGTGAAAATTTCGTAATTTTCAAAATTTGAGCAAATCTTGGTAATTTTCAAACTTAATGAAAATTTTCGTAATTTTCAAAATTTATGAAAATATTGGTAATTTTCAAATTTTCGAACTGTGGACATTTTCGTAATTTTCGAAATTTTTAAAAAAAACTCGTGATTTTTGCAAATTATCAATATTTAAGGACTTGAAAACGTTGGAGTCAATCTTCTAGCTATCTTGGCTGAAGACGGCTTTAAGACGGATTAAAGACGCTTTATAAGTCTGGATTGAAAGACGTCTTAAAAACCACTTTGGAAGACGGTATTCAAGTCGTCTTGGAAAACGTCTTTGAAGACAGATTTAAGACGGATTAAAGACGCCTTGTAAGACTGGATCGAAAGACGTCTTAAAACCCAATTTGGAAGACGGATTTAAGACGGAATACAAGGTGTCTTCTAAAATCGACTTAAAGACGCATTTAAGACGGATTTAAGACAAGCTTATAAGACGTCTTTGGATCCGCGACCATAAGACGGATTTAAGACGTCTTTAAGACGGAATGAAAAGACGTCTTACAAAAGCCCATTTTAAGCCAGATCGGCAAGCCTGATATTGTTATCTGGGTATAACGATGGTTACCATAGCAACAGCCAAGTTTTACAATATTCGACCAATAGAATCACTCTTTGACAGTCTTATCGATCGGTTTAACGATAAAGTAAATGATCGGCCCTCTGGTTTGTTTGCCTCAACAAACCAGATTCTGTCACACTTTGAGGTAGGACTTATATACAACATGTATGGCCATTAGCCCCCTCTATCGCTTTCGCTTATTCGAGAAAACACTTTAGGCACACAGGCCTAAGTGAGTGGTCAGTACTGGTCAGTATATCGATGTCGATCACTCTGTTGACAAAAGAACCATAGTCTTTGGGCAATCGGGCAGCTTTGGTTATATTGCCTTAAGCTTTGGTTTTTATACCTAAAGAATGCTCAGTATCGATATTGTGCTTAAATTGTTTTCTCAGTGCGGGACCTTTTGGCAGTAGCGTCATTCGCGGGGGGGGGGGCGGCAGGGGGGCAACTGCCCCCCAAGGTTCGGCCAAAAGTAAAAAAAGATGACTGTTTTTTTTTTAGAAGAAAAAAGTTTCGAACTAAAATTTGGTGGTCATCAACGAGTTTTGTTGGAATTTTGGGGCCGTAAATGTAGGATATGCAGGGCTGTAGAGTGTCTAAAAGTCTAAAATAATATTGATGTGGGGAGGGGGGGCAAAAAAAAAAGTCATCACATCCCCCCCCCCCCGGCCAAACTCGAAATGATCCCCCTGCCTTTTGGTTCCAAACAAACTCAGATTCAATGTATTTTCCTATTTATATATACATAATCTGGCCATAAGTTCTGGGACCAAATAATGTTAAGTCCCGAGCGTAACTTACGCACGGTCACATGACAGTGCGTAAGCTCTCTGATTGGTCGAAACCGCACGCAAGATGCACGCAATTCAATGCTCGGGACCTAACATTATTTGGTCCCTGTTCCTCGCTAAAATCAAGATGGCACGACCTCTTGAGAATAGCCATAGGAGCGTTCTAGAATTCTCCGATCCGGTAAACCGGGAGGAAATTTTAAGATTTTAAGTTAAATTAAACTACTGATTTTCAAAATCAGCAATATTTTTAGATTAATTACATCTTATTAGGTTTTTCTTAGTTTTTTTTTTTTTTTTTTTTTTTTTTTTTTTTTTTTTTTTTTTTTTTTAAGTGTGCATCGGAATTTCCGGGGAGTGTTTACGATAAAGCCGATAATGTTTTGATGAAGCTCATCGGTTCTCCGATGAATTTAAGAACGATCACAGGCGCAGCGTGTTATTGCTAAAAATGTCTGTTTACATTTCAATAACCTCCAAAACACCCATAGCAGGCCTCTTTAACGACATAACTGTCCGCGAAAGCACCAAACATCAGTGTTTTTTTTAACTAAATTTCAATGTAGTTCAATGAATTTTCTTATTAAATACAATAACTTTGAGCTTATCAATAGTGTTTGGGACGCTGATTTCAAAAATGATATCATTTTTTACCTAACTCGTCCCGATTTTACGCATATTCAACTTTTCAAAAATGTTCGTGATAAAGTTTAAATTGTGGAAAATCTAAAACATTTCGATCAAAACTAAGGCCAAATTCGAGCTCGGCAGGTCGATTTACATTGGTTGCGATGCTGTCTACGCGATTACAGGTCCAATTATAACAAAAAAACCCATGTTTGTGTCTAGAGACCCTTGTTTTGTATTCGTTGGGGGCGGACATCTATGTCGTTAAAGCGTAAAAATCTAAGATCACACGGAAATATGTTGTTTACTTCTTGGAGGTTAGTTTTCATCGGCTTTACCGGAGCTAGAACTCCGGTAAAGCCGGTGTACTCCGGGGAAAAGTTCTGATGAACTTCATCGGAGTTCAAGAACGCTCCGATGAGCTTGAAACGAAATCGGAGAATAAAGGTAATTTAGCGGTTTAGCGGCCGGGGAAGCTCCCCGAAGAATTCTAGAACGCTCCCACCCAATGATACACGCAGATGATATCCGTTAGGAAAAACCGCCTTCATTCGGCCGTGTATGCAATATCAACTCCTGGGAGTAGGAACAGTTATCTCCGTGCTTGCCTTGACTGGTTGCAGGCGCCGAACGCGAACTGTCCACGTAGGTATGAGGTATATGTATGCCCAGTCCACCGCGAGTAAGTAACGCTCAGCGGACGGATTTATGTTTATGGATTGCTTGCTCAATCAAGCAGTTCTCATTTCGAATTAACTGTATCAACCCGTTAAGTCCCGGACTTTTAAACCCCGATTTTTTTAATCTGGGATGCGGATGAGCACATGGACTGAGCTAAGAATCTTTATATAAATTCATGTGCTCAGTAATCTCTCTCTCTCTCTCTCTCTCTCTCTCTCTCTCTCTCTCCTCCCCCCCCCTCCAAGAGCCTAGGTTAAAGCATTTTCACTACAGTGTCTACAGTCAGTGATTTTGAATTTCTAGGAATTTATTCTGTGAGTCTGATGCTGAGAATATTCCCATTGGAGCTGTTACACACTTTTGCAATGAGCAATTTAGTAGTCGATTCTGGTGTAAAAGCCTCTAAAAAAAAAAAGGATAGCAGCTCTGAGAACTTCCGAAAGCCATTCCTAAACTCAATAAACACTTTCATAAACGCGAGCGTAATGGTGGCTTAGGGCAGTAATAGTGGGAGATTCCCATCTAACAATACTGTAACTACATCAAAAAGTGACCAATAAGAGACGACTTTCCTTTGACACCGGTGTCACTAGATGTCACGGCACCATTCATCAGATGTGGATCACTATTTTGATACTCTGTGAATCATCCTTGTCAGCATAGAGAAAGTGGCGAAATTAATATAGCTCCCATTGTTACTGCCCTATGCCACCATTACACTCGCTCAAATAAAAACGTTTATTGAGTTGAGGAGTGGATTTAGGAAGTTTTAAGTGCTGCCATCGTTATTTTTGGAGGTTTTCCCCCCAGAATTGACTATTTAAGGGCTTATAGCAAAAGCGTGCAACAGCCCCGTTGCGAAATTACTCCCTTAAGTGGGTTTAAAAGCCTGGTTCAGATTTTTTTCTATGAAAATCTAATTAAAATAATGTTTTTAACTTCTTGTTTCCATTGAAGTTTTGAACTTAATATGGCCACATTAAATTGTTGAGAAAGGACAACAGATTAGGAACTGTGCCATTTGCTTTTGCCCCCAAATCCTGTGCACCAGCGATCTTTAGTTCAAATTCTTTAAAAATTTCTAATTCTTCTGAGGATATCGGTTTTTAAAGGATACTTGTCTTTCTATATTTTTCTAACATATTCATTCTTATAGGCAAAGAGAGAGAGAAAGAGAAAGTCAAGTTTCTAGATGCGCCATTGGAATGCTCTCTCTCTCCCTCTCTCTCTCTCTCTCTCTCTCTCGTCCATTGAAATGCATGTGATAGAAGAGGATGGAGATATAGTGTTGAAGCGCCACAGCAAGGAAAGGACAATCGAAAAGAAAAAAGAGAAGTGGCAAAGAGATAAAATAAGTAACGCTGCACGCAGATTAAGAAGGCGAACAAAATCAAATTTTTATTTGACAAACTTAACGTTCTACAGAAAAAAATCAAGATATTATTTTTAAAACTTAACATTCTATAAACAGCCGATTAGAACATATTTCTTAAAACAAAATTTTTTCTTTTTCTTTTAAAAACAATTTAGATACGATTCGAATGAAACTATAGTTTAACAGATTTGAAAACTTGGCACCTTGTATTCAAAGGATACGAAAGCTACCTGAGCTCTATGACTACTTTTTGCATTTGATGCAAGTAAAGACCGTGGTCAAACTGACTAGGACTAATAGGCCACGTTTATGGCCAAAAAAATGAAGTACTTTAACCGGTTGATACAGATTCAAAAGTCGACCCTTTCGGAGCGGAGTATTTTAAGATGTGAATTAACATAGTCAATTAAGACTCAAAAGAAAGAAAGGTCAAATTAAATTAAAGTTGCATTTAATCAAAATAAGAGAGAAATTTTATCACATTTTCTGATGCAGTTATCTGAAATTTGTTAACTCTGCTAAAAACTACTCTAAAAACTACTATCAACCGATTAAACTAGACTAGATTAGACCCTATTTTGACGATTAAATTTGTCTTCGGCCTAGTCTAGTCTAACGGGTTGATAAGAATTCAATGATCAACCCTCTAGCCCTTTGTGTCATGGTGGTATGCCTGTCATACCACTTTTGATAAAAAATTCTACTGCGCAACCATGGTGGTGTGAATGTCCTACCACATTATGGATAGGTCGGGAGAATGCATAGGGATGTGATAGAATTTTCTTTTTATTTTTTGTCAAAATATAAATAAAAAATGTTCTCTCTGAAAGTTTAAGCTCTGATGAAGCAAAAAAAATTCCATGACACAAAGGGCTAGGAGCAGAGAAGTTTAAAATGTAAAGTACCACAGTCGATAAAAACTTGAAAAAAAAGAAGGGTCAAATTAAATTAAACTACTTAAATCAAATTAAAAATACATCAAACCAAAGATCAACCTCCTCGGAGCAGAGAAGTTTATTATGTGAAGTACCGCAGTCAATTAAAACTTGAAAAGAAGAGTCATATTAAATTAAACTACTTAAATTAAATTAAAAATACATTTAATTAAAATTTGAGAAAAATTTCACCACATTTTCATATCCGGACATCTAAAATTTGTTGACTCTACCAAAAACTACAAACGTCATTGGAAGAAGAAATTTATATTTTATAACCATCATCTTAAACCTGTTTCCATGTAATTTATTTAATTCATTTCTAACATATACCTGGGTAATAAAACAAAACCAACGAGCAGTCTAAATTTTAGAAGCTCTTAAAAACTTACTTATATTACCCTAAAATTGTCAGTCATGCAACAACTACTGGATAAAAAATGAGATCCTTAAAAAAAATGTACGGTAACAAACGTAATTTTTTTAGGTTATTTTTTTACGGATTCTGAAGTATTTTTCTTAATTTATTAAAAATAAATAGTTTAGGGGGGGGGGGGGAATTGCAGTGTAAAATTGAGGAACTATTTGCAAAATGTAGGGTAAAATTGAGGAATTATTCGCTGGATTGTTGTAAAATTGAAGATTTTAAGGATTCTGAAGTCTTTTTCCTAATTTATTAAAAATAAAAAGCTTAGTGGGGGATGGTGGGTGATGTGGGGAGGAATTGTAGGATTACTAATCTAGATTAGATGGTGCACTAGTGCTGAAAAAGAAAAACCAATTTCTAAAGGTTAATGTGTGAATAAAAAGTGTTAAGAGTGTGAGAATCTCACGCAGTAACACTTTGAAAACAGGATGTTTGAACACGAGCACATCCTCTGATTTATCCACACTTCTACCGAATAATTCCTCAATTTTACGCAACAATACCTCCCCTCCCTCCACCCCCACTATGCTATTTATTTATAATAAATTAGAAAAATTACTTCAGAATCCTTAAGGTGGAAGGAAGGTGGAAGGGTGGATAAAACAGAGGACCAGATTTCTGAAGATTAATGTGTGAGTAAAAAGTATTAAGAGTGTTAGAATCTCACGCAATGACACTTAGAAAACTGGATGTTTGAACACGAGCACATCCTCTGTTTTATCCGCCCTTCCACTTTAAGGATTCTGAAGTATTTTTTCTAATTTATAAATAAATAGCTTAGTGGGGGAGGGGGGAGGAGAGGGGAGGTGTTGTATCGTAAAATTGAGGAATTATTCGGTAGAAGGATGGATAAATCAGAGGATGTGCTCGTGTTCAATCATCCTGTTTTCAAAGTGTTACTGCGTGAGATACTCACACATTAATCTTCAGAAATTTGGTCCTCTGTTTTATCCACCCTTCTACCGAATAATTCCTCAATTTTACGCAACAATACCTCCCCTCCCTCCTCCCCCACTAAGCTATTTATTTATAATGAATTGGAAAAATTACTTCAGAATCCTTAAGGTGGAAGGAAGGTGGAAGGGTGGATAAAACAGAGGACCAGATTTCTAAAGATTAATGTGTGAGTAAAAAGTATTAAGAGTGTTAGAATCTCACACAATGACACTTAGAAAACTGGATGTTTGAACACGAGCACATCCTCTGTTTTATCCGCCCTTCCACTTTAAGGATTCTGAAGTATTTTTTCTAAATTATAAATAAATAGCTTAGTGGGGGAGGGGGGAGGAGAGGGGAGGTGTTGTATCGTAAAATTGAGGAATTATTCGGTAGAAGGATGGATAAATCAGAGGATGTGCTCGTGTTCAAACATCCTGTTTTCAAAGTGTTACTATGTGAGATACTCACACATTAATCTTCAGAAATTTGGTCCTCTGTTTTATCCACCCTTCCACCTTAAGGATTCTGAACTATTTTTTTCTAATTTATTATATTCATTATATTTATTATAAATAAATAGCTTAGTGGGGGAGGGGGGAGGAGAGGTACTGTAGCGTAAAATTGAGGAATTATTTGGGAGAAGGGTGGATAAATCAGAGGATGTGCTCGTGTTCAAACATCCTGTTTTCAAAGTGTTACTGCAAGAGATTCTCACACTCTCAACACTTTTTACTCACACATTAATCTTTAGAAATCTGGTCTTCTGTTTTATCCACCCTTTCACCTTGAGGATTCTGAAGTATTTTCTTCTAATTTATGATAAATGAATAGCTCAGTGGGGGAGGGGGGAGGGGAGGTATTGTATCGTAAAATTAAAATGTATTATGAGGTAACAATAAAAAAAAAAGTAAAAATAGCGGTACATAAAAAAATTATAGAGAGGGCTTCAAGATTCTGTTTTTCCTGTTTTTACATTTCAACCTTACGAATAATTCAAACTTACGATTTGCCTGATACTTTGAGGTAACAATAAAAAAAAAAGTAAAAATAGAGATACATATAAAAATAATGGAGACCCCACATTCAAAGGGCTTCAAAATTCTGTTTTTCCTGTTTTTACTTGTTGACTTCACGAATGATTCAAAATTACGATTTGCCTGATACTTTGAGGTAATGATAAAAAAAAGTAAAAATAGAGATACATAAGAAAATAACGGAGACCCATGTTCAAGGGACTTCAAGCTTCTGTTTTTCCTGCATCACATCCGCGTTAATTAACCAAAACGAGAGGAGCAAACGGAGGTCAAATCCAAACGAGGGTTGAAATCAAGTTGACAGAAGGGGCACTTTAGTTTGTCCAGAGATCCTCCCTGCAAATTTGAAGAGAGAAATACAGTGGAAGTAGAGGTCATGGGAAAATACAGGACTGTGTCTTTCTCTCCCTCTCTCTCTTCATTTGAACACCTGTGTTAGGAAAGGATGGCAAAGGGGGCCATCATGTGACAACCGCCCTTATCTCCTTTCTTTTCTAACACACATGTTCAAATGGAAGGAGAGAGAGAGAGCATTGTTAAATTTTTCCATTGTTAAAAATAGAATTTAAAATTGGCAATCTGCTTGGTCCGTGAACACTTGAAAGTCACAAAATTGTTCAAAGCTTACTGACATTTGAAGGTGTAAAAATTTCGACCTGGGTACTTCCTTTTGAAAGTCATAGTACACGTAACGAATAAGGCTCTTGCTAACTTTTGATACATGCAATGATATATGCAATGGGGTAGTTGCAAGGGTCTGAAATGTTGTGTTTTTTTTAAGAAAATGGTAGTACTCAATGAGCTGAGAACAATGGTTTCTTTATTTTTTTCCGAAGTGTCCCGGTTTTGAAGATACACACGAGTAAAGTTGCAAATGAAGGGTAGAGTAGATAAAGGGATTATGTGACATTTTGGAAAAAATCTAGTTAGCACAGTGGATGAAGGAGTTATGATGGTATCTATCTATAAATTTTCCAATTTGGTTCAAAAAATGTAGGATATGACCCTACTTTCAAAGCTGCTGCGGTTGATGTTCAGCTAAAATGTCGAAAACGTCCTTACTTTGAATTTTAAAGTCGATTTTTTCAAAATCAAAAACGTGTCACATAACCCTTTTATTCACTCTACCCTTCAAATGTAAATGGGTTGCGTGTGTAATTAAAAATCAAAACCATCTTTTTTCTCAGCTCATCAAGTGCTTTGATTTTCTTCATAAAAATACGACATTTCAGACCCTTACAACTGCCCCATTGAATAGTTGATTCTTGCGTAAAAACCAGCAAAAAATGGACAAGTCTACTAAAATATCACGAAATTCTCTTGTAGACTTAGGGGTGTAATGGAAGAGCTACGAAGGCACCATGAGAGATGTCATCTAATTTGAGGTTTTCCTCTGCGTGTTTCTGTAGAGAGAAGGAGAGAGAGAGAGAGAGAAGGAGAGAGAGAGAGAGAAGGAGAGAGAGAGAGAGAGAAGGAGAGAGAGAGAAGGAGAGAGAGAGGGAGAGAGAGAGACAAATATGATCTTTGATGACTGCAAAGCTCCGCGATCTTTGCTCTTAAATGGCTATCTAATTTAAGGCTTTTCTCTGTGTTTCTATAGAGAGAGACAAATTAGAGAGGAATTTCCCATGATACCTGCGTATAGCTCCGGCATTAAAAAAAGAAAGTAAAAATTTATAGTTCTCCAAAGGTTATCGGTATCATTATTATCATTAAGGTAAGGTCAAAGTCGCCGGCAAGTTTTGTTTTGCTACGGAGGAGTGGAAATTAAAAATTCTCCAAAGGTTATCAGTGAGCTGCGCGCCTATCTGTGCAGTTGCACTCAATGAGCTATAACTTTAGAGTGGCACATCAAGGAACGTTCCGCTGGTTCATTGTTGTCACCTAGGGTGCCGCCATCTTGCCGTAAAAATTGATTTTGAGGTTAAGTTTTGTAGGTTGTTTCCGGTAGTTTCGTAAACAAACTCAGGCATCGCCGGAAACGGCCTACAAAATTTAACCTCAAACCTTGGAATCTGCCGTCCAAATTCCGCTTTTTCCCGGGATTCCTTCTACCCTGTGTGGCACAAGGTGGACCAGCCCGCTGCCACTCTAAAGTTATAGCTCATTGGTTGCACTCTGGTGGCAGAGTCCCGTTCTAAACGCTGAAGTATCACCATTATACATACAGATAATTCAATCACACTTACTTGATGCATTGCTAAATCCATGATACAGTTGCGGTGAAAACGATGCCTGCATCCCTTTATCAAACAGTTCTCTCTCCCGTTATCTTCGTTCATACAGAAACACTCTTGATCCCTATAACAACATTAAACATGAAATGAGACGGCATTTTAAATAATCCCACGGAACTTTGTCCAAAAATTGTATAATTTTTAAGTAATTTGAATAAAGTGGTTGAGTAGCAGGACATCATGGTATTCAATAATGCGGTCAGCCTTTTTAAAATGATTCCTGGGGCAGTGTTTTTTTTTATTTTTTCCCCGAATAATAAAGAAACCGCCAAGAGAATGATTTTAATTTCTACAAGAATGTGATCCTGAATGGCATCAGAATGACCTCCCATCGTTAGAAGTGGGGTTGCTGACTTTTGCATTCGGGTCTCCTTAAAACCCATCATGATCTGTTATCTCTGTCAAATTACATATAAAAGACAAAAAATCAAGACTAAATTACAGGAAATGATTAGAGGGTGCCATCTACCAGATCGAAAGATCCTCCACATTTTGCCTGGAGTCACCTTTAAAATAAAGTAAAATTTTCAAGGTCAAAACCTCTGAACAAAGTACAATTGTTTACATCGGTTGTTCTGAACCAAGATACCTCACAAGTAGAATCCATTAATAATAAAAAAGAAAGAATTAAAAAGGAATAGTGACATTTAAATTACTTTCATCACAGAATAATACAATATACAATTCTGTACTCTCAGTTTTAACAAGGTTCCACGGACTTTGAGGTTAAAAAGACACAGTGTAAACATTTGATCGTACGTCACTGCTTTCGATCATTTCAACTTTCAACACCATTAACCGTAACTGTAAACTTTACCATAAGTGATGGATATTCTGTTGCAATCTTTCATGGAACATGAGACAGACTGAGAGAACACAGGAGTTGGTACCATTTCAACGATCACTGGATAGTTTCATGACTGTTTAGTATTTAACAGCATGTAAGCGTTATTTAGACTGCTAACATGCATGACAAAGATTATCACAATATAATCATAAAGTATTATAGCGGTCAGATATCTAGTTACCACCTTGGTAACCTGATCACTGGACAAAGACTATTTCTTTTTCCCATCTAATGATCGAACAGAGATTGTCTTAGATTCCAATCTATTAGTTCTTCTCAATTTCGGTTGCTCTTAGATTAATATTACACTATACATATCAATCCAGCGGCCTTCTGAGACGGATTCGTTGGGCTTTCTTGATGAAATTAGAGTTTACAAATGGCGAGTTTCCTAACCTCTTTAATCTATATCGTTCTATCGGGAAATGACAGTAACGCTTTAATGGATCCATTGACAAGATCTGGACTGATCAGTGCATTTAAAACCTCAGAACAGACAGGGAAAAAAATGCATCTTTCAAAACGACCAGTCAAAGGACATTAATGTGAACGATGGGAAGTTTCCTAACCTCTTTAATCTAAATCGTACTATTAGGAAATGACAGAAACGCTTAAATGGATCCATTGACAAGATCTGGACTGATCAGCGCATTTGAAACCTCCAAATGGACTGGGGAAAAAAACGCATTTTTCAAAACGATCAGTCAGAGGACAATTAATGTGAACAAAGATCTCGGAAGATTGGAGATATATTAACTGTGGAACTTACGCATATCCACACTGAGGTGGCGGTTGAGGTCTCCGCTGTTTTCTAGTAGGAGTTTGGTGACGAGTCTCTCTTCCTCCTTCCTCATTGAGGCTATTAAAGTAGGAATATCCAGCAGCGACCGCGCCAGCTACCACGACTGCTCCGAGACCAACATATCCAAAGGTTGTCCAGGCAGATCGTTTTGATTCATCGTTGTTGGTTGATCTCTGTTGCGAGGACATTTTTAAATCTTGTATTGATGAAAAACAAGGAAGTACGGGGAGTTATACCTTATACCACTGTGCTTTGAAGTGGTGCAGTAAGTACTTTCCGTAGAGTCGACGCGCAGCGGCTAAACTGAAACGTAAGCAGATCGATACTCGTCTTGGGGTTGAACACTTTCGATTGAAATTTGAAGAGCGAAAAATAGTTATCTGATTTAAACGGAGGTTAAAACAAATATTTTTTTAACCCACGTGGGGGGAAACAACGTTGGGATAGTGACACTTCTTTAGTTTTTCTCGGAGTGATAAGATGTGATGATGTAATAAGAATGTTTACGCTCGAGCCACTACTGACAACTGGCACCATCCACACTTGCAACAAAAAACGGGGATGGATGTGGTGGCAGTCTCACCAACCATCAGCAGCTAGGCGCGCGCGATTCAAATTTGCGGATCACTGTAATAGGTCGCGCTTTTTAGCGGCTTCATCTAAAGCTGTGTTTGTTTCTTTCAACGAAGTATGTTTTAGTGCAGTGTTTCAGAGTAATCATGGCAGTGTTTTTCTTGAGGGGGGCAAGGCCAAGGCCCTCCAAAAATTTGGATGGTTTTTTTTTTTTTTTTTTTTTTTGGGGGGGGGGGCTGTGCATCTTAGAAAAAGCTCTCTATCTCTTTGACTTGATGGGGGGGGGGGATGATGGAAATCTTTTATGGTCGTATTACAAACAGGCTCGGTTTGTTTTCCTCACTTTTTTTAATCTTTAAATTTAAAAAAAAAAAAAAAAAAAATTGTGACACATACATATAAAATTGGTTAAAAACTAAAGTGCATGTGTTTTAAAGTGGCAATCGGTCCTCATAAATCGACAGAACTGTTTCTTCTGGAATGATTTGCACATTAAAGAGACTCACATAATGGAAACGAGCAAAATTTTCTCACCTTGATAGTTGTATTAAAATTCTGTGTCCAGATAGGCCAATCTTAAACACTTGCACTTTCGATTAAAACCGATTTCCACTGAATTAGTTACAATTTTCAATTTCAGGTTGAAAAAAGTGAGAGGCAAACAAACCAGAATCAGATCGCCCATGCTGTCACACTTCGAGATAAGACTTATAACATGTGTGGGCTTCAAGTGGATTTGTCACAACTTTCGCTGTTTAAGGTTAAAAAAAAAAAAAAAAAAAAAAAAAAAAAAAAATGAGGCAAACAGACCGTGCCTGAGTGAAAATGTCCATAAGAGATTTAGATTTTCATCATCATGCAGTGGCGTCGCGTGCAATTTGGCAACAATGTATTCCATCCATTTAAACTCATGTAAAATATCGAATTGAGGGGGTGCACAGTGCACAAGGAAAATTCGATATATTTAATGAGTTTAAATGGAGCAGTTGCATTGTTGCCAGATGGCACGCGACGCCACTGTCATCATGGCTATGCCTCTTTGAAGTTTCAAAATCTCGCGTGTTCCCTAAATCCTCTCTATTCTCTAGTTGCGTCGCGTGCAATTTGGCAACGTTGTATTGTGTCCATTTAAATCCATGAAAAAGATCGAACTATTGGGTGTTCGGTGAACACCTTCGTATTCGACCCATTGAGTTGGTTTAAATGAACACTGTGGAGCGTTGCCAAATTGCACGGTACGCCACTGGAAAAAATGATAAAAATGATGGAAGCCTCATGGAAAACTAGTTGCTAAGCTGTATGTCCTGATTCTCCGGTTCAATGGTCTCTATGAACAAAAAGGGAAACATATTAAGAGTTTGTAATTATAGTTGTGGAGTGCAGCTCTTAGCTCGATTGAGGCGAGCTAATAGAATAATTTACCTTCTATAGTTTTTTCAGCCTCAATCTACCCAGGACTCACCACGTGGAGGTTGCTGCTGTTGAGTCCCTTTTTTTGTTTTGTTAAGCAAAGGGGAAAATTGAGTTGTGGAAAAAACCCCTCCCATACGTATACTTCTATGCTCACTTACGGAACCCGGATCCGTATCGGAGCGCGGTCCGAAACGCGATCTAGGGAAGTGCGGAATGAGACGCGGATTGCGAGCGAATAAAAAAAGAAAGTGGAGGGAGACGCGGATTGCGAGCGAATAAAAAAAGAAAGTGGAGGGAGTCTTTGGGAGGGAACGAAGATTAACGGTGAAACGCGATTAGTACACTCACACACACACAGACACACACACAGACACACACACAGAGGCCTGTTCCGTTCCTGGCTCGTTCTCCCAGCTTCCTGCAGTCACCTGAAAAAAAAGAAAAAAAGACAGAAAAAAAGAAAAAAATTAAGTCAAGTATATGAAAAAAGAAAAAAGAAAAAAAAGAGAGAGGAAAAAAAAAAAAAAAAAAAAAAAAAGTTAAAAAAAAAGTGAAAAGTTTGTATATAAAGTAACGCCAATGAGTTTCCGAACATTCTACGAACTATACTTGTATCAAGAGAGTTTAGGATTTCACTGATCAGGTGATATCCGATGAAAATTGGCCATGGTTGAATTCCGCGTTTTAAAGATCCGACGTATGGGCTTTTACGGGGAGCCAGCCACAGCCTGAGTGAACAAAAGGGCCAAGTCGGAAGCCATACCAAGTACTGTCCAGGGGTCGACTTACGAGACTACGGCACTGCGTAAACTGGTTGCGTATGAAGAGAGCCTGACCTTTGAGCGCCGTTTTTCACTCGTTTTTGTTCTCGCATAGCAAGATACTTTCGGTCCGAGCTTGCTTTAGAACTCGCTGATCAACCGATTTCCAAAGAGCACTAGGAACTACTTGTCACTTAGCATTGTCAGAGAAAATGCCCGGTTTGAGTCCACTTCAAGATCCGAAACGAATCTGTTTACGTGGAAACCAAAGCCCGAGAGCGACACGCTCGGCCAAACCCCAGGAACGGTCCAGGGACGTGCTTATGTACAAGCATAGTACGCTTATCGTCCTGGTTGAAGTTTGCAGTGAATGACTTATATCCCCGAATGACTCTCCCTTTGAGCACCCATTTGTATTCACGCATTTCAAGATAGTTTTGGTTCGAGCATGCTTTGGAAATTCATAGACTGGCTTACTTTGAAAAAGAGCAAAAATTAATTAAATTAAATTCATTAAAAAGTAAAAGAATGAATTGAATGAATTTTAGAATTAAAAAAATAAAAAAATAAGAAAATAATTGAAAAATTAAGGAATTAATTAAATTAATTATTTTAACTATACTAATTATTATTTTAAAAAGAAGATAAAAAAAAAAATTGACTTAGCTTGACGTCGATCCCGTTTAATTCTGTATCTTCCTTGGTAGAATAATCAAGTTTAGAATTCAAACTTAGGCCTGACCGCAGTGGCGCGTGCTGAGGTTCACAGATCCGCTATTATGAACTAGGCAATGCTGTGTGCTCCCCCTGCTTTCTGAGAAGCGCTTGATCCACTATGGCCCTTTCGGCGCTGTGAGTGGGATATGGGCAAATACTAAAGTGCTTGACCACTATGTGGGTGGGATATAGGCAAACTTTAGAACGCTTGATCCACTATGGCCCTGTCAGCGCTGTGAGTGGGATATGGGCCAATTCCAAAGTGCTTGACCACTAAGTGGGTGGTATATGGGCAAACTTAACGCTTGATCCACTAATGCTTCCAGGGCGCTGTGAGTGGGATATGGGCAAATACTAAAGTGCTTGACCACTATGTGGGTGGGATATAGGCAAACTTTAGAACGCTTGATCGACTAATGCTTCCAGGGCGCTGTGAGTGGGATACGGGCAAACTTCGTATGAATGAAGGGGTTGTATATAATGCTAATTGAGCTCTCTCAAGTCGGGTCATTCTCTCTCAGGCTAAATCTAGACACGTTACGAAATCAGCTATTACTACTAATATGTTACTATAAGCCGAGCTACGCAGCTTAGCACTTTTAATCGAGCATTGTATCAGATCTGATATCTAATTTATTAAAACGGAGATCGTGTGACCCGCGCGAACCAGTGCGATCCAAGCTTTGGTTTGGTATGAAAAGAACTTGAAAAGATGGACTTAGTTGCAGTCCTGGGCAATTTTGTCTCTTCCTTGGTAGAATCAAAATGTGTCTCTTTGAGTGAAATCCGAAAGTGATTGCTTGTAATCACACTGACACTGCACATAAAACAGAAAAACAAAACAAAAAATTAAAAAATTTATTATAATTAACGCAAAACTTATGCAGCTGTTGGAAAAGAATGTAGAATAATAAAGAAAATAAGAAACGGGGGGGGGGGGGGTATCAGGACTGCAAATTTTCATTTTTACTAATGAGGCAACTGTAGAAAATAAAAATAAAAATATAAGCTAAAACAAAAAGTGAAATAAAATAAACAACTGGAACGAATTACTGGATACTATAAACTTACTCTTAGTTTGTCACTGCAGCCGAAATTGATCACTGCTATGCAGGGCTGCCGTTTTGCGTATAATCAATGCTATTTTTCTATTCACCGATGATTCCACTGGTTGAGAAAAGATTACACAGTTCAGTGTATGACTGTAATGCGCGAAAATACTCTGATCTGTAATCTTTCCTAAATCGGTGGAAACTTCGTTGATTAATTAAAATATCCGCAAGTTTTTTAAAGTCATAAAAAAGTCGAAAAAAAGTCATAAAGTCGTAAAAGATTACAGATGCGAGTATTTTAGTTTATTATAGTCATGCACTAAACTGATCTATGTAATCTTTTCTCAACCGGTGGAATCATCGGTGAATTGAAAAATAGCATTGATTATACGCAAAACGGCAGCCCTGCTGCTATGCTACACTCGAGACACTGAACCGATCACTTCCCTGCTGCGTCATTTATATCATTCCGCATGCAGTAAGTATGCCCCAATGAAACTTTGTGTCGAAGTGTGACCTGATTGGTCGGCAAAAATAAAGGACGTGGCATCCGCACAATGGGGCTATTGCACACTTTTGCTATAAGCGATTTAATAGTCGATTATGGCGTAAAAACCTCAAAAAATAACGATGGTGGCACTAAAAACTTCCAAAATCCACTCCTAAACTCAATAAACGCAGTTATTTGCACGAGCGTAATGGTGGCCGAAGGCACTAACAATGGGAGATTCCTATCTTAATTTCGTTACTCTTTCTATGCTGACAAGGATGATTCACAGAGTAATTAGTCATCAGAGTGATGATCCACATCCGATGAATGGTACCGCAACACCAAGTGACACCGGTGTCAAATGAAAGTAGTCTCTAATTGGTCACATCTTGATGGAGTTTCAGAATTGTTAGATGGGAATCTCCCATTGTTAGTGCCTTCGGCCACCATTACGCTCGCGCAAATAACTGCGTTTATTGAGTTTAGGAGTGGATTTTGGAAGTTTTTAGTGCCACCATCGTTATTTTTCGAGGTTTTTACGCCATAATCGACTATTAAATCGCTTATAGCAAAAGTGTGCAATAGCCCCATTAGATCACCAATCAAGTCAGTCTAAGCAGTGGCGTCACTAAAGGGTGGGGGGGAGGTGGTGCCCCCTCCCCCGAACTTATGCTTGTAAATGAAGGGATTACAGTGTTGCCGGATGGCACACGACGCGACACCACTGCGACACAGCCAATTTTGTGTGCAATTTGGCGACGGTGGAACCACAGAATAATATCATCAGCATCAAAACTTCGCGGTTTATTTTGAAACATTTTTTTTTTTTTTTTTTTTTTTTTTTTTTTTAAACTTGTCCGTCATTAATGAAGCGTTTTTTTATTCTGCGGAATCCGCACCGGTGCAATAACCCGGAGTTTTCGGAGCTGCTCCGAAGCTGTCTGGTGCAGCACCGGTCACGTGTTGAAGCTCCGGAGCTCCAGCTCCGGTGCATCGGTCTTCAACTCCGATACACTGGAGCTTGCACCTGAGCAGCTCCGGGCGCATCGCACCGCTAATAAAACAACACTTCGGTGCGCACCGGTGCTGGAGCCCCAGAATAAAAAAACACTCCGGAGCACTGGAGCTGCAGCGGTGCGCGCTCCGGAGAAAAAAAAAAACCGCATCATAATGGAAAACAACATTGCGGTAACCTCATTCAAAGCAATGTGATAGACAGCTACGTCCGCCATTTTAAAACGCCAAGTATTCAGACCCAAAGCGGATCCAGCAATCTGGCAACAGTGGATTTTTTCCCATTAGAATGTATGAAAAACAATTGATTAGCAGAAGGGCCACGGTCCCCTCAAGAATCGATTGTTTCTTATAAGTTCAAATAGCTGCATAAAAAATGGCATGGTATGGTTTACATAATATGAAACGTTGAAATATATAGGTGCCGGTTATAACGGTTTTGTACTTCCTGGAAATTGAAAGCACTCTGAACTGCAGAGATGCGTTCAAGTATCGTAGAATGTTTACAAGAAGAATATCGGACACGAAACACTGTACCGCATGAAGTTAACTATTCGTACATAACGGTCTTGTTTTTGCATAACCCAGAAATTGAAGGCACTTAGACAGTAGCGCACCGAGAGTTTCTTCATCTCTCTCTTTTCTCCATTAAGAAACGTATGTTAGACAAGGATGGACAAGGGGATAAAACCCCCTCCTTCTGTCCTTTTCCTACTCATACATTCAAATGGGAAATGAGAGAGATGGAAGATATCCTGGTTGCGCCAGTGCACTTAGATATAATGAGGTATGCGCGGATGCGGCATCAGTTGTTGCAAAGATTGTTCATCTTCTCCTTGATTATCTAAAATACTGAGTGTGTTTACCCAAGCGGGAGAGGGAGAGAGAGCGAGAGCGAGAGAGAGATAGAGAGAGAGAGGGGGGAGAGAGGGGGGAGAGCGAGAGAGAGATAGAGAGAGAGAGGGGGGAGAGAGGGGGGAGAGCGAGAGAGCGAGGGGGAGAGAGAGAGAGAGAGAGAGAGAGAGAGAGAGAGAGAGAGAGAGAGAGAGAGAGAGAGAGAGAGAACAAAAAGGGGAGACAAGAGAGAGACCGAGAGGAGAGAAAGGGAGCCCAGAGAGAGAGAGAGAGAGACAGAGAGAGAGACAGAGAGAGAGAAAGGGAGCGGGGAGAGAGAGAGAGAGAGAGAGAGAGAGAGAGAGAGAGACAGAGAGAGAGACAGAGAGAGAGAGAGACAGAGAGAGAGACAGAGAGAGAGAAAGGGAGCGAGAGAGAGAGAGAGAGAGAGAGAGAGAGAGAGAGAGAGAGGGGAGAGAGACGAGAGAGAGACAGAGAGAGAGAAAGTGAGCGAGAGCGAGAGAGAGAGAGAGAGAGAGAGAGAGAGAGAGAGAGATTATCAATACTAAAAAAAAAAAAAAAAAAAAAAAAAAAAAAAAATTAATTGAAATTTAATTTACTCCACTAATTATCCTCTGACAAAGTATCAGAGTCTATCAGAGGATAAGTACTGTAAATAAACTTGGATTTTCACTCGCAATAATAACTACTGTGTAAATTCGGTGAAAGATTGTATTCATGATAGCTTGCATGAAAGGTAAAGTGGTCCCACTACAACCCACAAAAAAGAACAAGCCAAAAGAAAAATAAGGGGGGTGGGGTTAATAAAAAAAATAAATAAACAAAAAATTAAAAAAATGAAATTAAAAAAATCAAATAAAAAAAAATAAAAAAAAAAAAATTAAAAAAAATGAATCAAATAAATGCAAGAACGGACTTACAAGAATCTGCTTGAGGTGAGCTGCAAAACTACGGTGCAACGATGATAATCCGTAGGAAAGTGACTTGACACAACACAACTAAAACTTCACCATCTTCCTCACCGAGTAATCAAAAAGTGTGCGCTCCGTCGCTCCGTCCCTTCTTTTTATAAGCTCGGGTAAGAAAATTTCCCATACTTAATGCATCTGCTAGAGCGGAACCGGTGCCTGGTCGTTGGTTGAAAGACGGTCCAAGAAGACGCGCCATCTACCTATATTTACCAATCACAAGCTACTTTACTTTTGAGTCCCTATAGACGGTTTCAGTGCGACGTCAACGGTTAGCCAACAACCACAACTATGCACTCATCGGTCGCAATCGGTTGTGATAAAACTCGCGTAGCGTTCCAAACCATCTCACTCACTCTCCCGTGACCCCCATCCCCATGTATAACCATCTATTTCTAGTTTCGACATTCGTATATACAGAGCCTTGTTTTACGACATATTATCAAAATTGCATTAAAATGCCTCGAGGAATTCATTTCTGCCAAAAAATTTCACGAAAGATGTCTCTCTATACGATTTTTGAAATTAGAGTGGGATGGCAGTACATGGGGGTTACGTGAGAGCGAGAGAGACAAACTTTATTTGTTTAGAATGCTTGTCACCGGCAGTCGCCATTACTAAAACCCTATAAATCACTTATAGACACAGACGGATCTGGCAATCTGGCAACTGCGCATTCTTCCCCTTTTAAATGCACGATGAACTATCGATTCTTGAAGAGGCTATAGCCCCCTGTCTAATCGATTATTACTAATGTAATCAAATGGGAAGAATACATTGTCGCCAGATTGCTGGATTCGTCAATGCTTATAGAGACAGTTTTACCGATCGGATAATCGATGGAGTAAATGATCGGCCCCCCAGAGGTGGACTAGCATGAGGTAAGTTGAGTAAAAATTATATGGCCCTTTTGAGGACCCCAAAATGTATTGTGGGCGACCCGAGTCTTGGGGTCTTGGGCGCGGCTGATAGGCGTCGCAAAGGCGCACTATGTGGTATTTGACCAAAAAAGCTGGCAAGAACTCAAAAAAAAAAAAGTCACTATTGGGAAAAAGTGTTGTGATATTCGGAATCTACATAGATTTTTACATTAGAAACTTGTATTTAGCGGGTCTAAACTAGATTAATTCACCTAGAATCCACCAGGGGAAAAATCAGTTTTACCACCATTAAATTTAGCCTCAGCACGAGACTATGATCAAAGTAAAAAAAAAGTGTTTCAAATAAAGTCAGAACAAAATTTGTGTACATGGATCGTCTTCCTGAAGGTATTTACGATCAGTTTATGCCTGTTTTATCCAATTTTAATTTGAATTTGATATTTTTTTGCTATTTCAAAGTTTTTAGCTAAAAACGTAAATTTTCCGATTTTCAAGAGAACTTAAGTTCAATTATCCTGCCACATCCCGCGGGTATATATATGAGAAATGGTAGTCTTTAGTGCGTACTAATAGGCCTTGAAGTCAGAAGTTGCGGAAAAAATGCGGCTTTTCCGGGAAAATTAGTTCGAATTTTGCGTTTTTGCACGAAATTCTCGTTTTTACGTGTTGTAAGGGCTACATCGTTACAAGAGTGAAATTTGGCAACACCGTCCAAATGACTTAAAACTCAGTATTCAAGGGTACTTTTTAACGCTGAATTCATATTTTGCATCAGTTTTTCAAAATTCGAAAATCCAAGATGGCTGCCGACCGATTAGCCAAAAAATTTGTCGGCGGCCATCTTGGATTTTCAAATTTTGAAAAACTGATGTGAAATTTGAATTCAGCGTTAAAAAGTACCCCCGAATACCAAATTTCAAGTTATTTGGACAGTAGAAACAGTTTATGCCAACTTTTTCGGTCAAATACCACATAGTGAGGCGCCCAAGTGTGACTCTGCGAACTCTGAAGTGCGGATTCTTAGAGATCGCGCCTTCAATTCATGGGTTATGCAAAAACCGAGCCGTTCAGTACGAATAGTTATCTTGCAACCAGTGGCGCGGCGTCGCGCGCCGTCTGGCAACAATGCAACTGCTCCATTTAAACTCATTAAATATATCGAATTTTCCTTGTGCACTGTGCAACCCCTGAATTCGATCCTTTACATGAGTTTAAATGGAATTCCCGGCGGAAATCATCAGAAATATCCTGCCGGCAGTATTACTGAGTCCTCCCTGCGCGATCTTCAGTTTTGGGCATCGAAGTTCAATGTCCAAAGAAACATCGACATTTTATCGATGCATCGAAATAAATTTTAAACAAGTCAAAAATGAGAAATCACTGAAAATCATGATAAGATAGTTATAGAGGAAAACATGACTCATAGGTCTGTTTATAGTCAAAATATCGATTAATATCGAGTTTCGATGCATCGATTGACATCAACATGAGTTCGAACAATACCGCCTCTACTCATACCATGCTGCTTCTTTTGAAAAAGTGGGGTTAGGGTTCGTCTTGGTACATGTAAGCTTATGGAAAGCTTAAGGCGTTATCGAGGTTTTGGTTCGTTTTTTGAAGTTCAACCAAAATTGGAAAAGTACGTCAGTAATGAAAGTTTCTGGCTTAGTTACTTCCTCAAAGCAGTATAAGAGTTGAAAATCATATTTTGAGAGGATAAATCTCGATTTTGCATTTCACCGAAATTTCATTCTCCATAAGCGTACGTATGACCCGACGATCCTAACCTCAGAGAAGCAGCTCGGTATGTTTAGAGACGGTATTGGTTCGAACCCATTCGATGGCAAGAAAACATTGAAACTTCGATCGATGTATCGAGCATCGCACAGGTCTATTACCATAACTCTTCTGGTAGAAATTAATGATATTCGATGGATTTGCATTTTATTTCGATGATATTCGATTGTTTCGTTGGTCTCACCGGAGACCGTTGAATTCCAACAATTGGAAATTTCGAATTCACCTCCGGAGGTAGATTCGATTTTGAATTGTTGCAATCGGTGTCAGAAATCTCATCTTCTATCCTTTTTGACTCCATTCGCCACGATAATTTCAGAAATCACGAACTTTTCAAATAAAGTTTATTGTACAGACCATGCGTAGAAGTAATTTTCCTATGAGACAAACATAATTTTAGCTTCGCGAAAACGCTAGTTTTTTCGTTAAAAATGACCGTGTCATTCAGTGCTGATTTAGAAGTTATGTTATGGAATATTACTATCGCAGTTTTCATTTTCACGAGAATATCAATCAGAAGTTCATTCTCGACTCTCATTATGGCTAGATTTTTCACCGATCAGCGGCATCAGTTGGCAATCATCAATTCTTGAAGAAGATGAAATTCGATCGCTAAAATTTGCTTATATATAGTTACTATTATGAAGTTATAATAAAGGGGAGTGGGTGGATTTTGTGATTTTTTAGAGCGCGTTTTTGTAATTTTTGAAGGGTTTCACATCCGAATCGACCATTGATAAGCATGTATCAAAAGTTTGCAACATCTTCAATTTTTTAATCTTATTATTGTTAGTCATTATTAGAGGTCGTTTCAGAGGTGCAGGCGCACCTAGACCGATAATCTTTGGAATTTTCCAACATTATTTCTCATGTTATGAAGCAAAAATGAATGAAAATGAATTTGAGCGTCGAATTTTCTTTGAGGAACGCTTTAAAATCCAAAGTTCAAAGGTGGAGGCGAGTTTTATTTTGATTTGAAGGAATGAAAATTTAAAATTCGCCGAAGATAATGGTTTAGGTGCGCCTTCACTTCTGAAACAAAGCTCTATCAAAGACTAGTTAAATAAACAATAAATCAATGCTCAAGCTACTGTGACTAATTTTTTACGTAAAATGCCCCATTATTTACGGGAATAATGTCCACGGAGTTTTGGCCGTGGAAATTCATGAAAGACTTTTACCAACGAGTTATATCAATAGAGAGGCTGATACATGTTATAAGTCCTATCCCAAAGTGCACTAGCGGATCCAGGAATTCGTCTGTCTCTCTCTTCACCCATTTGAACACACATGGTAGAAAAAGATAGAGATAGGGGCACAAGTCAAGTACGTGCCCCCTCTCCTATCTCTTGCACACACTTGTTTTTAAATGAGAAAAGAGAGAGAGAGAGACACATGTCTGTATCCGCCGATGCCAAAGTGTGACAACAATGAGAGCATGGAAAATCTGATTCTGGTTTGTTTGCCTTTTTTTTTTTTTTTTTTTTTTTTTTTTACCTTAAATCAGAAACTGTAATTGATTCAGAGTGGAAAATGGTTTTAAATGAGATTACAAGTGTTTTAGAGTCGCTATCTGAACACAGAATTCCAATACCACATTATACTATCCAGCGGGCCGATCTTTAACTTCAATCGTTAAATCGATTGTTAAGACTATCTATGAGTGATGCTATTGGTCGAAAATTGTAAAACTTGGCTGTTGCTATGGTAACCATCGTTAAAGAGTCTCGTTTTACATAGGCTGTTCAAAAAATAATGCACATTCGGGTTTTTTGGGAGAACGAAAACAGCTATCAAAAAGCGGTTTGTGTGAACTTAAAGTCCTTGTAATTTCCAATAAAACAAGACCAAGTAGAGCTCTGTAGCTTAAAAATTGACTGATATATAGGGTCGTGAAAATGGCATGTTGAAACTACCCCTCCAGGATTTTCAGCTATTTTTTCCAAGAAAAAACAAAAAACAAAACAAAATTAAAATTGAAAAAATTGATGTTTTTATTGACAAAAATTACAAGATCTTACTAAAATTGACTGAAGTTAGTTGTCTTCATCGGATGACTCGCCTCTTTCTTAATTTTTTCGAAGTACTGTCCATCATGTTTCACGCAAAGCCTCAGCCTTTCTGTCCACTTCTGAAGAATCGTTTTTTCAAACCGGATTTCTGAAGAAGTTTCACTGATTCCTGACCCTCAGAAAAGGATTTAAACCAACGACTTATGGTCGTTGTCTTAATATCGGTCTAAACAGTTGTCTTCATCCACTTCTTTCATTTCTTTAAAAGCGTCTCTCACTGATAAACCACGCAAAAAAAAATAATGAATAACGTGGCGTTACTCTTCTTTCTCCTCGGCATTCGTCGTGAAAAAAATTTGGAAGTTCGCGCACTGCGCACACGCGTCAAACAGAACAGAAAAGTCAAACAGGAAAGTCGCAAGTACTGAGTACTGTGCATATTCCATCCTGTAAGCTGTGCCTGCTGAGCGGCCACACAGTCAGTAAGATCTTGTAATTTTTTCAATTAAAACACTCAATTTTTTCAATTTAATTTAGTTTCGTTTTTGTTTTTTTCTTGGAAAAAATAGCTGAAAATCCTGGAGGGGTAGTTTCAACATGCCATTTTCAAGACCCTGTATATCAGTCAATTTTTAAGCTACAGAGCTCTACTTGGTCTTGTTTTATTGAAAATTACAAGGACTTCAAGCTCACGCAAACCGCTTTTTGATAGCTGCTTTTGTTCTCCCAAAAAACCCGAATGTGCATTATTTTTTGAACAGCCTATGTATAAAGGCTATTCATGGGTAACCTTTAAAAAACGGACACGATAACGATGGTTACCATAGCAACGGGTAAGTTTTACAATATTCGACCAATAGCATCACTCATCGTAGACAGTCTTGACGATCGGTTTAATGATGAAGTAAATGATCGGCCCGCAGATAGGACTTAAAACATGTATCAGCCCAGTGGCGTCGCGTGCAATTATGCAACAATGTATTCTATCCATTTAAACTCATGTAAAATATCGAATTCAGGGAGTGCACTGTGCACAAGGAAAATCCGATATATTTAATGAGTTTAAATGGAGCAGTTGCATTGTTGCCAGATGGCACGCGACGCCACTGTATCAGCCTCTTTATTGCTATAGCTCGTTGCATTTTACCAAACAAAAGATTTACCGAAACAAGTCTTAATTTCGCGCCTTTTTGTTTCTTTGTTGACAGGATGCACGCTGTCGGCCTTCACTCGGCGCTGGCCATCAAACGTCAGCGGAAGCGACGCCAAGAGCAGAAAGTTGCGCGAGAACGCCGCTTCAGCTCAAACTCGGCAGATAGCGGTGGCGTCGGCGAATCTCGCTCTACATGCCCCAGCCCGCACTCTAGCGAAGAAAGTAACGAACATCACCACAGAGACCACACCCATCGGCAAAATTCCATAAAACCTCGCAAAAAACATCCCTTGTTTTACACAACCTCGAACATAGGCATGCTGCATTTGGGCATCATGTTTTTAATAATCGGAATTTTCCTAGCCGGAGCTGGCTTCGTTCCTGATGATAATGGTGATGCAGCAGGAGGAAAGAACCAATACGCGAGGACGCTCATAGCAACCGGTTTCGCTTGCATAATTATCGGTCTGTTCTTGATATTGGTGAATCATTGTACGACGAAAAAAGAAGAGGATGATTTGAAGGACTATGTTGAGAAGCAGCTGACAAGGTCAAAGTCCGGTCGCCGTTTGGTACGGGACGTTGAAACAGGTGGTCTTAAAAGCAAGGACGGTAAACCGGCTGCAACTCACTCAACTCAAGGTAATAATAAACTGTAGGGAATACCGTAGGCGTAGCGTGACCAAAAAAAGTGGAGGGGGGGGGGCTAAAAAGTTAAAAAGTGACGACTATTTTTTTTGTTTTTTTTTTTTTGCTTCTCGTCTCAAAGGGATGTTTCAAATTACCTAGAATTAGCCCCTCCACCCAAAAAAAGTGGGGGGCTGTAGCGTAGCCCCTCCTAGCCCCTGATACGCTACGCCTATGGGGAATACCCTACCAACACTGTCTCACACCATTTTTAATCTGGGGGAGAACCCCATACCCTACTTTAAAATGGGGCTCTTGCAAACTTTTGCTATGAGCAAATAAATAGTCCAATCTTATGGAAAGACCGCAGCGAAAATCGCAAAAATCACACTAAGAAAGTCTGAAAGTCAGTAATGAACTCACATAACTGCTATAACGGCAAGATGGTAATGGCGGTTCAACGCAGGTATCATGGGAGATTCCTGTCTATTATGACACTTTCTCTACGGAAACATAGAGATAAGTCTCAATTTAGATAGGAATCTACCAGGATACCTGCGTTGAACCGCCATTAAGCCCGATTCTGAGAGTGAATTTCGTGATTTATAGTGTACTCATCGTCATTTTTACAGGTTTGTATGCAAGAATCAACTCTTCCATCCCCTAAAGTAAAAGTTTGCAATAGCCCCATTCTGGGGGAGATCCCCAGACCCATCTTTGAAATTCTGGGAGAGACCGCCAGACACCCCTTTTTTTTTCATCTAAATCCAAAAATCCATGTTTTAATTATTTTAATGTTTCCCCATTTTGACCCGTTTTCTCATTGATATCAATGGAACAAACCATTTTTCCCCCATGACTAACTTACAAAATGAAATTTCAAAAAAGAAAAAATAGCCCCGCTGAGGAATCTAGATAGTAACACCTGGATGCATATGTGGATCAATGGTTCAAAATTTATGTCAGTATACGGACAGGCGCCATAGATTTTTTGTGCATATAAGTAACCCTGTAAATTTGAAAGGGTTAAATTATCTTGACATTTGACGGAAGTATGAGCGTGCCGTGGTTTCCGGGGGGGGGGGGGGGGGGGGGCACAAGAATGCAACCTTGCCAGCCTCCACGAATTGGCGCCCCTCAAGATTATAAATTAGAAGACTTTTTTATTTAGTCTTTACCCAGATTTTGCCCCCCCCCCCCCCCCACGGAACGCCCCTGTCTGTGATATCACCTTTTTGCCCATGTTCAAGAGTCATGAGATGCCAGGAGTGAAACGGCCCGAGTTGCAAAAGTTATGAAAACCCTTGAGGGCGATTGTCTCCATTTGCCAAGCTGAATCGATAGAGGGGTCACAAGGGGAGTTTCTGTGATATCACCTTTTCGCCCATGTTAAAGAGTCATGAGATGCCAGTGAAGCGGCCCAGGTTTCAAAAGATATGAAAATCCTTGAGGGCGATTGTCTCCATTTGTCAAGCTGAATCGATAGAGGGGTCACTCGGGGGGTTTCTGTGACATCACCTTTTTGCCCATGTTACATAGCCATGAATTGCCAGTGAAGCGGCCCAGGTTTCAAAAGATATGAAAACCCTTGAGGGCGATCGACTCCATTTGCCAAGCTGAATCGATAGAGGGGTCACAAGGGGGGTTTCTGTGACATCACCTTTTTGCCCATGTTACATAGCCATGAGTTGCCAGTGAAGCGGCCCAGGTTTCAAAAGATATGAAAACCCTTGACGAATACCCGTTAGTCACGAATAGCCTTTATATAACGAGACTCTTAACGATGGTTACCATAGCAACGGCCAAGTTTTACAATTTTTGACCAATAGAATCACTCAAAGACAATCTTAACGATCGCTTCAACGATGGAGTAAATGATCGGCCCGCAGGATTGACTATTAAATCGCTTAACGTAAAAGTATGCAACAGCCCCATTGTCAACTTTTGGTTTGAAAGTTAGTTTGTAGTCATTTGGTCTGTTGCATACTTTTGCTACATCAATATAACTCATTGTTTCTAACGTAAAATCTGGCGAAAAAAACGATGCTCACTTTAAAAACTTTCAAAATCCACTCATTAACTCAGAAAATACCTTCTATTTCAAACAACCCGCGCTACACTAGACACTATATCCCCGACTTATAACTACATAGATGGAACCATATCGTTTATGTAAACATGAACAGAACTTACAAACATTGGAATGTTTCGTTTAGGTGCGTACATTTCTTATATTATTTTGTAATCTTTGATAATCCAAAAAGATCAGACAGCAAATGCAGCTTCTATTTTACGTATCAAAAAAGAAAGTCCATCATTTTGTAGTTACGATGTTCTTTACTTATGCACGGCGGTTCCGTCTATGTAGTAGTTAGAGTCCCTATATGTAGAGAGTTGAGACAGTCAACTTCTGATTGGTCGATGAATTTTAGGCTCTACGGACGCCGCCATTGGATGCGATTTTGCACTTTCCTTTTGTTTACCAACGGTCTTTTACAGATAAAAGAGTTAATTTGCGATGAATCTGATTATTTTAATCATAATGCACCCCAAGAATGTCCATAAATCTCAAAAGAATCGTTAAAAAGCGTTAATACATGTCGATCAACAAAAGCAGGGAAAGATTACATCGTTTCAAATTTAGCGGAACTGTAATCTTTGCAGTGGAGCAAAACACAACAACGGCCTCAGAATGTAAACAAATGTGCAAAATCGCATCCAATGGAAGCGCCCATGATTTCATTTGTCTTAACTCTCTACATATAGGGACTCTAGTAGTAGTATACCGGTGCAAATAGTGTCTAGTGTAGCGCGGGCTGTTTGAAATTGAAGTGATTTCCTGAGTTAATGAGTGGATTTTTAACGTTTTTAATGTGCGCATCGTTATTTTCGCCGCGTTTTACATAAGAATCAAGGTTCTATTTTGCTGTTGCAAAAGTATGCAACAGACCCATTAAAGCGCCAATTATATTTCATTACAGGTCACGGAGGTGGTCAAGGTCACCATCACAGCGCGCATAGTTGGAGGTCACAGTCGCAGTCCTCGCAGCAAGACGGAGACGACGATGCCTTTGAACCGGATTCGGTGGGCGTGGCCTCAGTACGGCAAGAGTCGGAGCTATCGCCATCCAGCATAGGGCCTCCGTTGAGTCCGACCTTGAAGTCGCTGGGAGCGCCGGAGTCTCCGCCCCTTCGCTCTGACCTTGAGCGGATCCTTGAAGAGGAATCTTCGTACGAGGACGAGGAGAGTTCAAGGACGAGGTCGCTGAACCAGTTCAATAAAGAAACGATGTCGTCACACAGCGAGGGCTGCTGGAGTGAGACGCAGGAGCTTCTTACTACGAGATTTGTTTGCTCGAAGCATTAAGAATTAAGGTATCCGTGGTTTGTTGTCGTTTTATGGTTTGTGACGCGGGATTCCAGGCACTGTGGTCTTGAAACGACAAAATTTTAACTTCTCAAATTTTTTTAAATGATCTAAAGGGTCTGTTGTGCACCTTTTTTTCATTTCATTTCCTTAAAGTGATTCTTCAGCGTTTAGTGCCGATTTCTGTCACCAGAGCGCTGCCGTTCGATAAATGTCAAATTATACGGGCTGAAAGTAATTTATACCTTTTAAAAAAGAACGGAGCGTCTGTTACTATAGATTATCATCTGAAGAAAAACGTCTGCAAAACATCTCGCCAATAACTTCAAAAATTCTGGAAAAACCGGAAAATGGAATCTAGCAAATCGATTCTTGTATCGAAATGCGATAATTTATTGCTGGTACTTGTTAGCTTTTTTTTTTTTTTTTTTTTTTTTTTTTTTTTTTTTTTTTTAAAGTTATTGACGAGATTATATGCAGAGACGCTCTTTAGATGATTATCAGTGGCGTTGCGTGCAATTTGGCATCTTTGTATTGTGTCCATTTAAATCCTTCAAGAAGATCGAACTGTTGGGTGTTCGGTGAACACCTCCGCATTCGACCTTTTACGTGGGTTTAAATGGATGTACCACAACGTTGCCAAATTTCACGCTACGCCACTGATGATTATCTAGTAACTGACACTCCGTTTCTTAAATAAATATAAATTACTTTCGGCTTGTAATTTGATATCAATCAAACGGTAGCGCTCAGGTGGCAGAAATCGGTACTAGACGCAAAAGAATCACCTTTAAACGCATGTGTTAGAGAGGGATGGAGGGTGGGGCTATCAAGTAACTTCAGCCCCTATTTCTGTGCCTTTCTAACACATGTGATCAAGTGGGCAAAGAAAAAAAGACGTATTCCTAGTTATGGCTTACGTGCACGTAAGTACAAAGGCTGCAACGCGCTGAAGTGGTGTGCTTTTAATTGTTGTGCAAATGCAAATTAACTCCCGACGGATATGCATTTTGTCGGACTGTGTTTTGCATGTCTACTCTTTCATTTGAAGTTGTGACTATACTTTAAGCGTGTCAGTGCTCGGTTGGTTGTGAGTGCACTGAGTGCAGAAATACTCATTAACTATTTTCTTAGAGCATACATCAATAGAGAAGCAGCACACTGTTGAAAGCGCTATACACCTCTGATTGATGACAAAACAGATTTAGCTTTTGCGATTAATAAGGTGAGTCTTTAAGCGTATAGGTGCCGATTTCTGCCAGCAGATTCTTATAGTTCGATTAGTGTCAAATTACAGGCCTAAAGTAACTTATTTTTAGGAGAACGGAAAATTTGGTCCTACCCAGTTTGTAAAAAAAGTCTTCAATTCGTCTTAAAGACGTCTTAGAAGACAAGTAAGCTGTCTTAAAGACTTCTTAAGGACTTCTTTAAACCGTCTCTAGTTCCGCCCAAATCGGTCTTTGAAGGCGTTTTACAAATTCGTCTTCAAGACGTATTTAAGAAAAGTTTGAAAACTGTCTAATAATCCGTCATAGAAAACGGATTTAACCCTTTCTGTCATGAATTATGAAAGAAGTGTCACTGTAATCTGAAACCTATACTATTAAATTGAACGAACTTTTCTCATATGATTTCATGTGTGAGTCAATTTTTCCGAATTTTCATAAGGCTCCGTGTAAAATGGTCGTTCGTTATAATGGACGCTGTGACGGAAAGGGTTAAAAGCGGAATAAATGCGCTTTATAAGTATAGATGAAAAGACGTCTGAAGACTTTGAAATATTAATTTTTCAGAACCAGTAACCCCTTTATTTTATACGGGTCCTCCCCCCTCATAGAACTCCTCAATTTGACTTTCATCGAACTAGGTGGCGGCTCGTGCTATTTGACAACCCTGTTTTTTTTGCCATTTGAAGCTATGCAAAAGTATCAACTTCTCAGAGATTCAGTGAATCCGATGGATATCGATTATTTTAAATAGGCGTAAATGAGGAGAATCAGTTGTTGGCGCATTGCACGAGCCTCCACTGATCGATCGATAGCGCTCTCTGGTGGCAGAAATAATCACTAAACGTCAAAATGTAATTCACCTCAGTCAGATCACTCTAAAATAAAGGCTCGATGAAGATGAAGTGCAATGGTGGCCCGTGCAATATGGCAACACAGCTATAGGATTCTCTCCATTAAACCTACTAAAAATAATCGATCTTGAAGAGGTGCAATTGCACAGATATCGATACTTTTGAATAGGTTCAAATGGCAAAGAAGGATGGTTACCAATTTTCACGAGCCGCCACTATGTGCCTATGCCCGTGCATTGTTGCCAGATATCCACTAGCGGATCCAAGTTATTGTCCTTCTCTCTCTTCTCCCATTAGAATGCATGTGTTAGCAAAGGATAGAAGAGGAGGCGAAAATCACGTGACTGTCCCTAATCTGTCCTTTTCTACCATACGCGTTCTAATGGGAGCAGAGAGAGAAGGATAGATTCCTGGATCCGCCAGTGCAGATATCCTGCGGCTTTTTCTATGTGTTCGTATGGGAGAAACACCGCAAGATCAGGCAACACTGTGCCTGTGTTACAATCCATTTAAAAATGACAATTTCATCCATTTTATTTTGTTCACATAATTTATTCAGTTCGAATTGGTCCCGATGATATTTTAAATATTTTTAAATTGTACCTTTAAGTCAAACAATTCAATCAATACCATTTTATCTCTTCGTGATGCCAAATACAGCTCTATCAACAGAATAAAATTACTTACTTAGTAAAAATAATTGTAAAAAACTGTGCTCTAATTACAGCTATGGACAGTGGCGTAGCGTGCAATTTGGCAACGTTGAATTGTATCTATTTAAACCCATGTAAAAAGTCGAATGTAAAGGTGTTCACCGAACACCCAATATTTCGATAATTTTAATGCGTTTAAATGGGAACAATTCAACGTTGTCAAATTTCACGCTATGCCATTGATGTGTACCACTTCCCGTGAAAGGGTTAAAAGCGATTCATCATGAAAGTGATGTTTTGTCATGCAAATGTGATATCTATACATAATGGAACGCACTTGCCGTCTTCAAGCTTTTAGGATCCCTATGGATTTTGAAAGCCGGAACTATAAAAGTCGGACATGCTCTCGTTTTGACTTTGAAGTCGTTATTGTTGACCGGCGAGCAATGAGTAATACATGTATTTCTGTTGAGTGGAAATCTAATGAGAATTCTACGCACGTAGCCAACGTGGATGATTTCTAGTGTAGGTTAACCGACAAGGTGTAATTTCGCATTTTTTTTCTTTTCTTTTCTTTTCTTTTCTTTTTTTCGTTTCCCGTGTATCCTGGTGTTTGAGGCCACTGCTTAGAAAATTGTAAAAACATAACTTCTATATTGGGCAAAATTCAAGGAAAGTCGGTTCCTAAAATTCGGAAAGATTCGTTTTTAAACTCTGTAAATATATAATAGCTGCATTTTTATTGGAAGAGTTAGTAATCATGCCAGCTGGATATTTCTAATGATTCATGGAGATATGCTAGACCAGAGTTTCTACATATTACGAGAGTTGGGCCCTGTCATTTAAAATGAAGAAGAAGAAGCGGATCAATGGAGCCCCCAAGAGGCAAATTGCAAATGGCGGATGGCCTCTGCGCTGTTGCCGCTATTTTGCTATCACTCATAGGTTAGGTTCCGATTCTCGACAATAACGGTCGTTATTGAAAGAGATAATGTTCTCCAGAATAACATTCAAAAAACAAAGGAAAAATTAACAATAATGGGTCTGTTGCGTACTTTTGCCACATCAATATGACACATTGTTTCTAACGTAAAATTCGGCGAAAATAAGGATGCGCACATTAAAAACTTTCAAAATCCACTCATTAACTCAGAAAATACATTCCATTTCAAACAACCCGCGCTACACTAGACACTATATCAACGACTTACAACTACATAGATGGAACCATTTCGTTTATGTAAACATGAACAGAACTTACAAACATTGGAATGTTTCGTTTAGATTCGTACATTTCTTTTATTATTTTGTAATCTTTGATGAACCGAAAAGACTAGACAGCAAGTGCAGCCAATAGTTCATGTATTTAGAAAGGAATTCCATCGTTTTGTAGTGACGATGCTGTTTACTTATGCACGGTGGTTCCGTCTATGTAGTAGTATACCGGTGGAAATAGTGTCTAGTGTAGCGCGGGCTGTTTGAAATTGAAGTGATTTCCTGAGTTAATGAGTGGATTTAGAACGTTTTTAATGTTATTTTCGTACATCGTTATTTTCGCCGAATTTTACATAAGAATCAAGGTTTTATATTATTGTAGCAAAAGTATGCAACAGACCCATTACGGCGGTCAGTATTACTGCGAATGTGTAATCAAAGTGATTACGCGAAAAGTAAACAAACCTCCCGCCATTTGTGTTTGCCTTTCGAGGCTTTCTTGACAGCCTATAAATCTGAGAGCCAATCAGAGGTGCGGATTCTGACGTGGCGCAACTCTCACAGTATATGTATAGGGACTTTATGCTGGACAACAGAAGCGCAGGAAATAAACGGAGTTGTTGTGAGATAACTATCAGTGGCGGAGCGTGCAATTTGGCAACGTTGCAGTTCGTCCATTTAAAAGCATGCTAAAGATCGAACAGTAGAATGTTCGTGAACACCTTCCCATTCGACCTTTTACATGGCTTTAAATGGACGAACTGCAACGTTGACAAGTTGCACGATACGCCATTGATAACTATTCGTACACGACGGCTCGGTTTTTGCATAACCCGTAAATTGAAGGCGAGTCGAGACGAAGCCGCACTTGAGTGTCGTGCTCTTAAGACGCCCTTCGCGCTCATCAGGAGTCAGTCAAGCGGAACTTTCGGGGCTCTCATAATATATTTTAAGGTTCTCAGAAGAGCCGTAATTTTTACTCAACTACCTTGTGCTAGTCCACCTCTGGTCTTCTTAATTGATGTCAATATGTCAATTACACAATACACAGGCCTTCCATTCAGCGGCGCGGCGTAACGTGCATTTCTGTTAATGCTACGTTTTGGCCATTTAAACACATGTAAAAGATCGAATGAATAATCGAGGTGTATAGTACCCTCATTCGAATCGATACTTATCATGGGTTTAAATGAAAGAAATGCAGCGCTGCAAGATTGAACGCGAAGCCAGTCTGGGATCGAAAAAAAGTGGCCGAAATTCAGTGAAAAAAAATAAATCATTAAAAATCATCGTTTTCGACCCTTCCAAGATTAATCCAAAACTTAAATAAATAAATAAATAAATAAATAAATAAATAAATAAATAAATAAATAAATAAATAAATAAATAAATAAAAGAAATAAAAATAAATAAATGATAAATTAAAGAGAAATTTACATTCTGGTTTTTGGCTACTTATTGACAATCTCAGACTATAGTGCAGTGCTTCCATTAGATTTTCACTCCAGATAAATGAATTATTTATTCGATGCTGAAAACGCGTGTCGATTATTACGTATATGATATCATCGAAAAAAAAATACGCATACATTATTGTATCCCGAAAGAGAAATTCGTCTATTCGAAAGATAGTCCCCCCCCCCCCCCCCGTAAGAATCATAGCCACGAACAATCTTTAAATCAGGAATTGATTTCTAGATGAACATAAATGAAAATAAAAAATAAATTTGTTACATGTGTATTACTTCTCTCAAAACTGTCCTGCACAAAAAATTGTTTTAAGAAAGCACGCATAACTCTCTCTCTCTCTCTCTCTAAATACATTATAATCTACTTTCAATTTACAAATACTATTTGTACCAGCTTTAACGCGTGTGAAAATAACCTAAATGCTTTAAAAAGTAAAATACTCTGAATTTATTCATTATCTCTTTAATGTAACGGGAAGTTTTTTTTCTTTCTTCAGTGAGTCACACTGCCATTCAAAATCAGTGCCGGCTCGTTTACAGTGCGAAAAATTGATATTTTCCTCCATATTAAATAGACTGTTTTAACAGAGCGATTTATCGTATCGATGTATCGAATCGATATCCATCCGATGATCTCTGGTTCTTAACAAACTCCGATTCAATGTATTCTCCCCAAAACGTATTTTTGAATAAAAATTTAGGCTATGAAATCAAACAATTAATGCGACCTTTTTGCGATTATGAATTTAACGTCCTGCTTATGCAGATTCCTGGTATCATGAGAGGTATCATGAGAGATTCCTGTCTATTATGTCACTTTCTCTACAGAAACACAGAGATATGTCTCAATCTAGATAGGAATCTCCTATGATACCTACCTACGTCGAACCGCCATTAAGCTCGATTCTGAGAGTGAATTTCGTGATGTTTTAGTGTACTCATCGTCATTTTTACAGGTTTTTATGCAAGAATCAACTCTTCAATCCCGTGTAGCAAAAGTTTGCAAGAGCTTCGATTACATTGAATCAGAGTTTGTTTGGAATCAGGGGTCCTTGGACAAGTAAGGTCGAATGAGCTAGGATGCTAATTTAGCCTCTCGTTGATTTCGCTTTATTGTCATAGTTTGGAATGGAAAAAAAGTATCGATTTATCTAACTGTCACTAAGCAAGCCGCCGCTGCACAAAATGGACGGAGACTCACCTAACCTATACCCAAAGATTACCTAAACTACGTACGTAATCTTTGCCTCAGCCCAATTCTTTTATTTTGTCAATATTTACTATCATCTAATTTAAGGTTGTCAGGTTGTTGTGTGATATGTTGCTTTACTTATACATACTTAATGAAAATGCACAAACATATTTTCCACTTTTTTATTATAAAATTTTGTTAATCATACAATTTTATTTCTAAAAGTTATGTATTTATTGTAAGTGTTTTATTGTAAATGTTTTTTACTATTTTTATTACTTTAGCTGTTTTTTGGATTTTTGTTTTTCGTTTTTTGTTTTGTTTTTCTCAACATGAAAGAATTTTGGCGAGGATTATCCACAGTTTCGGCTCGTGCAATCTGGCAACCATGCTTTTTTCTGTTTAAACCTATGCAAAAGTATCGATTTCTCAAGGGTTCAATGAACCTTCTGACGATCGATTTTTTTTACATAGGTTTAAATGTGAAGAATCCGTTGTTGTCACATCGCACGAGCCGCCAATGATTATCAAAAGAATCAAATTCGCGAGGCAAAACTTGATTTGAATGTTCTGCTTTTGGTCGAGAACTTCGAAAGTTGCTGACACGATATGTGACCACGTTTGTGAAAAACGACTTGTAGCTGCGTGGACCGCTGCCAAACGCAGTCCCACGCAGAGTTGGTGTTTAGTGCCGCTTTCTGCCGCCATAGCGCTAACGTTCGATTTATGTTCAATTACAGGCCGAAAGTAATTAATATTTGAGAAAACGGAAGGTCAGTTACTAGATAGACATCTGAAGTACGTCTCTGCAAAATATCTGGTCAATAACTTCGAAAGTAAGGCCGACAGTACCAAAAAATGAAATATCGCAAATCGATTCTAGTATCGAAATGCGATATTTTATTTTTTTGGTACTTTCAGCCTTATTTCTGAAGTTATTGACGAGATATTTTGCGAAGAGGTTCTTCAGATGATTATCTAGTGACTGACACTCCGTCAAATATAAATGAATTTTGGCCTGTAATTTGACACTGATCGAACGGTAGCGCGCTCTGGCAGCGAAATCGGCACTAACCGCTGAAGAATCACCTTAACCCTCTAAGGGCCAGTTTATTATTTCAAAAGGACGCCACTCTACCGTTCATAAAGGGAAGATAGTTAACTGTTCGTACTCGGGGGAGTTGGGATTGCCTATACGATACATTGAAGGCGCCTGAAGACATCTTATCTTGTACTTACTAGGTACTTACATGATTCCATCAATAGTCGCGTTTATCCGGAATAAAGACTGAAAGAATGTGAAGTAGACTAGAGAAGAAAAACGAGTATCCTCGGGCTTGGCCCTTAAAGGGTTAAACAACGCCAGAAAGCTTTCATAGAATCAAAGAAATGTAATTTGGTCTCGTCATCTGTTTCATGTAATCTGCAATCAGCGTCTTGATTTTACTTCCAGTTTCTTTTTCTAATCAATACGTTTGCCAGTGGCGGCTCGTGTAATGCGATAAATCGATGTCATTTCCATAAGGACCCACGGTGACATATCGATCTTTAGGTGGCTCGATTCGTAACATCGATTCTTTTGCATAGATTCAAATTGTAGTATCGACAATTAATTATTCCCGAACTACCACTGACTCTCGCATTTTTTTCCTTCTTTTTATTGCTCTGAATCTTGCCTTTCAATCGCACTGAATATACGCAACAGTCTTCAAAGTGTTCTTACTTTCTAATTTTATTAATTAATCTGTATATAAGGCAGTCTTTATTTGTTTGTTAATTCTTTGTTCATATAATTGTATAATTTATTTATTCGTTTATCTAATTATGTATCTATTTATTCGTTTTTTAAGTGATCTTGAAAAAAAAAAGAATCTTTTCAAACCAATCATAAACTGACTTAAGTAGAGGGTATATTTAATTATTTTCTTATGCAGTGGCGCGCCACTGGCCATGGCGGAGCGTGCAATCTGGCAACGTTACATTCAGTCCATTGAAAGTCGTGAAAAAGGTCGAAATATTGTGGATGCACAGTGCACTCCCTCGAATCGATATTTTACATTGGTTCAAATGAACTGTAACGTGGTGGATGGTCGAACAACAGGAGTGAGGAGTGATGTGTTTGCTCGTCTCCGTGTGTTGCCAACGTGGGGCGCCATTTTCTGTGACACGGTAATCTCAATAAAAGATTCCAGAGCACGAGTGACTCACCGGCCACAGAAAAACAATTTTGAAGAAATAAAGAAACGAAACAATTTATTAACGATTTAAGAAAAGGACGAAACAGGAGGAAGAACTTTGACCGTATAAGAAAAATTAAAAGGAAGTTCACAATAAATAAAATTCATGGAGTGGGCCGGAGCCCACCCCTTTCAAAAAAGTAACAACGACTTACATTCTCAAGCGTCCGACGAAGAGTGCATAAAGTAAAGATAGATAGAGTACCGACTCTATACGAGCTCACTGGAATAGTGTTTTTAGTAACCGACGGCGGTCGGTAGGTAGCGTTAGTAGTAGCTATTCCACGTGAGAAACGCAGCGGAGACCGAGGCCGAGACCGAGACCCAGACGCAAGCATTCACGTCGACTGCGACTCCTGGCTAAAACTACCTGCTGCCTGGGCGAGGGTATAGGAGCGGGGAATTTGCATTCATCCCTCATTGTTGTGAATTGGTGACCATCGTCGTTTACTTTATGGAAGAGTGGATACTCGTTACAACAGGTTGGTGGGGAGCGCTGCGGTCGCCCGTCCCAGGGTGTCGAACCACTGGACTCGCTACAGCGGAAGGGAGCAAGATGCGCCTTCAACTGCAACGATACCAATAGCAACACACGGAGACGAGCAAACACATCACTCCTCACTCCTGTTGTTCGACTATCCACCACGTTACAGAACTAAAGCCAACTTTGCCAGATCATACACCCGCCGCCCCTGTCTTATGTATTAGTTATTCTTTGATTATTTTATTGTATCGATATTAAGTATACACTGATAATCAAAAGAAGCCGAACCTTTGTTATATTTTTGGGATCAATTTTCATTTACGTTTATAAATGTCATTCAATTTTCATGATTAAGGTGAAATTTTGGCGTTAAGTGTAGATTTCTGCGGCCACAGCGTTACCAAAGCGGCGGCTCCTGCAATTAGGCAACAATGTTTTATCTCCATTTGTTTTTGTGTGAAACAATCGATTCGATAGTGAAGTGGTGCTTCACCAACGATCGATTGTTGTACCTACATGGATTCAAAGGGAGGGCCGCCACTGCGCCAGCGCTTAATGGGGCTATTGCACACTTTTACTGTAAGCGATTTAATAGTCGATTGTGGCGTAAAAACCTCAAAAAATAACGATGGCGGCACTAAAAACTTCCAAGATCCACTCCTAAACTCAATAAACGCAGTTATTTGCGCGAGCGTAATGGTGGCCGAAGGCACTAACAATGGGAGATTCCTATCTTAATTTCGTCACTCTTTCTATGCTAACAAGGATGATTCACAGAGTAATTAGTCATCAGAGTGATGATCCACATCCGATGAATGGTACCGTAACACCAAGTGACACCGGTGTCAAATGAAAGTAGTCTTTTATTGGTCACTTCTTGATGGAGTTTCAGAATTGTTAGATGGGAATCTCCCATTGTTAGTGCCTTCGGCCACCATTACGCTCCCCCAAATAACTGCGTTTATTGAGTTTAGGAGTGAATTTTGGAAGTTTTTAGTGCCGCCATCGTTATTTTTTGAGGTTTTTACGCCATAATCGACTATTAAATCGCTTATAGCAAAAGTGTGCAATAGTCCCATTATAGTGCCTGTCAAGTTACAGCTCATGAAAGTAATTTATATTTGAGAAAATAGATTGTTAGGGACCAAATTATGTTTTAGGTCCCGAGCGCTTACTTGCGTGCGGTTTCGACCAATCAGAGAGCTTAAAACCCTTCACTGCATAGTGCGACACCGGTGTCACATGATGTAAGAAGCCCTATATCAGACATTGTAATGTATATTTTGACTTATTTCAAATTGTATCACCAGTATCACATTATAAGAAAACATGAAAACAGGCTCAAATATTTTTCAAAAGACTACCAGCACTCATTATTTTGCATTTAATAGTGGAAATCATGGCAGGGGGAAACATTTGCCCCCTATCCAATTCAACCCCAATTTGATTATTTTCAAGAAGCTTTTGGTATTTGCATTTTGAAAAATCCAAAGAAAAAAATTAATTTTTTTTTTTTGAAAATTTTTATTTTTTCTTTCTTTTTCCGCTTTTTTTTATGGTGGTATAGCTAAAAAACGAGTGAAAAATAGAAAAATGAGAATTTTTACCGAAAAACTGTTGAATTATTTTTTTGTCTATTTTTAAATCTCAAAAGAAAAACTATATAATACTGTTACTAATAAGGAAGGTCAAATTTGAAACCAGATTAGATCTGCATTGGACCCAATATACACAGTGACTCAATATATATATATTGACGTGGAGACCCAAATTTAGGGCACAAATATATCTTGTGAACTTAATATACTGCGTGATTCTAAATTGAGTCATTAAGACCTACGCTTTCTGTCTCTTCGAATCTATATAGACCCACATTTGGGTCACAATGGGCTCATATAGACCCAACTTTTGAAAAATCCATTTTTGGTTGGAAAAAAAAAATATCATGCAGTGAAGGGTTATGCACGATCACTTGGCCGTGCGTAAGTTACGCTCGGGACCTAACAATATTTGGTCCCCGGTAAAACGCTCAAGTTCACCTGAAGAATGTCTCTGCAAAATATTTCGTCAATATATTTCTAAAATTAAGGCTGAAAGAATTAAAAAAAAAATATTATATCGCATTTCGATATCAGAATCGGTTGGTATCAAAGACAGCGTGGCGCGTGCAATCAGGCAGCGTCGCATTTCGTCCATTTGAACCCATGTAAAATATCGGTTTGAAGAAATGCACCGAACACCCTCTATATTTCGACCTTTCTCATTGCTTTAAATGGACTGAATGCAACGGTTGCGCTCTGGTGGCAGAAATCCGTATTTAACGCTGAAGATTCGTCAAGCAAATGGCTCTTTCATTTCCTCCAAAGATTACCTACTCAGATTCAGTGAAGTCCAGGTTATCTTTGGATTTTATTATTTTCACTTAATTAGCACTAATTCTTTTGTGATTTTCGATTTTTGAAATCATATTATAATTTGTTGTAAGATTGATGTGAATGTAAGTAAAAAAAAAAAAAAAAAAATTAAAAATACTCATTTCGTACATATGCCAGCTCAGGCATGAGGCCTAATAAGTAGTGCAGAGTATATAATATATTCTAATTAATTATTTTAAAAGAATCATTTAAATTATATATTTGTAAATATGGGAATCTGCTAGTAACGTAGCGTGCAGTTCGGCAACGGTGCAGTGTGTCCATTTAAACCCATGTAAAAGGTCGAATGCGAAGGTGTTCACCGAACACCCCCCAGTTCGATCTTTTTCATTGGTTTAAATGGACGAACTGCAACGTTGCCAACTTGCACGCTACGCCACTGGAATCAGCTCCGCAATTCTATTGTGAATAAGTTTGTTTCTTTTTATTTTCAATGTTTATTCGTACGTAAGCGATTCAACTGTGGTGGAAATCATCAAAATCTAATCAGGTGGCATAGGCGGAAATAGAAGGGGCAGTCGCGTAGCGTGGAATTTGGCAACGTTGTAGTTCGTTCATTTGAATCCATGAAAAAGATCGAAGTATTGGGTGTTCGGTGAACACCTTCGCATTCGATCTTTTACATGGGTTTAAATCGACACAATACAACGTTGCCAAATTGCACGCTACGCCACTGAGAGGGGGGTGCCCCACTCCTACCAGAGGTCTGTCAAGCTCCTCTCCCTCCAGAAAATGTTGGAAACAAAAAACGTTCAGCCATTTGGTTTTGTGATTTGGCACATCTCAAAATGTCGGCTTTCATTGAGACTTCAAGGAGCGAAAACTAATGTGTTTCCCCCAAAATTTGCCTGGATAGTAAGAGAAAAGGGGGAAGCAAGGATTTTGATGGTCAGAGTTATCCGGGATCAAACGCATTAGAATAAATAAATAAATAAATAAATAAATAAATAAATAAATAAATAAATAAATAAATAAATAAAAAAAACAACAGTTTCTTGTCTACTCAGCCCCCCCCCCCCCCCCCGTTGAAAAAATACAATTCCTAGTTCCGTATATGTCAGGTGGTTAGACCAGATGATTTCAATCAATCACACGTTGAATCACGCAGACTAAGATAGAAACTCCCAAAAATCCCATCGAAGTAAGTTATCTTGCTCAAAATGTATGCTTTTTTTTCTACTTCGGTTTTTCGCCAGTAGGAGCGCGTCATGGCCATTCGCTCGCTCATTTATCCTTGCTGAAATTTCTCACTAAAATTACTTACAGTGGCTCAGCGTGCAATTTGGCAGCGTTGCAATTTGTCCATTTAAACCCCCGGAAAGAATCGAAGTATTGGGTGTTCGGCGAACACCCTCGAATTCGATCTTTTACATGGATTTTAATGGACACAATACAACGTTGTCCAATTGCACGCTACGCCACTGTTACTTAAACGTGGCCTTTTTAAAACATTGCTTCAGCGAATCCCTCTAGTTTCCATTCTTGATAATCTTGTGGTCGATCCTTCCTGCGTCAGATTAGTCAAATTAACTCCTTCAGTACCGAATTGTGAAAAAAGGAATTTCTTAACCCTTAACTGCAGATGAGCCCAGATCTGGAACAATTACTTTGAAGCCTTATCTAAAAGTAGAGGACTTGAGTTGTACTGTCGCTGCATGGTGGGTCACATGTGGAACAGATACTAAACGAGTAAGAATTGTCGATTTTGTCCTAGAGCGCGCAGCACAGGATAGAGAACGTGGAGAGTGGTTGAAAATAGCTTACTGAAAATCTGATAGAGATTTTCCGATTTTCATTGTTATGTTTGGGAGTAACGCAGGGGTATCATATACAAAAAAAACAACTATTGAAACTTACTAACTTATTTTTTACAACTTTAATTTTTTTTTTTTTTTTTTTTTTTTTTTTTTTTTTTTTTTTTTTTTAGCCTGAAAACTTTATTTTCAGTTGCATGGATACCTAAATGCGGGTAAGGCCATATTTGGAAAAATTAATATTCAGGCTTTTTACCATAGAAATATAATGGAAAGAATTTTTTCACTATTTTTCCCTTTCTCAAGGATCAAAATTGTACTGAAAAAAAATTATTTTATTGAAAAAAAAAAAATCATGCAGTAAAGGGTTAAATCTTATACCTTCATTATTGAATCGAACGGGTTAAATTGCTGGCGGCTCGTGCTACTTGGCAACCATGTTTTGGCCATTAAAACCTATGAAAAAGTATGAATCCCTGAAGATAGGTTACTTTACATAGGTTTAAATGGAGAGAATCCGCTGTTGTCAAATTGCACGATTGCATCGATTCCACACTTCAGTTAAGTTTTCAGCACTTTTGACCTGTGAATCAAAAATCATTACATACGTTTTAATACACATTGTTGTGATCTAAACCAAACTGAAAGTAACTTTTTCCTCGATATGCCTACTAAATTAGCCGTTGAAGCAGTGAAGCGTGTGCAATTTGGCAGCATTGCGTCTTATCCATCTGAACCTATGGAAAAAGTCGAATTCGAGGGTGCGCACCGTGGACTGAATATATCGATCTTTTTCATGGGTTCGAATGGTCGTGCAACGTTGTCAAAATGCATGCTACGCCACTAGACGCACATTATTCTGTATTTTATTTTTATTTTATTTTTGTTATTATTATTTGTAAAGTTTACTTATTTATGAAAGTATTCAATTCTACACTTTGATGAAAGGACGAAATGTATCTTCTCTTAATGAATCCGATCAACATTTAATTTAATTTAATTTAATTTAATTTAATTTAATTTGTTTAATCTTTATTTAAAGAAAAATGCTAATTTTTGATGAAAGGACGGAAATGTATCTTCCTTTGAATCCAATCAAAATCCAATTTAATTTAATTTCTTTAATCTTAAAAAAAAAAAAAAAATGCCAATTTTAGTTTTGACTTTTATCCTTTAAAATTTATGGGTGTGTGATTTTGCGATAATAATCACGTTATCGATGCGGTAAACTTGAATATTAGTCTAAATGGTATGTGATCTGAAGAATGGCGACTTTGGATGTACAGTCAATAAATTAATAATTAATTAAAATAATTAATTATTAATTATTGCAATTATTGTTGTCAGTCAACGACTTACATGTCGGGCTCAGTTAGGCCACAATATATAGCATTTAATCATCGGCTATTTCTGAGTAATTACTCAAAAATAAAAAAAATCGGAAAGCGGCTAATGACCCAATCCATCGAACTGAAAGATCCCCAAATTTTGCGCCTAGACCCAGGTTAAGGAAATTTTCAAATCCAGAAATGGGTCAACCGGTCGGCAAATACATTGCAGATTCGAGTGATTTTCCTTTAACCCTTTCATACACGAAATATGAGAGAAAAAAAGTGTCACTGTAATCTGAAACCTATACCATTAAATTGAGCGAACTTTCTCCTATGAATTCATATTCGAGTCAATTTTGTTCTAATTTCCGTAAGGCATCAATGGCAAGGCAAGCTATCCGGCAACGTGGCATTTTCTTCATTTAAACGCATGCAATAGGTCGAATTCAATGTTCATCAGCGATTCTGTTTAGCTCGATAGTTTTCATGAGTTTAAATGGTCCAGTTGCATTTTTGCCAGATTGCACCATTGATAAGGCTTCACGTAAAATGTCGTCCCTTTTATGGGACACTGTGGACGAAAGGGTTAAAATATGTTCGTACTTCGTACTATTCTACTGGACTCATCCTAGTTTTCACTCGGTTGAGATTTTCTAGGGAGAAGTTCCCTGACCCCCTAGTTCCGCCATTGTCCGATATACAAACCCAGCAGTGGCGTAACGTGCAATTTGGCAACATTGCAGTTCGTCCATTTAAACCCATGGAAAATATCGAACAGTTGGGTGTTCGGTGAACTCTTTCGCATTCGACCACGGGTTTAAATGGACACAGTGCCACGTTGCCAAATAACACGCTACGCCACTGAAACCCAGCTGACACACACTTATATTTCTCTTACATTCCTCAGTGATTTTGTGATTTTTTTACCTTTTTAAGACTGATTGTGTATTATTTAGTTGCTATCGTGTTAAGAGTAATTTTTACCCTCGCTTTCAAGCTTTTAACGTACGTGGCAATGTGGCAACAATGTTTTCCCTCTATTTGATTCCATGCAAAACAATCGATTCGATCAATCGATATAGTTGTAAGTTGTACATAGATTCAAATGGAGGGAACAAATTGTTGCCAAATTGCACCAAGTCACCGCTCTGACGTGACGATTTACCAAAGATCTCTCTTTTTAAACCTTGTATTTCAGCACCGAAACTTCCGTTCATTTTCTTCTTATTTATCCTTGAATCATTGCTCTCTTAGCTTGTTAAGATTTAAAAAGAAAAAAAAAAAAAGAAAATAGAAAAAAAAAAAAATGTTCAACTTTACTTTCCTATGAAACTTCCCCCTATATAAATGAAATTGACACTCTTGCAATTATAAAATATTTAAAGATATTAAATAAACTATTCAGAATGCGAGCCTTGAACTTCTAATGTTTTTGTTTTCTTGATTTCCAATTCTTTCACCGAGATTTTTATCCCTAGTAAAAATTTTCCACGAATTCTGTTTCAATTTTCCTTGTGGGCATGGAAACTGCATTGGTTTCCATGTAAATCTTCATATTTCCGTGTAAATTTACATGGAAATCACGGTGATTTCTATGTTCAAACGGAAAATAGGAACAGAGTACATGGAACATTTTTACTAAGGATGAATCTTGCGGGGTTGCAATCTGGCAACGGGTCGTTCTCTCCATTTAAACTCATGTGAAATATCGAACAATTGCAGGTGCATTGTGAACATTTCCAAACTCGACCTTTTGCATGGGTTTGAAAGAGGGGAAAAAATAATACGTTGTTTGATTGAACGATACGCGGACATTATTAATGTCCTCGGATTTATGTCGTCCCCTTTTACGGAAATTATTTTGAATTAGGTTGTAGAGCCACCAAATTGTTTTAACGGTTTTGCCTTTCTAGAGGGGGGGGGGGGGGGGGGGGTTGGCCTATCTCCAAAAGTTCGTAAAGGATCTCTACAAAGTGACACAGCGATCGAAAAAACTGAGGGGGGGGGGGTCAGAGGGCGCAATGCATTCAGGCTTCTGTAAGTCCCATCCCATGGAGAGGGCGAAAAAGGTGATCAAACCGCAACCGTGACTCCAATCAGTAAAGCGCCTTCAATTTACGGGTTATGCAAAAACAAAGCTGTCAAGTACGAACAGTTATCTCGCAACAACTATCGGTTTATTCCCGGCGTCTTTAATGTCCAGCCGATAAGGAACTAGGTCTGTATGTACTAGTTGAACAAGTGGAGTTTAATCGATTACACGATTACTGGGTAATCGGTTATCTACAAACCTTTGATTAGTGATTAAATGCAGTCTTCATAGATTTCAAATAAACTTTAGGGTAATAAACCCCGAGATGACCAAGTCTGTTCGTATGTCTATTCCATTTTCCTATTTAAAATAACATTGGCGATGCCCCAGGGGCCAGAAGAGAAGAGGGGGAGTTTTTGAGAGCATTTTATCCTCCAAGATGAACAGGTCTGCTCGTAGGTGCATTTTCCCACTCAAAATAACTTTAAGGATTTCTCGGAAGAGCAAGGGGAAGTTTTGAGAGCTTCTTGCCATGATGGCATTTTAAAGCCCTAGAGAAGAACAGGTCTGCGCGTAAGTCTATTGTCCTATTCAAAAAAAAACATACGCGATGCCCCGGAAGAGCGGAGGGGAGGTTTTAAGAGCCCTTCGCCACGTGCGTCGGCATTAGGAAGCCCCCGAAATGAGCAGGTCTGCTCAAAGGTCTATTTTCACTTTTAAAATAATGTCATTGATACCCCGGTAGAGCAGAGGGGAAGTTTTTGTAGACACCTAATTGCCAGATTCCTTAGGGCTGCCACATGCCCTCAACCAAATAAGAGGACACATTTTCTGCGGTTTATAAACTTTCGAACCGTAAAATTCCCATAAATCGAATGAACTTTGGCTGTTAAATGGTTTTTTGATACTTCTTCAGTCAAACAACATTAAAAATTAAGATTGGGCATGGTTTCACATGATATGCAAAGATAAAGCTGGATTGCTGGAAAATGTTAATAAAAAAAATGAAACAGATTATTTTCTAGTTTAACATAAGTACCAACATACCTATACTTACCATAGAAGGATTGCATTTTAGTTTGTTGATCAATGATCATGGTTATTTATGTTTTAAATTAAGTACTACCAGAAAATCAGTACCAACTTACGAAAAAAAGAGGTGAAAATAATATATTGAGGTATATGGAATGATTTCTATGGAATGATTTCCTATGGAATGATTTCCGTAAACCTTGGAGAGAGAGAAAAAAATCTGGAGAAAGAGTAAAAAATCTGGAGAGAGAGTAAAAAATCTGGAGTGAGGTACGAAAATACCGAAAAACTGGACATTTTTGACATTTTCGGCGAAAAGCCCGGAAACCAAAATTTTTGGCAAATAAAGAGGACATGTCCGGGGGAAAGAGGTCGTGTGCTCGTGTGGCAGCCCTTGATCCCAAAAAATGCGTGATATTTGTAGACTCCATGTAAAATTCTGAGACCAACCGAATAAAAAATTATAAAATCTGGGTTTCATCTTCATAATAAAGTGTAACTAATTAGAGGGAATGGGGCAGTTGCAAGGGTCTGAATTTTGGTGTTTTTCATAGAGACAATGATAGTACTGGATGAGCTGAAAATAATGGTGCCTTCAGTTTTTTCCTACATGTCCCAGTTTTGGAGATACACACATGTAAAGTTGTAAAAAATCGTGTGTGTAGTGACGTCACTACGCGGAATTCCCATTTAAAACAATGTATTTTGGGCCAAAATCTCATATCCGGAACAATGGGATTTGATTAGGAACCAAAGGCACTTTAGTCCTCAGCTCATCAAGTACTTTCATTTTCTTTATAAAAAACACAACATTTTAGACCCTTGCAACTGCCCCATTATTCGAAACATCCGTTTTCAAAAAGACGAGGTCATTGAATCATTTGGTCAAGTCTAGGCCATGGTCTAGGCTAGGCGCCCGCGCGCCGCACCCAGTGATAGCAAGGACGTGAGTGATAGGGAAGGAGCGACGGGAAGGGAGGGGGAAGAGTAATCTGTATTTTGTAAACAAATGCCGGCCAATCCTAACCTCAAACGTCAAAGCCAACTTTCTAATCCACTTTTTGTTGAAACGAGTGAAATTAAATAGCAACGAATGCTGATTGATATCATTTCGATCTCTGACTATTCTCTCCTTACCAGATCTTCGGTAATTTTATCATCCATTTCAGTTGAATCAGTCTTCTCATGAATAGTACACCATTAATCGTGTTTATTTTTAAGTACACTTTTCCTCTGCTTCCTTAAGTGTCTCATTTCCAGCAGCGCTGTTCCTAGTTAGTCTCTCTCATCAAAGCAACTATGAATTTCGTGCAAATATTTTTAACTCTGGCTGTGATCACGACTACTCTAGCAAAATCAGAACAAGATTCGAAACCAAAGAAGAAATTGCAGATCGGAGTCACCAAACGAGGAACTAACTGCGCTTCTAAGACTAGGAAAGGTGACTTCGTTCATATCCACTACACGGTTAGTAATGAAACATCTGTCTTTTTAATACGTACCCAAGGCTGTAACATGCTTTTGGTCCATTGCTATAAATTTATTAAATCACAATTTGATGTGGTTTAGGGAAAAGGAGGCAAGTGACACTTTACCAATTTTACAGGTGGAGATTAAAACTACATCTGGCTATTTTTTCAATGCATTGAACAGGATATAACATTATGGAATGGGATACTCTTGGTAAAATTTGGTTAGTTTGCGTTCTGATTAATATTAGCTTTACCTGAATTCTCAACTGCTCTGCTTATTCATTTCCTCTGTCATTTTTGTGGTGATGCTCTTTCAATTTGTTTTTCAAAATGGAACTGATGACATAAACAAGTCAACATTTCTAGAAACTCGATATTTGAGTGAAATCAACGGGTTTGAGGTTATTCTCAGTGGAACACAAATAACCATGATTAGGGGATAGTTTAGTTGGAGTATGTAGTAGAGTATTCGGCTATAGTGTAGTATACGGGCCTCTGTCAATAAAGCAGAGACAATATATGTATAATAGAGACCACACACTATCTATCTTGCCCATGTCTGCGCGCGGTGGCAACTTTTTTCTTCGGGGTCTCAACAGAACACCGCTAACATGGTCCATACGTTGACTGATGAGAAACATCGTTGAGATTTTTGCCTAGTGAAACCATAAGCACCGAAATTGCATCAGTCAACGTATGGACCGTGTTGGATGGTGCACTCTCATGCTCCCTGTGTTAATTCCTGTTGAGTCCCGAAAAATAAGTCAGCCACCGCGCGCACGGCTAGTGCGTGGTCTCTATTATATATTGTCTCTGGCTATCCCCTTCTCAACCAATTTACCCGTGAGGTTAGGTTAGATCAGGTTAGGCTATGATAGGTCATGACCAAAGACAAAATTGAGACGGAGCACTAACTTTCTGCAGCAGAGGCACGCTGAATTCTCGCGGATTCAACAAAACAACAGTCAACACCCTTCTGATGTCGCAGGGTGTTGAATGGTAAGCACCCTCCTCTTCACTTCCTAGTCCATCCCTCCTGTGTTTTCTGAGTGTCACTTTTCAACATCCTGCGACATCAGAGGGGTTTTGACAGTTGTTTAGTTGCATCAACGAAGCCTTTGTCAGCGTGCCTCAGATTTGCCCTATGTATTTTTGCGTAGTGCTCCGCCTCTACTTATCTCTGGAGGAACCACTGAATATACTAATCAGTATTTTTTTTACCTTTCCTCTTTTTTGATTAATCAAAGTAAGGAAAATGATGGAGTTGGGTTTTGGCCTGAAAATGTTTGTTTGATAGGCTACTAACAAATGTATTCCCTTAAATTATTGTCAGTCATTTATATTTTGCATCTTTACTGTGCCTTTTTTTTTTCAGGGTAAACTGGAGGATGGCACTGTTTTTGACAGTAGTTTGCCTCGGGGAGAACCTTTGACATTCACTCTTGGAGCGGAGCAAGTCATAAAAGGCTGGGATCAAGGCTTAATAGGGTAAGTGTCAAAAATCATTAAAAAAATTTCTTTCGATTTCTTGTTTTTTTCAAACATTTTTCTTTTGAATGGGTCTATTGCACACTTTTGCTACAGCATTAGGGTCTTTTCTAGTGTAAAATCGTTTAAAAATCACTTCGAAAGCATCAAACAGTCATAAAATCCACTCATGAACCCGCAAAAGACATTATAAAGAAAGCCTAAGATGGCGGGCAAAGGGGCGAGCCAGTCTTGCATGCATCCACCATGAGCAGCAAAGATGGCCGACGACGGCATTCAACAAAGTAGGGACTTGCCCGGCGTTTCCCTTTCAAGATTCCGGCAAATCAACAAAGAACGTGATTAAACACCGTAGTAATCACAAAGAATAACAAGAAAGTTAAATTTACCGGATAAAAACACGCAGAATGACAGAAAATGTAACTACTACAAGGAAGTAAGATGTTTGTCTACATTCTAACCAACATTGTAAATTGCTGTTGTCGGCAATCTTTTGGTGTTCGCGTGGTACATGTACGCAGGGTTGATTCGCCCCTTTGCCCGCCATCTTACGCTTTCCTTAAAATGCCTTTTGCGGGTTTATAAGAGGATTTTATGACTATTTGATGCTTCCAATGTGATTTTTACACGATTTTACACTAGTGGGGACCCTCCATATTGCTGTAGCAAAAGTGTGCAACAGACCCATTTAGTCCCGCCACAGTTTTATATCTTCCTGAAACTATTAATTTGTCTGTATTAATTTATGCTTCAATTATCATTCGTGAAATTCTGTAGTTTTGATTTGATTTTACGTTTATTTTGCAAATGATTTCCCAGGGTTTCCAGAGAGGCTCTGATGAACTGGTTTCAAAAAAATAATCAAGAATTTTTCTAATTTTGGCCCTGTATCGAACCGTGAAAAAATGTAGAACTAAAATGCTGAAGAATCATTATATTCTTTTCTCTTTTTTGTTGGGATGTACTCGACATGACTAAATCCTCATACTACTCTTGTGTTGAGCTAAAAAGTTAGATAGTAAAACAAAAAAGCAAAAAAATTTGTTTTAAAAAATTTTAACTAGAATTTAAAATTAGAGAAAAATTTACATTTTAATGGGAGCTGGTTTCAGGTTCAGAAAAAAAAAAAAAAAAAAACAGTTTGAAAAGTTTAAGGGTTTTAGTTTAGGTTTTAAAAGATTCTCCAGATCCTATCTCTGCTTGACTTTTGACCCGAAAAGTTTTATTTTATTTTCACAGGATGTGCGAAGAGGAGAAAAGAAAACTAATCATTCCGCCTGACCTTGCGTACGGAGCTAACGGAGCTCCTCCGAAAATTCCACCCCACGCAACTTTGATTTTTGAAGTAGAACTTACAAAAATTGAGCGAAGAACCGAACTCTAAACGTTTGCTCCTCTCGGGAACAAATGAGTCGCGACAAATGTATCCTTGCTCTTCAGAGACTCGTCCTCTCCGATTGTCTGATTTTAACGGCGTTTATGTTTGTGAATTTATTCTTCCTTTTTTTTTTCTCCTTTTTTGTCACCATTATTTCTGCTCTGCACGTACACTTGGAAAACAAATTGGTTGGGTTTTTTTTTTTTTTTCAGTACACCATTTTAGTGATGACCTCACAATCAAAATAATTTTAAAAAAATGTTCTTCACAATCAAAATAATTTTAAAAAAATGTTCTATCTCGCTCAGTCTTGTGAAGGTACCCATAAGAAATCGGATCCAAATTTTTGAGTGCAAATTCATGCAAGTAAGCAAGTAGCTCTCTAAACTTTTATTTCACCATTGGATTCCTGGTACCTTGAAATATCTTTTCACTTCAACTTAATTCTTGAGAGATTACAAATCAATTTATAATCACAAAGAAACAAGATAGAAAAAGAACCAACGATGACGTGACATAAAAAAAACAGGTGTAAGGGGAAACGCTTAAAAACTCGCAAAAATAAATTTTGCTAATGACGTTTCCGCTCAAATAGCAGCGATTTTCTATTCAAAACTTCAAAAGAATAAAAAAATTACCAAAAAATTATTTCAAATTATTGAGAGCTTTATTTGCGCTTGAAAATTTGGATCTGGTTTCTTATGAGAAACTGTGTGAGAGCAAGTGAGACGGAACATTTGCTTGTATCCAATATTTTTGTTTTTAGGCCTTCGTACTTGCTCCAGTGGATTTGATGAAACTGCAGAATTGCCAACCAAACATTTCTAAAATTCTAACATATCTTTGACAAAAAAACGTCCAAAAACAGGTTCATTGGTTTTGTTCGAATGTAGATTGGTGAGCAGATGACACAACATCCATTGTTAAATAACTCTGCAGTTTGACAGGTCGTCAAATTGCACAGTTGTTTGACGAACGGAACATCAACCAGACATGCAACGGTTGACTCACCTGCTGCCTGTGTTGGATTTCGGCTCACCGATGCCGTTTTGACGATCCTAGTTTGAGCGTGTACGAAGGCTTTTCGTGATGTCACAACTAAACGGTTTATTCTGCTGTGACTTTTGAAACATTCCACAATTGCGGTGGCCTGTATAGACAGAGTGCTCCATCTTATCTTTACGTTTATTGTCTCCGAACAAAATCTGCTCAAAGTATAGGTCTCTGAACTTTTTGTTTACCAGAAAAAAGGCTGGTTATGTATCACGAAGCAATTTGTCTCACGTTGTTGTCAGCGTTGGTACAAGTGTGTGTATTCGGTGTGGTTTTTTTTTTTTTGTTTTTTTTTTTTGTTATTTTTTAGTAAATTCAAAGGAATACAATTCCAAATTTGTGTGTTCTTAATTTTCAATTTTCTAATAAATTTTTATTGTTGATCCCGAACGTCTTCGAGTCCCTTCTTATGAAAAGCTCAATTTGTAGAACTGCTGATAAGTGGAATTTCTTGTCAAGTGACATTATAGAAGGTCTTCGTGCAAAGTCAACGGCTAGCCAACAATCACAACAATGCACCCATCGATCGCAATCGGTTGTGACAAAACTCGCATAGCGTTCCAAACTATCTCACTCACTCTCCCGTGACCCCCCTGTATGTACACCCATCTCTGTCTAGTTTCGGAACTCGTATACAGGGCCTTCTTTTAAAACATGTTATTATCAAAATCATATTAAAATGCCTCCAGGAATGCATTTCTGCCAAAAAATTTCACTGAAGATGTCTCTATGTACAGTTTTTGAAATTAGAGTGAGATGACAGTACATGGGGGTTACGTGAGAGCAAGAGAGACAGTTTGTCTTTGTTTGGAACGCTCATCGCCGGATGACATCATAACCGAGTCATCACTAAAACCGTCTGTCTATTCCCTGGTACCGTCAATCCGCCCTGAAGAACAATAATTACAACAAGTAATTAGAAAAATAAATTTATTTACAAGAACAATACATCAAAGTGAAAAAATATAATCTCTTTTTGTTAAGGAATCAACAAGGACAAAACATTGACCTGTTATCAGTATGAGATGCTGCAGCCAGAAAATGTAGGTCAAAAAGATATGAAATTGTTGCAAAATAACCATCTTATGGTGACATTTTGAACAGGCTGCACTAGTTTTGAAGAGGAAACAACACATACAGGAATGAAAATTGGAAAAAATAGGAGACAAAGAGATTTGAATGAATCAAAATAGTGAAAAAAGAAACGAATAATTAACCTAACGACGATAAAGAACGGCGAGAAGTTAAAATGACAATGCAAATTTGAAATTAATTAATTAATTAATTTGAGTTAATTAAATAAACTGCTCATCACTGACTAGTAAACAAAATATAAATAAATATAAGTGAAAATATCTAAAAACAGAAAGTAAAAAATTAAAGATTCTCATTTTGAAAGCCATCCAAGAGATGGTTCATTTCAACCTCTCGTTTAAACTAGGTTCAAAAACATTAATTTTCAAAATTTAAAGATGTACCGTTTGATGACAATAGGAAGCGACCTTTTTTACGTTGATGAAATCTACTGCTTTAAAAATACTTTCTAAGAAAACTTTGAGATCCTTACTCATTAAAGAAAATTTCTCAAGGACATTGAGAAGAAAAAAAAAAAACGAGTGAAAAATATCTAAAAACAAAATAGAAACAAAAATTAAAGACTCGTATTTTGAGAGCCATCCGTGTCACTCAAGAGATAATTTGTTTCAACCTCTCGTTGAAACTAGGTTCAAAAACATTAATTTTCAAAATTTTAAGATAAATCGTTTCATTTGGATGGGAAGCGAACCTTTTTCGTATTGATGGAATCTACTGCTTTAAAAATACTTTCTAAGAAAAATTTGAGATCCTTACTCATTAAAGAAAATTTCTCAAAGACATTGAGAAGAAAATACATGATTGAAAAATATCTAAAAACAAATTAGAAACAAAAATTAAAGACTCATATTTTGAGAGCCATCCTTGTCACTCAAGAGATAATTTGTTTCAACCTATCGTTTAAACTAGATTCAAAGACATCCCTTTTCAAAATTTCAGTGATAAATCGTTTGATTTCGACGGGAAGAGCTTTGTGCAGTAGACTGATGCAATCTATACAAAGTTCTTTCGCTGCGCCTTTTTCCTCTGGCTTTCTGTCGTTTGTTTTCGAGTGATGTAGATCATACAAGCATTCGAGAGATATTGCCATCAACTTGCCCCAATTTTCCTTCAACCTGGGCCATGTGTTTACGATGAAAGCCTTCAAAGCCTATAATAAACAAACACAAACAAAGTGGTGTTATTCAATAGACCTGTTACTGCAAAGTCACAAAAAAACCGGGAGCTAAATAAACACTCAATCTCACTCGCTCTTATGGGTTCTCCCATAAGAAATGGGATCCGAATTCTCAAATGCAAATTCTTGTAAACAACAAGTTCTCTCAGATTTTATTACACTAATGGATTCCAAGTACCTTAAAGTATAATCTCATTTCAACAACTTTTTTGAAACATCACGCACTAATCTACAATCACAGTTGTTATATCGAAGAAAGTCCAATGTTTTGTCCTCGTCTACTCACAGTTTCTTATGAGCACAAATTTTTAGGATAAGGGCTCATCGTCATCCAGAGACAATATATAATAGAGACCACGCACCACAGAATAATACAATCAGAAGGGAAACTCCCATAAGAGCCAATGGAAACAAGATTTGGAATTTACTGGCACAAACTGGCAACTGTGCCTACTCACTTCTCAAGATGGCGGACATGCTTTTTCAGGCTATACAACCAATCACAACTCGGCCAGTTGCCGAAGATCTGCCAAAGATTGCCGAAGATACTCACTTTCGAACATGGCGGCCCGAAGTAAAGAATGTTTCAAAATGAATTAGAGTTTCCCTTCTGATTGTATTATTCTGTGCACGCACTATCTATCTTGCCCATGTTTGCGCGCGGTGGCAACTTTTTTTTTGGGGTCTCAACAGAACACCGAAAAACATGGACCATACTTTGACTGATGAGTAAAGTTGTTGAGGTTTTTGCCTAGTGAAACCGAAATCACCAAAATTGCATCAGTCAACGTATGGTCCATGTTGGATGGTGCTCTTTCATGCTCCCTATGTTAATTTCTGTTGAGCTCCGAAAAAAAAGTCAGCCACCGCGCGCAAGGCTAGTGCGTGGTCTCTATTATGTATTGTCTCTGTCATCATTACACCACGTGTTATCCCTTGAGCTGACTTATCCTGACTAAAATGCCGTGGGGTGTATCGGCGATTTAATACGATTTTTCATGTGCAAAAATTCCTTATGGGGACTGGGGTGATTACCTTACTTTAAAATTCTGCATCTTGAACATAAAACAAGAAGTCTCTAGCTATCATAGAATTGGAGACTTGGGTTCGAAATTGAGAATAAATGCCAAAAATCTAAAGTGTCTCAATTACAGGAAGGCAGCTTTTTACCAATTTTCTTTAATTTTCTTGATTTGCAAAGGTTTTTTCACACCCACTGACAAAGTTTAATCTGGAGCTTTGACTACATGGAAAATGTGACAAAGAGAAGTTTTTTGAAAGATGAAAAAAGTTGAATATCCGTCTGAGGTAGAGTTCGTTTCAGAAGTGTAGGCGGACCTAGACCGATAATCTTTGGAATTTGTCAACATTATTTCTGATATTACTCGATGAAAATGAATAAAATGAAATTGAGTGGTCACTTTTCAATGAGGAAAACTTTAAACACAAAAGAATAAAGTCAGGGGCAAATTCGGTATTGATTTGAAGGAATAAAAGTTGAAAATTCGCCAAAGATTATGGTTTCCGTCCGCCTAAACTTCTGAAACAAGCTCTACCTCCATTATCCTATTTTTCTCATATAAATTTCCTCTTTATCATGCATTAAATTTCAAATTTTTTGTCCGTTTAATCCGATTCGTTGGAAAAGATTACAGTGGAAAATACGAGACACTAACCTTAAGACTGACCAGTCCGGACCCTGGTCCAGCATCCACTCGACAGTAATCTTTGAAAAGATCAATCAACCGGTTTGACCATTTTAAGGACGACAGGCCTGATTCAGAAACTATGACCAAGAGGATGTCTTCATAACATTTACGTAGAGCGATCACTTGCTCGTTTTCCATAATCGATAGCAAGAGATCATCCATATCGTCCAAGACATCCCACTGTAACAGAATTGTACATTTGATTAACCCTTCACTGCATGATTTTTTTTTCTCAAGCAATTGTGGATTTTTCAATTCACTAGGTGGTCAAATATATGGGAAAAATAGTTTTTTTTTTTTTTTTTTTTTTTTTTTTTTTTAACTTTTTTATTAATGGCTACTTCGTCTTACACAAATTAATCCATAATCTTTTAACTATTTGCTTATTCTAAATACTTATTCTAACATTTTCTTACTGGGCAACTATTGCCCTATCTGGTGCAAGCACGTTTCTGTGGCAGAAACATGCGTTTAATATATAGATACATATAATTATATATAGTTACATCTAGAATAAACGATACTATACTTAGTATAATGACATTACTTTATCGAGTTTGACACCCTTGAGGAAGAAAAAATAAAAATAAAAATAAAAATTAAGAGAATAAGAGGAAAGGAAAGTGGAAGCAATAGAAATGAAAATGGTAAAAAATTAAAAATTAAAGAAGAAATCTATGAATATATAAGTAAATAAATAAATAAATAAATAAATAAATAAATAAATAAATAAATAAATGAATAAATGAATAAGTAGACAATAAATAAATAAATAAATAAATAAATAATAAATAATAAGTGAAAAAAAAGAGATAAAGTGAGTTAAATTACAAGAAAAGGGGGTAAACATATATTACAATATTTTGATTGGGAGAAGCAGACCTCCAAAACTTTAAGGACCAAAGAGAGAAGAGGAGACATAATTTTGGCAGAAACAAGGAAATTCAGTTATATTTTATCAAGGCAATGCGCGACGTTGTCAAATGGCTTTCGTCTTTTGAGACGTCTCACACTGCTCTCATATTTGCCTAACAAATGGTAAGCTTTCTCGTTAGGGTGGGCAGACAACCGACGGACGTAACTTTTAGTTATCTTTTTAATTGTATCTTCCACCGAGGAGACACCGAGCACCTGGCCTATCACATCGTTACTGATGTAATCATCCCATTTTACCCCGGTGATTCCTCGAAGGATTTTATTTTGGGCCGTCTGAATCCTACTAATAGCACTTCTGGAGGCACATCCCCACAATTGCGATCCATAAGTCCAGATCGGCTTCAAGATCATTTCGTATAGCATTAATTTGTTAGCTAGTGACACTCCACTCTTTGGTTTGAAGAGCCACCACATGCTTTTGTATTTGGTCATTAGTTGTTGTCGCTTTTTCTGAATATGAGGACCGTACGTAAGTTTTGTGTCCAGTCTCATACCCAGATAATTCGCGATATCCACTTTGGGAACAATCCTTCCGTCTAAATAGACAGGCATGTGAGAAGATCTCAAATTAGTAAAAGTGCTGTGTTGCGACTTTGGACTGTTGAGGAGGATACGCCAATCCCCACAAAACTTTGAAGTCGCATTAAGACTTTTTTGTAAGTATTTGTTAGCTTGCTTATGATCCCGCCCTATCGCGGACAAAGCGGTATCATCAGCAAAGGTCGTAAGTCTAGTGCCTTTAGTAGCTGGAAAATCACTCATGTACAAAAGAAAAAGTATTGGACCAAGTACTGACCCTTGGGGCACCCCCGCCAGTATGGGCATAAACTTTGATTTAACTCCCTCGTGCCTGACACAGAAGGACCTATCGTTCAAGTACGAGGTTAACAAATCAAGATGATTGCTTGGAAGTAATTTATATATTTTGAACACAAGTCCCTCTATCCAAACACGATCAAAGGCTTGCGCTATGTCCAAAAAGGCAATGGAGCATACCATCTTGTGTTCCATTGTTTTTTCTATTAGATCAGTGATTCTATGTACCTGTTCGACGGTAGAATGCCCCCTCCGGAAGCCGAACTGGTGGGGTGGAATAATTTCCCTCTCATCGATAATCGCTTGTAATCTTTTAAGATACAGCCTTTCAAATAATTTGCCTATTATGGACAAGAGAGAAATTGGTCTATAAGATGATGCATTCTGCAAGGGCTTACCGCTTTTCGGAATCATGATCACCTCTGCCCTCTTCCAGGCTGATGGTACATATCTGAAGTCGAGCGCAGCATTGAATATATCAGCCAGCCTTTTGAGGACCTTGGTGGGGAGCTGCTTCAGCATTTCCCCAGTGACGAGATCCAAACCGGGTGCTTTTTTAGTTTTAATTTTGAATCTAATCATGTCAGCGACCTCACCGTGAGAGATTTTTGACATTTCTACCGCGTCAGCCGGGATAATGTTAGCTTTTTCGGCTTCAATGTCCACAGGCACCTTGTTGAGGTTTTTGGGGGTTTTAAAACTTCAGATAGGTGACGACAAAACTCATCAGCTTTTTCTTGATGAGTCTTAGTCCACGTACCGCCAGGTTTTTTCAACGGCTGTGAAAATGTGGCAGATTTTTTCAGATATTTTGTAACCTTCCACAAAGAATAGTCAGTATTTGGATATGGTGATAAACCTTTCAGGAAATTATATGTTCTGGATTGTCTGTGTTCAGTTATTTTAGCTGTAGTTAATCTGCTTATTTTTTGAAAGTAAGTCTTATCTTTAGGATGCCGAGTCCTTTGCCACTTAGCTCGGGCTCTCCTTCTTTCTTTAATCAAATCTCTGATTTCCAGAGGTAAACTATATTTATTTTTAGTAAATTTGGCAATAGGCGTGCATAACGAGGCCGCTGATGTGATTAACGTCGAAATTTTTTCAGTTTCCTCTTCAAGTTTTGCGACTGAATCGATTGGATCTCTAACTATAGTTCTATTAAGTATGTTCCTGAATTCATCCCAATTAGTTTTGCTATTTGTGATAAAGTTGGAGGTTTTTAATATTACCGAGTGGTGAAATGCTAATTTTATTGGGATATGATCAGAGGTGAGTTCAAGTTCAGAACCCACCGACACATAGTTTCTTGAAACATTTTTCACTACAAAAAAATCAAGCAAATCCGGAATTTTATTAGGATCTGTCGGATAATAGGTCGGAAACCCATCAGTAAAGACTTCCCCCCCCAAACTCACTGATGGAGGTATGGAGCTTTCTGCCTCTTGGTGTAGTAACTCTACACCCAAATGCAGTATGTTTCGAGTTCCAATCACCTCCAGCAATAAACCGATCAGGGATGCCTCTAAAGAATTTAGTAAAGGTTTCCTGTTGGAGAGTTTTAGCACTAGGCGGACAGTATACAGATACAACAAAGACGTCACCGCTGTTAGAGTGGACTGTAATTCCTACAGCCTGTATACACTCAGTACTTACATCCAAATTAGTATCGTAAGTAAAACTTATATTATTTTTTACGAGAATGCCGGCACCTCCGCGGCAATTTTCCGAAGGATGGTCGACTCTAAAAAAAGTGTAGTTTTTAGGCTTGTTATAGTAATGCTGCCCTCGAGTCAGGTGTGTCTCTGTAAGCAGCATAATGTCAAAGTCCCCGTCGCAGATGAATCTATCGATTTCATCGCTCCGGAGACTAAGGCCATTACAATTGAAGCACGAAATTTTTAATACATCCATTATTTGTAGGATTTACCAGACTTTCCGGCTCTATCGTTCAACTTGGCTTCAAGGCCATGAACCCTGTCGCTTAGGTGATTGAGTGTTTCCATAATTTTATTAAGGGTTCGCCCAATATCTACTCCAGGAGTTTTTTCTTCCTGTGTTTTTGTTTGGTTCTTTGAACCTTCGTTTAACGATGTGGTTAGTCTCTTATTTCCGGGTAGATCAGGAAAATCTTCTTTTTTAAAAGCTCCTGGTCTGTTCAAAAGAGCGTCACCAAAAGAGACTCCCTTTTTTAAGGTCGTCTTGATTGGTGTAACTCTTTCCCCCAATCTTTCTGTTTTTTTATCATTAATTTTACTATGAAGGGATTTCTTGTAGGTCTCCTTTCTCTCTTTGGTCACTTCCTTAGCTATTATGCAGCCCCTGTAGCTTGCGGGGTGTTTTTTGAGACAATTGGCGCATTTAGGTTCGGCAATGAATTTCGGACAGGGACAGTCAGCTGATTTGTGACCCTCACTACATTTTACACATTTCGGTTTAAAATTGCAGTAGCCAGCCGTGTGATTAAAGGACTGACAGTTTTTGCACTGAATTGGGATTATAGGTGAATTAGCTTTGACTGGTTCTAGAGTGACTGACATATTTGCTATAAACTTAATTTTATAAATTTTTTCTACGTCATCCTTATGGTCAAAAGAAACATTGAAAACATTTAAAGGGTATGTTTCAACTATTACTTGGGTCCTAGATTGTGGATTTTGATCTTTTGAAGGATCAGATGGATTTTCACCTGACTGGTTGTTCGGGTGATCATTACTAGTTGAAGAATGTTCTTCAGTTTTGTTTTTTTTCGTTATTTTCATAATTTTCACCGGCGGTATTTTCGTCAGAGACGACAACTTCTTTTCTAACTTTTTTGACTATATTAATGGCCTGCAGAGGCTTAAAGCCCTGCTCTTTCAAATCGTCAATTACAACCTCAGGCGGAATAGAATGATGTAGACCTTTAACTACTACCCTTATTGGCCTTATATTCTTGTTTTCGTAGGTGTTAAAAAGGACTCCAGCCTCCTTTAACAACCCAACAATTTCATTATGAGTGCAATCATCTATTGCATTAATTTTAAAAGAATTATTTTGAAAAGCAGTGGAAGTCCACTTCTTCTTATCTACATTCTTTAAAGTTAGACATAGTTGAACAAAGTCAGTGTCCGTCGCCGTTCTGATGGGTGGGGGACGTTTCACCGTTACCTTATTTTTCTCCTGTTCTACCTGTTGTTCACCCTTAACCTTAGAGCTGGAGGAATCTTGAGGAGGAGTTTGCTGTACTTTTTTAGTTCTTCAAGCAATTGTGGATTTTTCAATTCACTAGGTGGTCAAATATATGGGAAAAATAGTGAAAAAAATAATTTGACGGTTTTTCGGTCAAAATTACCTATCTTTTTCTATTTTTTACTCGTTTTTTACAAGTGATATAACACCATAAGAAATGGCAGGATTTTTTTTTTTTTTTTTTTTAAATTTTCAAAAAAAAATTTTTTTTTACTTTAATTGGATTTTTCAAAAAGCCAATGCTGGAAACTTCATAAAAATAATAAAAATGTGGTCAATTTGGATATGGGGCAAATTTTCCCCCTGACATGATTTCGGTCACGAACCCTTCACTGCATGATGTTTTCTTTTAGCCAACATTTTTTTTTTTTGCGTGAGCTCAAAACATATCTTCTCCCGCGTTGACACACCATGCGCCGAAGTCATATCTCAAAACCTGTATTATAAATGAGCGTTTAAGCAATTTGTTCCTTGAGAGGAACCCCAGGCAGTGAAGGATTTTAATGAAGAAAATGTACACGACAGAATATATTTAAAATTACGAGAGCAATAGTAATTAAACTTGTAAAAGCACGCCAACAAAACAAACTTTGGATTAAAAAAGAGACCGAATCATTGTCTCTTTTACAGCCATTATTTTAAGATGATTCTTCAGCGTTTAGCGCCGAATTATGCCACCAGAGCTCTACTGTTTGATTAATGTCAAATTACAGGCCGAAAGTAATTTATATTTAAGAAAACGGAGTGTCAGTAACTAGATAATCATCTAAAGAACGTATCTGCAAAATATCTCGTCAATAACTTCAAAAATAAGGCTGAAAGTACTAAAAAATGAAATATCGCATTTCAATACAGTACTAAAAAATGAAATATCGCATTTCAATACAAGACTCGATTTGCAATATTCCATTTTATTTGGTACTTTCAGCCTAATTCTTGAAAGCATTGACGAGATAATTTGCAGAGACGTTCTTTAGATGATTATCTAGCAACTGACTTTCTGTTTTCTTAAATATAAATTACTTTCGGCCTGTAATTTGACATGAATCAATCAGTAGCGCACTAAAAGCTGAAGAATTACCTTAAAGTGTCCATTACCTAGGCTATTCATTGAATGTCTTTGAATAACTGAACCTTTAACGGTGGTTACCAATAGCATCACCCATAGACAGTCTTAACGGTCGGTTTATCGGTGAAGTAAATGATCTGTCCGTTTGTACAGATTAAAGGAAACTTATGATTTTAAGGAAATGAATTGACCTGAAAGTTCTTGCTTTTTAAAGTTTGGCAGACAACTTTGTAACACTTCAGCGCTTCTGTCATCCTCTCCTCATCCCTGCTTGTGAAAGCCGGATATAACTGCTTCTTAATTTCTTTTTTTAGATGCATCTTGTCCTCTTCGTTTTTCTGAAAAATAAAAGTTGAGGGAATGATGACGAAAAAGATAAATGAGCAGGCTGGAGGAAGAAAAAGGATTAAGATGTTTTCAGGTTTCGGATGTATTGAACCATGAGTGTTATTAGTTGAAGAAAATCTAGGGTTAAAAAGACATGCCTATGACGAACTGGCTTTCATCTCAAATCATCCAATAAAATCAGGTACTAACCCTTTTAGAACCAAACACTTGTTTTAATCGAAAATAGAATCTTATTCATCCAGGTTAATCTGCATTTGAATTGCTCACCCTAATTGATTCTCTTATCATTTACGACCAAATAATTTAAAATCCAGTGTAATTATTGGTCAAAATTATACTCTCTCCAGTAAAATTGTCAGTCCAAAGTACAAATGTAATATCCACATTAATACTTTGCTCAAAAATGCTCAAAGCCGAGAGTGACACTGAGTCCTTTTGGAAAGAGTCTCTTGACCCTATTAAAAATAAAAAAAACAAAAATTTCAAAAACTACCCCAAAAATTAGGTATTCTAGAATGTTAGGCTTTCTTATGTATTGGACCAAAATTGTGTCGGACTTTATATAATGTTTGACGAAAATTTTAGTGGACTTATTTTTACGTTGGATGAAAAGTGTACTGAACTTTTTTTACTCTTGAATGTTTTCGTAGCTGGACTAAATTTTTTTTGGCTTCAAGGCTTTGAACATATTTATTTGGACATTTTTGGTCTTGGAAATTTTTTCAAAGAACCTAATGCAGGTGTATTGTCTCTGCTTAGGACAACGAGGAAAAATGGAAAAAATTGTAAAAAGTGAATTTTCTCATTATCTAATTTATTATTGTACTTAGTTAGAAATATTTACAAAAAAGACCCCATGAGTCTACTGCAAGTTTATTCTGCAGTGTTTTAAGCATAACACTTTGTGAAAAATTCCACCAAAAATAATGAAGCATAAACCTACTTAAGATTTTCAGAGTCCTTTCCTCAAACTCAAGAAAAAACAATTGACAAAATAAACATTGCAAATACAGTAGAACCCTGATTATCGGCGGTAATTGGGACCGGAGGTACAGCGGATAATCGAAAACCGCAGATAATCCGAACTTTCGATCCGTGGATGGAAAATTAACGTTAATAACGTATTTTCGAAATAAGTACAAAAGTGGAGTAAATTTATAGCTATTTGTACAATAAATAAATATTACCTTCTTTTATTGTAATGCTGAGAACTATTTCTTAAAGTAGCTTTACTTATCAGTTTCCCCAGTCAACCAAGGAAACAAAAGATCTCAACACTTTCCATTCAGCCCCAAAAAAAAAAAAGAACTCCGAGCTCAACGCAGATAATCCGGCCGCGGATAATCGGGGCTCTACTGTAAACACAAAAATAAATCGACCGTTGATGTCGTTGTTGGATAGCACTCGACCCAGTACTTAAACTGATGGTGTTGGAAATTCAAAATTTCTAATTTCGATCAACTGTGCCAAGTAAACTGTTGACCCTTCTATCACAGAAGACACTATTCTGCAGGGCCATAGAAGAAATATATTTTCCAGAGAATCGTTGATAAAATATCTTATCTGTCCATTCCATTAACTTACCACATTACCCATCAGGTCAATCAATATTCTATATTTCTCCGCAACTTCCATTGTTTTCTAGTTAACAACCGATTCAGCGTAAGTTTAATCTTTTTCAAAAAATCAGGATTTCATGAAAATCATTCTTGCAGATCGCAACCTAAAAGACTCTGAAACAAAAATTTTAGTCAAATTAACATCAACTTAAAACACTACTCTGGCATACTTACTATTACACGCTTGACTAAGAGGTCAAGTTTTCAATGTATGGAGTAGAAGCATTGTGAGTATCGGGCTCTGATGAATAGCGATGCGTGATTCCAAATTGCATCAGAGCACATCGGTGAGCAGTTGATTAGCAACGAGTCAAAACTGTACGCTAACCAACCACTACCATGCATTTTGATGAAATTCGGAGGTAGGCATTGCTACTGGTCAAAACCTGATACTTAAAATGGTTCTACTTTAATCAACCACTCACCGATGTGCTTCGATACAGTTCGGAAGCAAGCACCACTAAGTACTTGTCAGAGCCCGATACTGAAAATACTTCTGCTCTACTTGTTTTTCAAAAGTAAGGAAGGAAACAAACTATTTCCAATAATGGAAGGAAACAAACAAGAACCAAAACTGGAAAGTCATATACCAGAGAGAGTTAAGGTGATTTTATACCACGTGACCAAGGTGATCGATTAGTCGATCAATTACTGGTCATTTACAGGATTTGATGGAGTTTTTTTGTAAAATGAGGATTGTCAGCACATGAAGATAGATCTAACACTGATATCTATGAACATTCGATGCTCGAATCCACAAAATAAGAACGTACTTGTGGGACTTTGCACTGTCATAGTGCGATACGAGAGATAGCGCAGCGATTGCGGGAATTCCCACAATTACGTCCTCATTTTCCAGTTTTGAGCATCCATACTTAGCAAATATCTTTACTACATCTACATACAGGAGCTGACAATCCGCATTTTACAAAAAAAACTCCATAAAATCCGGTAAATGATCATTCATTGATTGACTTATCAATCACCTTGGTCATGTGGCATAGAATCACCTTAACAGGAGGAAAAGTAACGGAGACAGCGGGCATGAACGGAAACAGGAATTTGTCTTTCTCTCTCTCTTTTCAGTTGAACACATGTGTTGGAAAAGGATAGGAAAGGGGGCCAACACATGACTTTTGCTCTTACCTCCGTCCTGATTCTAATACACACGTTCATATGGAAGAAGAAAGAGAAAGACGAACTACTGTAACTGCCTATGACAGCGGGACATTGGCTGCAAAACATTGGTGCGAGACAAAGACACTGACAAAAAGAGAAAACAAGAGCTTTCTTATTTACGCATCGAAAGCTCACTCCAGAAACTTACCATGGTTTTGAAAGGAGGAGAAAACGGCAAGGTGAAGAAGTTACAAGAACAGAGGTGAGAGAATTTCAACCCAGCAAGGAAAACTTTCTTTTTCTTTTTTGTTTAATTAGAGTCTACTGTTCAGTTTTTATTAATTACGATCACTTTAGTAAATGACAGAGGGTAAGAGTTTCTCAAACTCAAAGAACATCACCGGAACATGTGCGATAAAGAGGTTATGTTTACTTTTCACTCACAACACGGAAAATGTAAACAAAAACACCGACGTCAACTTAACCTACAAAAATTCTTGAAAATTCTTGCTTCAACGGCTTCTAAGAAGTTAGAAATTGTGTATCTTTAAAACACCATGAATAATTGCTGGTGTTACTCAGCTGTGTGTTTTTTTCTTTAAAGTGAAGTGTTCTGCTAGGTTTTAAATTTCGAAATTTTGTAAATTCATGGCGAGAACTGAGAAGTAAGCATTGCAACTCCTTTTGATTCTTGATACCCTAGTCAGCTCTAAATTATGTTTAGGAAAGTTGTCTCACAATCCAGCATCCTTGTTGGAGGTGTGAGTTGTGGAATTTACCTAGGGATTACTTACGAGAGGAACAGATCAGACGGGGCCTTCTCTATACAAAGGTTGCCAGGTCTTCCGATCTTCGGTACTGTCTCAGCCGCGACTCCGATTACTCCTGATGATAAAGCCGTTGCTGCACCTTCTCCACAGGCTAGTGAGTTGAAACCTGCCCCCAATCGGATAGCACAAGTAAGTTCTAGTTTCAATGCACCCCATTCTCCTGAAGTTTAGATTTGATCCACCAATGAGTCTGTTGCATACTTTTGCTACAACAATATAGAACCTTGATTCTTATGTAAAATTCGGCAAAAATAACGATGCGCACATTAAAAAAACGTTCAAAATCCACTCATTAACTCAAAAAATCACTTCAATTTCAAACAGCCACATTAGACCCTATTTGCACCGGTATACTACTACACAGACGGAACCACTGTGCATATGTAAACAACATCGTAACTACAAAATGATGGAATTCCCTTTTAAATACATGAACTATTGGCTGCATTTGGTGTCTGGTCTTTTCGGTTTATCAAAGATTACAAAATAACATAAGAAATGTACGCATCTAAACGAAACATTCCAATGTTTGTTAGTTCTGTTCATGTTTACATAAACGAGATGGTTCCATCTATGTAGTTATAAGGTGGTGATATAGTGTCTAGTGTAGCGCGGGTTGTTTGAAATGGAAGTGATTTTCTGAGTTAATGAGTGGATTTTGAAAGTTTTCAATGTGCGCATCGTTATTTTTGCCGAATTTTACGTTAGAAACAAAGAGTGATATTGATGTAGCAAAAGGACGCAACAGACCCTATATAGAAAACACGAAAAAAATGGGTTCAGAAGGGGGTGTTTGATTAAAAGGTCATCCTGACTAAAGGGAGTAAGACAAAGATGGTTAGTTGCCACTAGTGCGAAGAGTGTCACCCTGAGGCAGGAGCGTGTCAACCTGAACGAAAAGTGACACCCTGAAGTAGATTAATATTGTTAATAGTTTGAAGAATGATTTTTTTTTTCACATTTTTTTTAAAAATTTGTATACCTATTTTATTTTATATAATTCGCAAAAATTGCAAAGAATGGGGTCCCAAAAAAAAATTATTTTACAAAATTTTCGGGGGAGGGGGGTGACACTATGGTGCTTCGCTCCGGGTACTACTTACCCTTACCGTGCCACTGGCTGCGATTTCAGCTGACGCGTCCTCGCCAAATTAGGTTGATTCCAGCATTTTACCCGTTTTTCTCCTGTTTCATTCACTAAGTAATTCTTGCTGCATGTTTCTATGAAATGATCGGTCATTTTTCCATTTTAGATAATGAAATATGGTTTCCCCAGTTTGGCCAACGTTCGATCTCTGGATGATTATGTTTTATCTTACGATACAAGGAACCGCGTTGCTCATTGGGTGTTTGAACATCTGACCAAGGATACCTTAAAGAAGAATGACTCTGTTGATAGGTCCAAGTGTGAATTCACCGAGGATTCGTCCATTCACCAATATTTCAGGTAAGTAATGAGATAATTTGATTAATGAGGAAGCTCAGTCATAGATGCAATACTCGCAACATACTGTGCCTTAAAACTATTTTATCAGGAAAATTATTATTATGATTGCATGAATGAGGAGTTGAAGATAGCTCATTGGTATTATACGTACTGCCTTTTGGGATGCCTTGAAAGTTAAAAAAAAAAAAAAAAAAACCCATAGAAACAACTGTGCAAATTAAAATACTGCATACGGAGCAAGAATTTATTTCATTTATTTATTTATTTATTTACTTATTATCAAAAATTTAGAAAAATAAATGAAAACAACACTGTGCACCACCCAAAAGCATTGCTTGAGTGGGTGGGACAAAATAAACAAACAAACGAAAGGACAAAACTTGAAAACTAATAATAATATAAGTTAAAAAAAAAAAAAAAAAAAAATAAAATATAATGAATTAAAATAAAGTATAGTAAAGTATTAGAAAATAAAATTAATAAATTAAATTAATTTAAAAAAAAAAAAAAAAAACTATTATTTAAAAGTACAATTGAGGCCGTTTCCTGAAAAAGGGCCCATCCTCCAAATCGTCAATTCGAGAAAATCGCGTTTAAAGATTTTGATTCATCCTACAGCAAAACTGAATCATGATACAGAAAATCGGTTTGCACGCTTTGAAGACTCATATAGTAACTTAAAACAAACGACCGTTGGTTTTAAATTTCTTACAAAAAATTATGGTTTTGTGCTGCTTTTACGAAAGTGGATTATGGGCCCTTTTTCCGGACATCAAAGATATCTGGGGTATTCGTGGAGAAAATTGACAAATATTTCGTTATGAATGGCAGTTTAATGTTGAAAAAAGTAAACCAAGTCATTGTTAAGCTATTTTTGAACCGTCTCGAAATTATTTTGATAGCTTCATGCTATTTCCATGAAGCATTGGTAGAAGAAGAGCTTGTGCGATTTTTTTCCTAGGCCTCTGCGATTCCTGTATACGGCACAATGTGCAGGCTCAGGTTTCTAGTGAGTTTTGCACACAAAACACATTTCCATTCATTCTAATTTGGGGAAATTGCTGCACAAATCACACGTTAAAAAGACAATACAATATGAACATTTCAAATTAAGTTTTTGGGAGATGTTTTTAGTGCCATCATTTCAGGCTAAAAATCTGCGTGTTCTAAAATGAGAACACCAAAAATTCGGATAGTTTATATGTCAGGGGCAAATTGGAATCGCAAGACGTTCATTCATAATCAGAAAAAATTCAGATCAAGCGTAACGTTGTTTTACAGAATAAATGTATCGAGATTTACATCAGCTGATATGAAAGCTAATAAGCAGACGAAAATGGTAGTTTCATGAGATTAGGTTTATTTTGAGTACTGCTTTACCTGCGGTGCTTTAGAACTGTGTATTTGAACACCTTTACTTGACCGCTTTAAAAGCTCATAAAAAGAGGACCAGTTGAGAAATACTTAAACTGTGAATATCAATATGATCGTTAGCTTATTAGATTTTGAATGAGCTAAATCAAATCTTGATAAATTTATTTTGTATGTCACAGTCACGCTTGATCTAAATTTTATTTCATCTTAAAACCCTTCACTGCTTAGTGTGACACCGGTGTCACATGATGTAAAAAGCCCTATATCAGATATTGTAATGTATATTTTGACTTATTTCAAATTGTATCACCAGTGTCAAATTATAAGAAAACATAAAAAGGGGCTCAAACATTTTTCAAAAGACCACCAGCACTCATTATAATGCATTTAAAAAAAGAAATCATGTTTGGGGGAAAGTTTGCCCCCGTATCCAATTCAACCCCTATTTCATTATTTTTACTAAGCTTCTGGCATTTGCTCTTTGAAAAATCCAATTAAAGTAAAAAATTCTTATTTTTTTGAACGTTTTGAATTTTTATGGTGTTTGGTGTTACAGCACATGTAAAAAACGAGACAAAAATGGAAAAATGAGAATTTTCACCGAAAAACTGTATAATTATTTTTTTTTGCTATTTTACCCATATATGTGACCACCTAGAGAATCGAAAATTCCAGTTTTGGTTGAAAAAAAAAATCCCATGCAGTGAAGGGATAAAGAAACGGCTTGCTCTTTGCCTCGGCAAATGGCAAGCCGATTGCAATTTGCCTAACATTGCGATTTGCCTGTGACAAATCAATAAATAAATAAATGGATAAATAAATAAATAAAATCTTTGCTCCTAAATGGATCTAACCACTTCTGATTCTGTATGCATCAATTATATAATTTAATTCATATCTTTGTTTCCTCGTTTCAGATCCACAAACATGGATTACAAAAGAAGTGGTTACGACAGGGGACATCTTGCTGCCGCGGGAAATCACAGACTCCATCAAAAGCATGTCGAACAAACATTTTTACTCTCGAATATGGCGCCCCAAGTCGGTCCTGGTTTTAACAGAGACTCTTGGAACAGGTTGGAAAAATACGTCAGGAATCTAACTAAAACTCACGCCAACGTCTATGTCTGTACGGGTCCTTTATATCTTCCAAGGTGAGTGAATTCCTCTGTCAACCCTTCAAAATTTAAATTAAGTCCACAAAATTATTTGTTCAAGCAAATGGGGCTCTTGCAAGCTTTTATTGTGAGCAATTAAGTAGTCAAAAACACTTAAAAAACACTAAAACACTAGTCCTTAAAAACACTTTTCTTTTGTCTGTCTATAGGTGGCTGTAGATTCTCTATAGTAAACAGAGAATAAAGCCGAAAATTCTCTATAAAAAAAAAAAAAAAAAAAAAAAAAAAAAAAAAAACCAGCGAAAATCAGGAAAATCACATTGAAAAAGTCTAAACTTCAGTAATAAACTCACTAATCTGCTATAATGGCAAGTTTGTAATGGCGGTTTAACGCAGGTATCATGGGAGATTCCTGTCTAATTTGTCACTTTCTCTACGGAAATACAGAGATATGTCTCAATTTAGATAGGAATCTCCCATGATACCTGCGCCTTTCCGCCATGAAGCCCGATTCTGAGAGTAAATTTCGTGATTTTTTAGTGTACTCATCGTCATTTTTACAGGTATTTATGATAGAATCAACTCTTCAATTCCCTATATCAAAAGTTTTTTTTATTTTTATTTTATTTTGGCAGTTTATACATGGAGCTCTGAAACCAGAGCTATAGTACAGGTCCAGTTTTACAAGTATACATTTTTAACTAAATATACGGTGCGAATGGTATAGGAAGTAAGTACATAGATTGATAGAGAGAGGTAGATAGATATTTATCATAAACTGCTTCCCCACCATCTACTTGGTTTCCGGTAGAAAGTCACTATGATAAGAGGCTTTCTCGGTACAGAATTGCTTTAGTCTGTTGAGAAAGAATCTTGGATGGTCATTCTTAAATGATAGCTTAAGGGTGAGAGGAAGTGCATTAAATAATTGGATAGCAGAGAAACTGGTGTTTTTAGATTTGACTAGATTTATTCGTGAGTTATCAATATTATAGTGTCTGCTGTTGTAATTATGTTTTGGTAGTAGATCAGAAGGCTTGATATTATTGTTTGTAATAGTAAATTTGATGGTCTCGAAAATATACAGAGAAGGTATAGTAAGCAGTTTATGATAAATAAATAGTTCTTTACAGTGCGAGTTGAAAGGTTGGCTTAGTAAAATTCTCAGGGTTTTTTTCTGCTCAATAAAAATATCATTTGCGGCTGAACTTCTACCCCAGAGAATAATACTGTATCTAAAAAGAGACATGATGCAGGAATGGTGAAACACCAAGGCACTATTTAGTGGTACTATTTTAACAAGATTTCGCAAGGCCCATTTGTGTAGCCCAAGTTTGCAAGAGCCCCATTACAAAATAGGCTACTACAGCTGCACCTGTTTATAACGGAACCTCTTGGTAGCGGAAACCTGATGTTATCGGAAAAATTTGCCGGTCCCGTGGAATTGCTGTGGTAAATCAATGTAAATCAGCCTGCTCATAGCGGAACCTGTCCAACGCGGAAACGGAAGGTTTTAAAGGCGTATTTAACGGAAAAAATTGTGAGAAAAGAGGCAATATTATTAGAAAAACTGGCAATTTCTGTCTCTCAACAGTTAAAACTAGATGTTTTTTTTCAAATCTTAAACAATTCAAATTTTTAAACATTATAATTTGTAAAGTTTCAAAGTTTTAATGATTTTATAAGTTTTAAAGATTTAATTAAGTTCCAAAGTGGCGAAGGTAAATGAAGTTAAACGGCAGTTGGTCTTTCAATTTTCAGCTTTTCGTTTTTTTTCTCCATCCGGTAAACCTGCCGATAGTGGAAACCTGATATTAACGGAAAAATGTATCCGCTCCGTGAAGTTCCGTTATAAACAGGTGCCTTTGTGTTATAAATTTTGTTTCATTTTATTTCTCGTTTTTCTTTTTATCAATTGTTTGTTTTTTTAAAATCATTTTTTGCACCAAGCTCTTTTCAAAATGTGAGTATGGTCTGTTCCAGGCGGGACGGCGATGGGAAATTATACGTCCGCTATCAAGTCATCGGACCCAACAATGTAGCTGTTCCAACACATTTCTTCAAAGTCGTTGTAATGGAGACTCTGGATAATCGGTTGGAAATGGAGTCGTATCTCATGCCAAATCAGGCAATCGATAATGATACTCCGCTCAATGTATTCCAAGTAAACATTTTCAAGTCAACTTCGCTTCTCTCATAAGTCTTTTATCCAGCTCTGTCTTTGACTGCAGCCTCTAAATGAGTGAGATTGATAAAACTGCCGTGGGTGACGTAAGCCAGAAGCCAACTAAACACCATAAAACTGTCAAAGTATTGAGACTTAGCATTCCCGCATCATAGTACCTTCGAATTCCCTAAAAGTTATGTAAAATACCAAAAAAATCAGCCAGTTCGGTATTTTACATAACTTTAAGGGAATTCAAAGGTATTATGATATATAAATCCTACTTTGACAGTTTCATAGTAATTAGTTGGCTTCTGACTTACGTCACCCACGGCAGTTTTATCAGTCTCACTCGTTTAGAGGCTGCAGTCAGAGATATAGCTAAATACCGAAAAATACCGAAAAATACCGAAATCAGTACCGCACAACCCTAGAGAGGATTTATGGAACGTGATTTTGGAACACCAATGAAGCAACCATGATGGAAATGTCTTATGGACATTTTCAAACTGGCTCGATTTGTTTGCCTCATTTATTTTAACCTTTTAAGTTAAAAAAAAAAAAAAAAAAACAATTGTGACAAATACATTTACGATGATTCCTGGGTCGATTAGTTCAAACAGTGGATATCATGTCAGGCTGCTCAAAAAGTCAACAGTTTTTGGCTGAAATTGTCGAATTTACGCCATAAGCCCAAATTTGAGGAACGTCAAGTACCTGCGAGCATACTTCAGGAAAATATCCTGAAAATTTCAAGCTTAAACACTAAAAAATAAAGCCAGAAATTATGAAGTACGAAAATCCCCACATTTTTGGTAGACTTATAACAGCCTCTCTATTGGTACACTTTGTTGATCCTGTGGCTAGTGCTAGTGGCGCAAGTGCAGACTTGACCTTTGCCCTTCATCTTTCCAGTGGCGTCGCCTACCATCTGGCAACAATGCAACTGCTCCATTTAAACTCATTAAATATATCAAATTTTCGTTGTGCACTGTGAACCCCCTGAATTCGATCTTTTACAAGAGTTTAAATGGATAGAATACATTGTTGCCAAATTGCACGTGACGCCACTGCATCTTTCCCAAGCCAGGCGTCACTGACCAAAGCCACTGTTTAGTGTATATTTGATGGCATTTATCAACTCATTGTTGATTCCACATGCTAACCAGAAAATTACAGTCTTGTTTTTGTATGAGTGTAATGCACTTATATACCTACTCTGATTTGTATTATTAGGGTTTCATTTCAGTTGGTCTAAGGCGACAAGCTATTGAGATAGAGGGGGCCATACATGTTATAAGTCCTATCTTTAAACATGGGCGATCTGAATCTGGTTTGTTTGCCTCTCTTTTTTTAACCTTAAATCAAAACTTTTAATTAATTGGTTTAAACGAAAGTGCAAGGGTTTAAGAGTGGCTATCTGGACACAGAATTCTAATAAAACTATCTACGTGAAAATTTTTTGCATATTTCTGTTGTGTGTCAGTTTCTTTACTGTACAAATCCTTCCAGGAGAAACAGTTATATCGATTTCAGTGTCCAGATAGCCATTCTAAAACACTTGCACTTTTATTTATAACCAATTTCAAATGTATTTGTCGCAATTTTTTTTTTTTTAAAATTTAAAGGGTATTTTTGCCCTCTTTTTTTTGGGTCAAAATAAAGATAAAAGGATAAGATAAAACTGCTGTAATATTGGTGCTTGAAGATCTATTCTTAATCTTAACCTATAATTCTTCATTCATTTTATTACAGGTGCCTCCAGAGAGTATCGAAAGAGCTGCGGGGCTACTTTTCTTCGATCGCATCTCCAGGGACAAAATTTCTAAAATAAACGGCAAGAAGACAACCTACATTTGAATTATCCTCGTAGAAAATAAATCAAATTCTGTCAAACTAACTGAAAACTTTGACCGCAGACCCATCTGGATTGAACTGAACAAATCCTCTCTAGAACCTATTTCAAAGTAAAAATTGTTGGAGCCAGCTCTTTACTTTGGTGTCGGGAGACTGGAGAAACCTCTGATATCTGCCGGCAAAAATAATCTTTGCCATAGGCAAACAGCATCTCTGGGAAAATGCTCTGTCTAGTAGGGTTGTGCGGTACTGATTTCGGTATTTTTTCGGCATTTAGCTCTGTCTTTGACTGCAGCCTCTAAATGAGTGAGATTGATAAAACTGCCGTGGGTGACGTAAGCCAGAAGGCAACTAAACACTATAAAACTGTCAAAGTATTGATACATAGCATTCCCGCATCATAGTACCTTCGAATTCCCTAAAAGCTATGTAAAATACCGAAAAAATCAGCCAGTTCAGTATTTTACATAACTTTAAGGGAATTCAAAAGTATTATGATATAGAAATGGTACTTTGACAGTTTCATAGTATTTAGTTGGCTTCTGCGTACGTCACTTATGGCAGTTTTATCAGTCTCACTCGTTTAGAGGCTGCAATTAGAGATATAGCTAAATACCGAAAAATACCGAAATCAGTACCGCTCAACCCTACTGTCTAGCCTCAGTTTTGGTAGCATAGCTCCATTCCTGGTAGCTCTGTGCTATCCAACCGTTCACCGATGCGTATTTGCAGAAGCAATCATAGCTACTTCGTCATCTGCTGCGCAAAGGAACGTATCACCAAATTTTGACATTTTTGAGTTAGGAGTTGTTTCCTATGCAATCACATGCTCTTTTGATTTAGCATACTTTCAAAACTCATTTCTAAATATTTTTCGAGTTAAGAAGCAAAAACAGAAAGGCGTAACTTGGTTATGTATAGTTGTGCCAAATCATCTTTTTGCTCTCTTGAAAAATCGTCAAAATCTTGATACGTCCCTTTGGGTGGCAGGCAATGATTTGTCAGAACTTTACACTTAAAAATGCATGAGTTCTACGATGTAGTGATGTTATTACGTTCAAATGATTGGAGTCAGCTTTGTTGTGATACTTGCGGAGGTATTTATTGTGTTTTATATAACTGATCCATTGTTTTTGTGAATAATTAGTTTAAGTGTTATGTCCTGAAATAAGGCTGAATTTTAGTAAACCATTACTTTTTAGTTGTTTTAAGACTTATTTTATTGTTGTGAAAGAATAAGGGGGGAAAAAAAACCTTGAGAATTATTCTGTTTTAACAGTTTTGTGAAATGAATAAATGTTATTTTGTTTTACCATTTTGAGTTTGCCCTTTTCTAGTTAAAACAAAAAACAAAAAAAAAACAAAAACAAAACAAAAAAAGATTGACAAATATTAAAATTTAAAGTTTAAAGTTAAATTTAAAGTTTTCAGTTTTTTTTTATTCAAAATTTAATTTGGAATCAATATTTTTTTAACTTTAAAATCTTGCTTACTGTATTAGGTACCTACTTCCTTTTTTTTAAAAAAATATAACTTTTTTTTAAGAAATATACATTTTTTTAGTGAAAAAGCGAGGTATTAGTAAGTGGCAAGCAAAATTTTCAAGTTTCAAATCTTGATTTAAGTTTTTACTTCTAATTAAAACATTTTTTTTGCTGTATTTTTCAGTCTTAATTAAGGTAAACACCCCAGTACCCGACACCCCCGAAAATCGCGCTAGTATCCGAACCGTATCTACAACTCGGGGAAAAATAAGTAAAGTAATGCAAGATTGATTCACGCCGATTTTTTTCTCAAAACTAGACATAGATTGCAGCAGCATCCAGTATTTAAGTTTTTATTTATTTACCTTTTGAGTAAATATTCATGTCATCGAAAATGTCAAGTGTCAAAACTTCGCAACAGCGGCCGGTTTGTTGTGGCTTTCGTTAAGAAAAGGGGAAGAGAAATTAAGGTTTTACGAAGTTATTAAACGTTGTATTTAACTTTTGTTGGATTAAATGAGTTCTTAGTAATTCTGGGAGTCGATTCCCGGTAAATTGTTCACTATTTGTCTATTTTTGCCCTCAGAATTGCCGAATCGGGTACTGGGTCGGAATTCCGTCCTTGAGCCAGTATCCGACATTGTCAATCGCGGCGTGTCGGGTATTGGATTTAGGTGCGAATGATGTCACCCAATACCCGATTTTGAAGTCTTACCGACCGAAAATATTGAGAATGTCTGAAAATTTTACCTAATTATCATACTGACTTATATTAGTGATTTTTTAGGGTATCTCCAGAAATTATTTTGGACCTGTTTGCATTATCTTATAGTAATATTTGTATGAGTCCAAAATGGAAGTGCTGCGTTGCGGTCTTCAACTAACGAACTAAGAGACAGTGACAGTGCCATAAGAAGCAATGAGTGCGAGAGAGAGACCTTTTTCGTAAAACGGTTTCTCTCTCGCACTCTTTGTCGCTCACGGGAGCCACATGCCGTAAGAGCCGATGAGCGCGAGAGAGAGAGAGAGACCTTTTTCGTAAAACGATCTCTCTCTCGCACTCGTTGTCACTTACGGGTTCAACTTCCCTTGAGAAGCAATGAGTGCGAGAGAGAGACCTTTTTCGTGAAGCGGTCTCTCTTGCACTCGTTGTTGCTTACGGGAGGAACTTGCCATAAGATTCAATAAGTACGAGAGAGAGAGAGACCTGTTTTGTAAAACGGTCTCTCTCTCGCTCTCGTTATCGCTTACGGGAGCAACTTCCCATAAGAAGCAATGAGTGCGAGAGAGAGACATTTTTCGCAAAACGGTCTCTCTCTCGCACTCGTTGTCGCTTACGGGAACAACGTGGAAAACGGACCGATCCGCCATAAGACGCAATGAGTGCGAGAGAGACACCTTTTTCGTAACACGCGGCCTCTCTCTCGCAAGCGTTGTCGCTTACGGGAGCGACATGCCATCATAAGAGCCGATGAGTGCGAGAGAGAGACTTTTTTCGTAAAACGGTCTCTCTCTCGCACTCGTTGTCGCTTACGAGAGCAACTTGCCATAAGAAGCAATTAGTGCGAGAAAGAGACCTTTTTTGTAAAACGAATTTTGAGGTTATGTTGGTTGTAAACACAGAGGTGTCGGATACTAGATTCAAAAATTCGGCTACTAGAACCTGCGGCAGTCGGAGTGTCGGATACTGGGGATTTTGACTTTTTCCCGTTTTTCTTTCATAACTGTAAAAAAAAACCATCATTTTAAATTCATTTGATATTCAAACGAAAGCTAATGAAATTCTCTATCAGAATATCCCTTACTTAACTTCGTGGGACACTGCCTTGAATTTATATGATTTTTTGATAAAAAAAAATCCTTAAGAGTGTCGGGTACTGGGGTGTTTACCTTACTTTTGTTTTATAAAATAAAAAAATTCTTCCTCACTTTTTTCAACAGGGAAAGTTTCAAGCCAGGTATTGTCAGTGTATGTCTAAATAGTTCTATTTATCAAGAAAATTTAAAGGGATCAATCGAAAACTAACATTTTTGTCCATTTCTGGCTTTATTTCGAGAAGCTGGCATGGAAAAGAAGTTGAAAACATACATGAAACTCGCTGTGAAAGTTGTAGTTTATTAAAAAAGACAACCGTATTACAACGGACCTATAAGTTATGTGACTATGTATCATTCTCATAACACACAACCTGATCAAGAAAATCTAAATCTGAAAAAATTTAAAATGGAAATTTGGAAAGCTAGAATTGGAAAGAAACTGAAGACATGCATGAAACTTAAGGTTAAAGGCTATTGTTTATTAAAAACATGCGATATCAGGCTTATAAGGTGGGTATAATTCTCATTTCTGCTTCGTTGTTATTCAGAGCCTTTAGGTTTTCAAGTCAGTATTTCTTTTCTTTTCTGAACCCGAATCTCAAGTTTTACCATGGCTAGAGATTTTTGGTTTTTTTGTTTAAAAGATGCAGAATTTGAGGGACTAAAAATACAAACAGGGATCTTTCAATTCACTGTCAAATAATCATTGCTATGATGGCCAATGGTTTAGCCACAGTGTTGTCAGATTTGGAGGGGGTAGATAGTCCACGCGTGGACAGTTTTCGAGTTAAAAACTGTCCACGCTGTGGATAGGGATAGAGGATCGGGAGTGGGAGCGTGGACAGTTGTGGACAGTTGTGGCTATATTCTCATCAAAATAGTCCACGTGTGATCGAATCTGTCCACTATTGGCAACACTGTTTAGCCATTTGGCCTTGTGAATTGGTACATCCTGAAATTTCGGCCCTTATGGAGAATTTAAGGATCCAATACAAAAGTAAAGACTGTAAGTTGCCTGAATTGCAAGTGAAGAAGGGTAGGGCCTGGATGGTGAGTTTTCAGGAGACAAACGCATGAAAAGGAGAAAAAAACAATAGCAGTCATCTGCCCCCCCCCCCCTGGAAAAATTCCTTGTTCCGCCTATGCAAAATGATACAAACAGATTGGAAACTTTTGCTCATTTTGAAGCATTTTCCAGTCTGCCATATTGAGAAGTTCCCTACTATCCTCATAATGCAAAAGACACAGACAAAAATTAGTATGCCATTTTTGAACAGACAACGAAAATAACCGAAAAAATGTTTCTAGTGGCTCTCATAGGAGTTTCCATTCTGTTTGCATTAATCTGCGTCCGCGGGTCCTCTTGACGCTCTGCGCTCCTATTTTTCGCGGTGGTATTTTGAACGAAAGGTTATCTGCACCACCGCTAATCACCATCCACCGACTGATCGAACATCAAAATTCACATTGATGATTGGTGAAGTAAATAAAACAACCCAAAGACTTCTAATACTATCTAGACTGGACATAACGCCTGCCCATTGAAACCGATCGGTATGCAACCACGATTACAGTATGTGCTAAGATTTTCGGAAATACATTGATTTAAATGGGAAAATGACTTTTTTGAAAAATTAATTAAAAATACTAAAAAAAATATTTTTCCATAAAACTTGGTACCGTTTGAAAGCTCATGATATGCAGATTTCGGTTCGGGCCGGTTTTTATACCATTTTTTCAATCGTAAACATTCTACAGAGGCTCAAAGTTAGGTCAATTTTCCTCGATTCTACGGGGTGTTCCACAGTTTCGGTACCCCGCTGAGACAACCTACATAGCTGTATATACTCAATTTTACGTAATCTATGTTATGATTAAAGTTATTTGTTTTGTGTATCTCAATAATTTATCGCATAAATTTTATTTTTTTGAGCTGTAACCATTCAAAAAAAGTACAAAGAAAACAATTTTTTGAAACACCCTGTAGAAAATCGGTACCCAACTTTAAGCCCCTGTAGAATGTTTCTCGTTCAAAAGTCACACATAAAACCGGCCCGAACCGAAATCTGCATATCGTGAGCTTTCAAACGGTACCAAGTTATATGGAAAAATATTTTTTTTAGTATTTTTAATTAATTTTTCAAAAAAGTCATTTTCCCATTTAAATCAATGTATTTCTGAAAATCTTAGCACATACTGTAATCGTGGATGCGGCGTAGCCAGGCGCAACATGCGATTTTTGTCCCACCCCAGGTATTCACTTTCCCCGCCCTAAAATCGGCCTTATGTCCAGTCTAGATAGTATTAGAAGTCTTTGAAACAACCTGAGTCGCATTGATGAACTTTGAACCTTGTTTGAATTACGCTTATTAGTGGTCGAAAAGTCGCAAAATATAGCAATTCAACTGGAGTCGAAACAGAGTAAAAGTTTCCTGGGCACGCATCGCAGTAAAATTGAAAGCCACCACCAAAGTGCAATGTTTTCATTTATTTTCTTCGTTCTTCCGTCAGTCACACAATCACACGTCTCTTTGTTGTGAATGCGTCATTAGCGAGTAATTTCTGTAAGTATTTCACTTTTCAAGCTCAACTTACCCTCTTCAACATCCTATGGATCTTCACTGAAAGTATCTTTAAACACTTTCCTGCTTTTACAACACTCTCCATGGTTACTGACTGATTGCACTTACCTACTTGTGCTTACATTTTCCCACTGATCAATCACAATCGGTGAGACTACCCTCATTCTAAGTGCTTTAAATAACACCAGCTTCTCCATTTTTAACATGTATAACTCAGCAGCTTTAATCATGATCAAACAAGGTTACTATTGCGGGTAGGTTGTTTTCCAGAAGATCGGACTCCCTTGCTCTTCGGCTTTGAAGAATACATCAGATTTTTCACGCTGCTAACCCACGGGGCTGTCTCCTTGGTGGTTTAAAGCTGATCATTTCTTGCAAGCTATAGAACAATGAAGTCCAATCTTCCCGGGCCAGCCCATGCTGCATGCAGCTTTTGTTAGGAGACCACGGCAAACAGCCTCACATACGATAACCTGAAACTAGTTAGGAAGTTGTTCAGTATCAGGGCCGCTATATCTTTTACCGATGTTCTGACCTATCATTGCTCAACCTGATCTAACCCAACCTCTCAGGAATATTGGTTGAGTAGCTGATAGTTGCCCTTATTCTAAACTACACCCATGATGACTATAAGTTGCCTCCTCTGCTAAGGTGTGCTCGCTTTTGAGAGTTGTGTATACTTGATAACATCTGTAATTGCTACAGGGCACCAACGTTCTTCTCTAAAATATTTTAGTATCCTAGCTTAATATGATCCTATTGCTTGCAACAAACAACCAAGGTAAACAACCCAGTAGCCGGCACCCCTAAAATTTGCTCCAGTAGGTACTCGGCACTTATTTTTCACGATGCAAAATTCACAATGTGAAAGATATTAGTTTTGTGGCAACTTTGGTTATTTGCGTAATTTTTTTTTCCGATGTTTCACACTTGAGGTCTTTGAAAAAAACCACCGAAAACACCAGTATTGCCACCAAACTAATATTTTTCACATTGTATTAAATGAGTGCAGGGTACTGGGCTGTTTACCTTAGTGTTGTTCTCTTTTGCTGGAACACAAATCAGAAGGTTGGTGGCATTGGCAAGGAGGGTTTCCCTATCACAGCACCTCTGGGACTCCGAAATGGCTAATTGATGGCGGCACAGCAGCGGCGGCTCGTGCAATGTGGCAACAATGGATTTCCTCCATTTAAAACTGTGTAAAATAATCGATAACTTGGTGAGGCGCAGCGCCTCACCTAGTATCGATCTTTTTGCACACGTTTAAATGGCAAAAGTGCACGGTTGCCGGATTGCACGAGCCGCCACTGCGGCACAGCCATACTTCCCTCATTCATTCAGTGGTAGTGGACAGTTCAAAACTAGGATCTAAGTATCTGCATAAAGTGAGTGAGTGAATGAGAGGGCCAGTGGTCAGCGCTACCCTGTGAAGTGCTCAGTAACGGTAGATGGAAGAGGTGAAAACCGGCTCAGATGAGCCAGCGGAAGCTAAGTGCCACCTGCCTTTTGATATAGCTGTCTTTTCTATGTTCACAATTGTCCACTGTGGACGGGCGGATGCAAATAGTTCCGCGGTTCACAAGCGTTCACATGCTTTTGAACTTGTGAACGTTCGTGGACCGCAAAGGAAATGATGCGGGAAGGTTTCAAGATTAGAATTAGACTAGATGCAATGAGATTCTTTCATAAGAACAGATAATTTCATGACCGCTCTTTGTGAACCGCGAACGACTGAATTAAAAAAAAGACAGCTTATGTGTTTTGATATGTGTGTGACTGTGTGAGTGGCAAAATGGCTATAGCACAGAGGAGATGAACTATCAAAACTGTTCACACAGCTAATTTTTTTTTATCGGAAATGGTAGGAAGAACTATTTTTCCTTGCCACTGCAGTTCGAGTGTTACATTGAAACAGAAGAGAACGAGTCAACCACTCCTAATAGTCTGAGCAGCTTCTGATCTCGTTTACTGCTGACCAACAAGTACAACCTATTCCATCTTGCTCTATAATTTTTTATAATTTAAAATAACCACAGGCGTATACAGAAATTTGTCTTTCTCTCTTTCGCCAAGGTGGAAAAGAATATCAGAGTGGGCCGTATCCTGGTCTTAGCCCCTACCTACCTGTGTCCTTTTCTAATGCACTTATTCAAATGGGGGGAGAGAGAGAAAGACAAATTCGTGTATACGCATGTGAAAATCACTAGCCTTTTCAAAGCTATCTGTTATCCACCAACTATCATTTGAAATGTCCTTTACTCACCCAGAGATACTTGAAACTAGGCCTGTGCGATGTTTGATGCATCGATCGAAGTTTTGATGTTTTCTTGACATCGAATGTATTTGATGCTAATTTTGATGTCGATTGATGCATCGAAACTCGTTATTTATCGATATTCTGATTAAAAACGGACCTATGAATCATTTTTCCACTCAATCCATCTCAATAGCATTGAAAAGCAACATGATTTCCAGTGACTTCTCTCATATTTGACTCGTTAAAATTTGTTTCGATGTATCAATAAAATTTCGATGTTGTTTGGACATCGAACTTCGATGCACAAAACTGGACATCGCACAGACCTACTTGAAACCCCATTTAGTAGGCTGATCTTTGAAAGAATTGGATCGGACCGCGAGACTGGTTCAATAGAGGAGGTTTACTACCTATCGGTTTCACAATGGGGCTGTTGCACACTTTTGCTATCAGCAATTTAATAGTCGATTCGGGTGTTAAAAACCTCCAAAAATAACGATGGCAGCACTAAAAACTTCCGAAATCCACTCCAAAACTCGATAAACGCTTTCATTTGCGCGGGCGTAATGGTGGCTGAGGGTAGTAACAATGAGAGATTCCCATCTAACAATACTGTAACTCCATCAAGAAGTGACCAATAACAGACGACTTTTATTCGACACCGGTGTCACTAGGTGTTGACAGGTCCATTCATCGGATGTGGATCAGCACTTTGATGACTAATTACTCTGTGAATCATCCTTGTCAGCATAGAAAGAGTGACGAAATTAAAATAGGAATCTCCCATTGTTACTGCTCTCAGCCACAATTACGCCCTCGCAACTGAAAGCATTCATTGAGTTTAAGAGTGGATTTCGGAAGTTTTTAGTGCTGCCATTGTTATTTTTTTGAGGTTTTTACACCAGTATCGACTGTTAAATTGCTGATAGCAAAAGTGTGCAACAGCTCCATTGTGTTTATCAAAAAGCAAAGCTTTTTAACCAAGTATTCCTTGGTTACATTTGATAAGGTAAACCTTTGTTCTAAACAGCCTGTAGCTTATCAAATATTGCAGAAGAATACTTGGTTACAGAGCTTTACTTCTCAATAAATGCTATAGTCTGTTTCATTTAAATAGAAGCTTGAGCTCGACTCTTTCCCCTACAAGTTTTACCCTCTCTCTCGTGCCTGTGATGACTCGAGACCCATCAGATCGGTCGGGGATATTGTCCGTCACAATGAACAGTCTATTGTGAAGGGACGGAATCTCCGACTGAAGCGACACGTCTCGAGTCATCGCAGGTACGAGAGAGTGGGTAAAACTCGTAGGGGAAAGAGTCGAGCTCAAGCTTCTATACAGTGATTGTAACTCAGGTCTACGTCTTAGGAGCCATTTTGGCCAGCCATGTCATTTTTTAGGAGCCATCAAGCATATTTTAGGGGCCATTTTTTTTTGGACACAGCGCGCATTCGAAACTAGTCATATTTTTTGCGTGCGATCAACATATCAGCAAAAAACCAAATGTGCAGGAGCGTGGACTTTAATCGACGGGAGGAAAAAACCATTCGAAAAAAAAAAAGGATTCTTAAAAAAAAAAAATTCTTAAAAATTTTTTCTTAGGCGCCAATCTTGACCGTCAACTCAATTTCTTAGGCGCCATCAACTAATTCTTAGGCGCGAATGGCGCAATGGCGCATATGAGTTACAATCACTGCTTCTATATAAATGAAACGGACTGTAGTACTATTACCACAAAGAGACCCACAGCAACCCTCCACTCAACCAGTCTGGCTAGTCTTATCCAATGATTTCACAGATCTGCCTGCAGGCTATGTCAAGCACTTTTCCAGCTTATTTCATCATATGTTTTTAGAATAATCTCTCTATAGCAACCTCTATGGGAAAATGATCAATCTGTCATATCAGAACATGAAGGAACCCAAAAAGAGCTCTCCTCTGTCGATAGCTAAAATTAATATAACAATAAAATCTTACTTGTGTAAGTCATTATTATCAAATATTGGTTAAATAAACTATGAATCAATACTCTTAACTATTTTTACAAAAATATCCGATGGAAGCCCATCAGATCGAAATCTGGAAAAGTTTCACCTGGAATCACCCTAAGTTGGTTAAAAATAAAATATTATTGTTATTGTATTTTTATGTTCCGTAAACAAGCTTTGACTCAAACGCTTCAATTTTTTTTTTTGGCAGGTGAATGTTAGCTTATTCATCTTGGAGAATTACTTTTGGGTGCTGTCATTGGATGAAAAATGGCCGCTCCGCCAGAGATTCGGCTCAAACGCTTCCTTCACTATGCATCGGAAGAAGGGATGTATGAAGCCCGACCTCGACGCCACGACGACTATGTAGTAACCAATCTCAAATGCATTACACCGCTCCTTACCAATGACGAAAGTGGTGACTCTGTGATTCTACCCACGATTTTAAAAGTAAGTGAAAATATTCATGGTTTTTATTCAAGAATAGAAACATCTTCTTTAGCTACTAATTTGTCAAAAAAAAAAAAAAAAAAATTATTGAGAATTTTTATTTTTTTTTATTTTATATTAATCAACAGCACTATTACATTACCTAGTACTAAACTTACAGCTACTATACATTTGAGTATATCTATGTGCTATTTATAACTTACACTTAATTTTTAACTTTTGCTGCTAATCCAGCAACAGAATATCTTTGCTGGAATAGCAAGTATCATGAAATAATTATAGTTCCACTCCCATTGGGGGTAGACTGTGTCTGAACCAGTTTATACAACAAATAAAAATAAAGGTAAATAAATAATAACAATAATCAAATAATAAGTGAAAAAGGTAAGACAAATAAATGAATAAAGAAAAAAATAAAAATAAATAAATAAACAAACATACAAATCGATTACTAAGTAAATTAAATTTAAATTAAGTAATTAAATTGAGACATAACATTTACATCATTTCACATTGTATACAGTTTATTATCTCTCAGGTTTGTAATTTTTAACACCCTGCTGCCCTTTATACTCAGTACTTTTACTCTTCATCGTAGCAACGGCATTGAGAAATGAAGCTATAAATTTTTAAATAAGAAATTTTAAACTGTAGGCAAATTATGGAGGATAAACGGTTTCCATTCAAATCAAAGGGGAAATGGGAACCCGTAAATCGATTTTGTCGACTACAGTTCGACAGTGGAGTGGAAAGGGTTAAAGTGGAATGCAAGTATTATTTTGTCAGATGAATCCGACTTTGGTGTGGAAAGGGTGAAGCATTTTCCGCACCCTTGACTTAAAATTCACTTCAAAACTGATCTCACTTCCTCTTTAAAATTCTAGGTGTATAGTGACGGTACATCAATTACTCCCACGGCGGTTATTTTCGCTTTGGCCGTCTGCGCTACGCAAACTGAAAGCGAAAAATTGAGAGCCAACACTTATAAAAAAGTTCAGGAGCTGTCATTGAACGAAGAAGACTTGTTCAATTTTGTACATTTCTGTTACAAATTATCTACGAACAAGGGAGGACAAGGATTGCGTAAAACGGTGATTAGATGGTACAAGAAGAAGACCCCAAGAGAATTGGCCGAGATTGTTGCAGTGAAGACCAAAATCCACAGCCTTCATCATAAGGACATGATCAAGTTGTATCATATGAAAAGCGAGGATCGAGGTAAGCAATTTCAATTTATTTATTTCCAAAATTTCAATTTATTTATTTCTGAAAATGTTAAGCTTTTTCAAGAGTTACTTATGGGGAGTTCTAGCAGTGTTCTTTGCAGTGAAGAATCATGCCATTAGGCAACAGTCGTTTTAAAGTTAAAACCTAAGGAGCTTTAGCGATAGAGAGGCTGATACATGTTATAAATCCTATCTCAAAGTGTGACAGCTTGGGCGATCAGAATCTGGTTTTTTTGCCTCACTTTTTTAACCTTAAATCAAAAGTTGTAATGGGTCTTTTGCAAACTTTGGCTACAACGATTAAGAGTGTTTAATCTAATGTGAAATCGTCTGAGAAGTTCATTGGTGGCATCAGAAAGTTATAAAATGCAATAATAAACTCACAAGAGGCGTTTAATGAAATCCAAAATGGCGGCTAAATATCGATCAATCAGTATGCATGCACCGTGAACATCCAAGGATGGCCAACTTTGACAACCTCACTGGAGGTAGAGGTAATGTGTTTGTTTACGTTGTGATTGGTTGTGATCGATATTGTGAGGTTGGCTATCCTTGGATGTTCGTGGTGCATGCATACAAATTGCTTGATATTTATCCGCCATCTTGGATTTCATTAAACGCTTCTTGTGAGTTTATTATTGCATTTTATAACTTTCTGATGTCACCAATGGACTTTTCAGGGTTTTACATTAGATTGTTGGGCTCGTTTTAGGCTTTTAATCGTTGTAGCAAAAGTTTACAACAGACCCATAAATTCAATGGAAATTGGTTTTAAATGAAAGTGTAAGTGTTTAACTGTGGCTATCTGGACCCAGAATTTGAAAACAACAATTTTGGTGAGAAAATTTTGCTTGTTTCCAATTAGTGTCAGTTTCTTTATCGTGCAAATCCTTCCAGAAGAAACAGTTTTATCCAATGAGCTACAGTGATACAGAGAATTTGTGGGGTGTGATATTGAAACTTCTCAAAGGTAACCATGATGAAAATCTATCATGGACGTTTTTTTACTTCAAAGTTGGTGGCACTGCCCTCAATAGTTGCCGGTTAGAGGAGACGCCTTTGTCAACGGCAGGTACACCAATCTTTTTTTTTCGTGTGGTAGAGTTAAAAAGTTTTAACTCTAAGTTCTAACACGAGAATAATGCAAACAATTTTAGTTAATGGGTCTGTTGCAAACTTTTGCTACAGCGCTTTAGAGTAATTAATCTCATGTAAAATTGCGTGAAATGTCCATTGGTGGCAGCTGAAAGTCATAAAATGCAATAACAAACTCACAAGAGGCATTTAACTGAAATCCAAGATGGCGGTAAAATATTGAGCAACCTGTATGCAAGCACCATGAACGTCCAAGATGGCCAACCTCACAACATCGATCACAACGCAAACAAACTCATAACCTCCGATGCTGTGAGGTTGTTAACGTTGGCCATCATGGTTGTTCACGGTGCGTGCACACAGGCTGCTCGATATTTTACCGCCATCTTGGGTTTCATTAAATGCCTCTAGTGAGTTTAATACTGCATTTTATGACTTTCTGATACCATCAATGGACTTTTCACGTGATTTTACTTAAGATTTAACACTCTATATCGCTGTAGCAAAAGTTTGCAACAAACCCATTATTCACTGTTATTCAACAAATTATTTTTGTCCAACACTAACTCCAATACATCTTGGTTTTAGCAATGTTTCAATTCAAGTTGAAACATTAGATGTAGCACGGGAAATATTTGACTGACCTATCCTTCTGTTGTTGTTTTCAGCTAAACAAGCCATTTACAGCTATCTACTGCTTGGCCTCACAAAAATGGAAGAGGCGTTTAAAGACGCCGCGGATACCCAGGAAATATTGAAGTATCTCAAAACAATAGAAAAAATCAAAACGACCAAAGATGCTGCAGAGTTTTGTGATTTGATCAAGAAACACGCACCAAAATTTCCTCACCAGTCTATGCCACCGCAATTCCATCAATCAGCCGAGGTAGATTTCTCTTGTTCTTACTACAGTCGCCCTTCGTTAATTCAAACCTCTTTAATTCGAAAACCTCTTTAATTCGAAGGAAAGGCCAGTTCCCTTGGGAATCTCTCTATAATTTGAAAAAATCAATCTATTTTACTCTCTTCTTAATTCGAAATTTTTGAGGCAGTTTTGCCCCTCCATAATTCAAAATTGAGCAATAAGTTCCCTCTGTAAATCAAATAGTTGGAAGTAAATATGACTTCCCCTCTATATTTCAAAAAAAGACAATTCATTCCCGCCATAATTCGAAGGCAACTGATTGCAGTTGGTCCAAATATTTTGGGTGTTTTGTTTTCAAGCTATGTTATGGATGTCAACAGATAAACAAACCCTTTATCGGGTGACAACAGGTTGTTATCAAGTCCAAGTAACAAGCGGTGGAGCCACCTTTCCCAATCAAAAATTACAGACTTTTTTCCAAAAATGAAACTATTAAAATAATTACTTCATTTTTTTAGTTTTCAGTTCAATACAATTTAGCACAGTTTAATTCAGTTTTTTTTGTACAGCAGCGGACTACGGCCTCTGCTAGGTTACTTGTCTTGGGAAATTTGTATTCAATAGAGAACCTGGTGTGATTAGTGCCGTTTTAATCATAAATTAATGTCTCCTTATTATATAACTCCCTGTGTACTTCGAAGAAACTCATTAATTTCCCTCCACGATTCGAACCGCTCTAAATCAAAATTTTTCCATTTGTCCTCTCTTTCTCTTTAATTCGAACTTTCATTAATTCAAAACCTCAATAGTTTGAACAAATCCCTCATTCCTTTGAATTTTGAATTATCGAGGGGCGACTGTATTTATAAATGGGTCTGTTATAAAATTGGCAGCGATTTTACCGCAACCATCTCCTGTCTCAGTGGGTCCTAAAATTTACGCAATCAAAGCAATCGTTATTCAGACATGGGAAACGAATATTGTCTCAGAGAACAAAAAAGGGTAAATAATGTTAAAAACTGATAAAACGGCGTCCCACCTTACTGTTCGACATATTATCATGCTCTGTGAAGACAGTTTTGATACCTTGACACCAGTTTTCTTATTCCATCCGAAAAAAAAAAATCTTTATCCTGGTTCGGGATCCAAACGTTGACTGTATTTTTGATTACACAGCCACCATCCAATTACTGTTGAAACAATTTAAATGGGAAATTCTCCCCTTTCCCTACCCTCCACTTACCGGCCCTTGCACCCAGTGACTTTCATTTTTTCTGTCAGTTAAAATTGTATCTCGACGGCCAAAGTTTCCTGAGCAATTCAAGTCGAAAACGCGGTCAACATTCGGATCCGAAATAAGGATGAAGATTTTTTTCGGATGGAATAAGAAAACTGGTGCCAAGGTATCAAAAATGTCTCCACAGAGCACAAGACTATGTCAAAATGTAAACACACCATTCACTAGCGCAACCAGGATCTCTACCATCTCTCTCATTTTCCATTTGAATGTATAAGTAGGAAAAGGACAGAAAGAGGGGGTTTTATCCCCTTGTCCATCCTTGTCTAACATACGTTTTTTAATGGAGGAAAAAGAGAGATGAAGAAACTCTTGTTGCACCGGCGCTACCAGGATCTCTTCCATCTCTCTCATTTCCCATTTGAATGTATAAGTAGGAATTAAAAGGACAGAAAGAGGGGGTTTTATCCCCTTGTCCATCCTTGTGTAACATAGGTTTTAATGGAGCAAAGAGAGAGATGAAGAAACTCTCGGTGCGCTAATGACACCATTTTACATTATTCTTACCTTTTTTTTGTTTTCTGAAACTATATGTATTTCCCATGTCTGAATACTGATTGTGTACATTTTTGGGCCCACTGTGATGGAAGGTGGTGGTCGCGGTAAAATAGCTGCCAATTTTTTTAATTTTTTGGATATTGAAAATCCCTGAAATGGATCTGAAAGCTGAGAATACGACGCGTCGAATACTGGTTACAGATTTTCTCTAGCGTTAATACTTTTTTTTTTAAAAAAAAAACATGATGCTTACTCTTGAGGCTACCCTTGTACAATGTGTTTTAGTTCCATTGGTAGCTTATTGAACAGGTTTTTTTGCGCGCACAGATATTGGGGCAATAATTTGAGTTTCATCCTTATTTTGCATTTATCTTTGAAATAAATAAATAAATAAATTTACAGTTGTTCAAAAAATAACTCAGTCACTATCTTATTTTTCAGGTGTGGTCAGCTCTCTTCCCTACCTTTTCCTTGGACCAAGTTCTGTCGATGACTCAACAGTTCTTCCGATCAAAACTTCTGAAACCTAGCTCTCCTCTCTCGACCTTGTACATTGAAAGAATATCAAACGAGGAAATCCCTTCAAGTTCAAAAATAGATCCGTGTAAAGCATATGTTGAATTGAGGACATATGAAATGTTACCGAGGTAAGCAAACATTTGACCGTCGGTCATTTTTACCATACGAAACAAAGAACAAAGCAACCGCTACTTTGGCTCAGCAGCCGTGTATGTTCAAAATCCGGAATTTCACCGTAACATGAAACACATTGGAGCAACAAGCTATAGTTTGAAATTAGATGCAATACATTTGGGTATTTCATTAATGGACTTACGTGTATTTGGACCCCTATAGTTTGGACATTATGTTTTGAACTTTCCGCCTTTGGACGTTGCATTTTGGACATTACAGTTTGGACATTCAAATTTCGAACCCAACATCCGTGAATCGGTCTGGAGAACATTAGGGGGGGTCTAGGGGTTTTCCTGAGAATATTCTAGGGGATCTTGGGGTCTCCCCCAGAATATTAAAGGGGAGCCTGGGGGTCTCCCCCAGAATATTAAAGGGGGGTCTGGGGGTCTCCCCCAGAATATTAAAGGGGGGTCTGGGGGTCTCCCCCAGAATATTAAAGGTGGTCTGGGTGTTTCCCCCAGAAAATATGAGGGGGTCTGGGGGCCCCCCAGATTAAGTTTGATGTGAGAAAGTGTTGATGGGGTATTCCCTATAATTTATTTTTCTTCTTTTTTCCCCGGATCAGAAAAAAAGAATACTTTAAAGCTCTGAAGAAAAAGAGTGAAGAACCTCCAGCAAGTCCCATTGTTGTCCGGCATGCCTCAGAGTCCTCAGACAATTCATCCGGTTGGGATGGAGCTGCAGTTCCTGCAGTGAACCCAGCAGCTAACCCGGCGGCTGTCGTCAACAGCAGTATTGCCGATGCGGCTTCCAAAAAGAAAGAGGATTTATATCCGACTTTTAAACTCAATAAGAAAGTAGTCGAGGCATTAAACAAATTGGTCACAAGATCATTCAAGGTAAGTCTGCATTCATTTACTTATTTACTTGTTCATGAAGAACATCCAGTCCAGCTGGCTGATTATGAACGGTCGTATCGTAATGCTATAGAGTCAATGATGGAGTGCGTGTTATCTTATGGGTGGTGCCATTCCGAAAGGTTTCATTCCGATAGAAACCCTCCCATCTCTACGCAAATTCTCCAATTGCTCAGGAGTCAACGGAGAATTTCCGATGAGATGAGAGGGTTTCTATTGGAATGAAACCTTTCGGAATGGCACTACCCATAAGATAACGCGCACTCGATCATTGACTCGATAGGATTACTATACGATCGTTCATAATCAGCCTCCTGTTGTTTGCTGTGAAATAGACCTGTTTAGTGTGATGTCACGATCAAAATTGGATTCAAACGAATGCTCTATCTCGCTCACTCTCGTGGAATCACCCACAAGAAATCAGATCCAAATTTTCATTAGTTTCATGGGTATAAAAACTGCCTTTTTGCAACAGACCCATTCTCTAAAAGAAGTTCTCTGTCTCAGTTTTAACAATTCTATCTTAATTTTCAGTTTTCCTGAAGAAAATTCGACTCAGATGATGCTTCAATCATAATTAATAAATAAGTCATTTTTCTCGTTTCCTTTTTTCAGAGTCTCAAACCAACAGGCCTACGTTTTTTGATCGGTGTGGATACGCGGAATATCATGTCGAATACAATGCATGTAAAATGTCCGTTTGTCAAATCCATGGAAGCCGCGTCCTTACTCTTGCTCTCATTTCTAAATGCGGAGAAGGACAAAAACATAACCGTTACTTCTTTCATTGAATCAGGGGCAGCGAATACTTCTAATTACAGAATAGAAGAAATCACGGGCTTAAGTTCAAATTTATCCATTGCAGAAACTGCACAAGTATTAGCGGTAAGTATCAGTTACAGTATTAGTAATAATGGGGATGTTGCAAACTTTTGCTAAAAGCGCTTCACTAGTCAATTCCGATGTAAAAACCTCCATAAATAACGATGGTAGCACTAAAAACTTCCGAAATCCACTCCTGAACTCAATGAACACTTTTATTTGTGGTAGTGTAGTGGTGGCATAGGGCAGTAATAATGGGAGATTTCTATCTTAATTTTATCACTCTCTCTATGCTGACAAGGATGATTCACAGAGCAATTAGTCATCAGAGTAGTGATCCACATCCGATGATAGTACTGTGACACCCAGTGACACCGGTGTCAAATGAAAGTCGTCTCTTATGGGTCACTTCTTGATGGAGTTACAATATTGTTAGATGAGAATCTCCCATTATTACTGCCCTAAGCCACCATTACGCTCACGCAAATAAAAGCGTTTATTGAATTTAGGAGTGGATTTTGGAAGTTTTTAGTGCTGCGATCGTTATTTTTGGAGGTTTGTACACCTGAAATGACTACTAAATTGCTTATTGCAAAAGTGTGTAATAGCCTCATTATTACTAGGAGGTGTTTGAGTACCAGAAAAACAACAGAGTTTCCAGGAGACTTGTATTGGTTTGGTGCTTGGTTTTCTTTGTAGAAACTTTTGAGAAATCAGTAGATAATTTTGTCAAAAATAAGTGAATGTATTTTGAAAAGAGGCATTAATATACCGGGGACATTTATTTTGTGGCCATAAAATATGTTGACTTCTTCAGAATGTGGTCATTTTTCTAGGTAGACATTTTTTTTGTAGACACACTTACGTGGACATTTTGGACTACAAAAATCTGACATTTTGTCCGTAGTCCATATTACTGCATATTGACTGACTGGCAAAAAAAAAAGAAATCGTGTCTTGAAAGAAGGCAAATGACAGATCAGGCTTGCTGGGCAAAGATTTCATTGAAAGAATGATGTGATCATTCCAACGAGCTAAAGCGTTAGAGAGGATGTTACTTGTTATAAGTCCTATCTCAAAGTGTGACAGCATGAGTGATCTGAATCTGGTTTGTTTGCCTCACTTTTTTTTATTTAACCTAAAATCAAAAGTTGCAATGGGTCTGTTGCAAACTGTTGCTACACAGATTAAGAGAGTATAATCTAATGTGAAATCGCCTAAAAAGTCCATTGGTGGCATCAGAAAGTCATAAAATGCAATAATAAACTCACACGAGGCGTTTAATGAAATCCAAGATGGCGGAGAAATATCGAGCAATCTGTATGCATGCACCTTTAACATCCAAGGATTGCCAACTTTGACAACCTCACTGGAGTTAGAGGTTATGTGTTTGTTTACGTTGTGATTGGTTGTGATCGATATTGTGAGGTTGGCTATCCTTGGATGTTCGTGGTGCATGCAAACAAATTGCTCGATATTTCTCCGCCATCTTGGATTTCTTTAAACGCCTCTTGTGAGTTTATTATTGCATTTTATGACTTTCTGATGCCACCAATGGACTTTTTAGGCGATTTTACATTAGATTAAACATTCTTAATCGTTGTAGCAAAAGTTTGCAACAGACCCATTATTCCAGTGGAAATTGGTTTTAAACGAAAGGTAAGTGTTTTAGTGTAGCTATTTGGACACAGAATTCTAATACATGTATCCAGGTGAGAAAATTTTGCTTTTTTCCTGTCATGTGCCAGTTTCTTAATCGTGCAAATCCATCAAGAGGAAACAGTTATATCAATTTCTGTGTCCAGATAGCCACTCTGAAACACTTGCACTTTCGTTTATAACCAATTTCAAGTAGATTCGTGACAACTTTCTTTTAACCCGCCATCACTCGCGCGGGGTCGAAAACGACCCCAGGTGTCAGAAAAATGCAATTTTGTCCATGAAAATTTTAAAGTTTTAGCTCGTCCGTTTCAGTACCTTCCTTCAAGGGTTTGGACTACCCACTCTGTTAGTATGAACTTAATTCAATCATTCGTTTTGAAGCACGGACGCGTCAAAGTTGCTTGGGGTCGTTTTCGACCCCGCGCGACTACTCACGTTCATAAAATGTGACCGAGTGAACATAACGTAAACGTGGATTCTGTGACTTGTTTACACTTGCGGGATGTGATTGCCGTTGGTTTTTTACTTTTCTATACTTACTACAATACTTTCAGCAAATCTAATGTTTGCTCTCACTGTTTTTTTCTAAATTACTCATTTATCCCAATTTCTTACGTATCCATTTTTACCTGAATCAGTGCGGTGCCGCTTGCGATCTGGCAGCACTGCGTTTTGTCCATTCAAACCCGTGCAAAGTGTCGATTCGAGGGAATGCACTGCGCACCTCCATTAGTTTGACTTTTTTCATGCATTTGAATCCACGAAATGCGGCGTTGCCAGATTACACGCGACGCCACTTATCATAAATGTTTTTGTTTTTTTCTGCGAAAGTTTGATTATATCACATGGGGCGGGGAGTGGGGAGGGAAAAAAGGGAATGAGAGGGGAAATGAAGGTGGATGGTAGGGGAAAAGCGGAAGGGAGGTGAAAAAGGGCATCTGGAATCATGCACGAAAAGCAAAAAGATCACAGCAAAAAAAATTTCAAGGATCTCCACTTTGCTAACCCCCCAACCCCCTTTTCCCCTCCAGCCCTCCCCTGAATCCTCAATTTCGATTCCGTTTGTTGGTTGATAGAATCTTGCTTACCTTAATTGGCGTTTATTCCATCTCATTCGGTAAAAAATGAAGTTTTTCAGATGGTTCGTTGTTTCATCTCCAAAATTTTAGGACTAAATATTGGAGGGGTATTGAGGGGGGTATATCTCGAAAACTTGCCCCCATAACCCCATACTTTTTTTTCATGAAATTATCTTCAGTAGTGCCTAGAAGTAAAAAAACCTCGGTTTAGGAGTTTCAAAACTAGTTAAAGGCAGCTGACCGATAAAAATCTGGAAAATATCACATTTTTAGGGTTTTTCCGACACAGATTACAATATAGCAATTACTGAACGTAAAATTCTTTTTTCAAACCCAGTTTTCACGTGAAAAGCTTTTCAAAGACATACTTATTACTATTCTGCATGGTTAAAATCAAAATTTTGAATGACAATGGTAAAATGGGACGAAAGAACTTTGGGGTCGAAAACGACCCCGCGCGACTACTCGCGGAAGTTTTTAGGGCGCGAGTGACGGCGGGTTAAAGGTTAAAAAAAGTGAGTCAAATGAACCAAATACGCGAAAAATATCCATTAGAGATTTCCATCATGGCTACCTCCTTGAAGTTTCAATATCACGTCCCACAAATCCTCTCTATCGCTTTAGCTCATTGATTTTTTCGATCGCGAAAATTCGCTTCTTAAGGTACCGATTCAGGCGACATTCTTGCCAATTTTTATGTTTTTTGGTCGACTGAAAAATCGTCAGATATCGTGTTGTTTGGACGTGCCCTTCATTTGCTATTGTGTGTTTTAAATATTTGTTTTCAGGGACGTGCCGAGGGGGGGGGGGGGGAGTGTGGGTACCCTTGCCCCGGGCGGCACTCTCCGGGGGCGGCAAAATCAGGGTGAACCAAAAAACAAAACAAAAAAACAAAAAATTTATAATTTTGTTCGTGGAGGACGGCAAAATTGCACGCTTGCCCCTTCTCTCTGGAAACCACAGCAAGCCCCCGTTTGTTTTAAAATAATTGTTGTCATTTTCTCATCCTCAGGCTAAAAATGGAGCTCCCGTGAACATGTTAAAATTCTTTGACTGGGCTGTAGCTAAAAAGAAAGAGGTGGACGTCTTCGTCTTGCTCAGTGCTTCCTCAATCCTTCCTTGCGATCCATTCAATGCCATGGTCCACTACAGTAATGAACTTAACAAGGAGAATATTAAGTAAGTCTTTCAACTTGTATATATTTTTTTTTTTTATTTACATTTTCAAAAATTAGCACATCGGAACATCATAGTGTTATCAAACAAGTCAATACATTAGTAATAATAAAGACACATCACAATAGTGATAACTTATTAACTCATAAACTTATTTTTAGAATAGAACGATTTGATCAGAAGAATAGCCGTGAACTGGGCCAAAAATGCAGGATAGCTGTCTTCCCTTTTTATCTACTCTGGAAGTTTGTTGTCACTTTGAGTCATACTAGTTCCTGAGAGTGTGTTATACTTTGTTAGAGCTCATTTCAGAAGTGTAGGTGCATCCCTAGACCGTAATCTTTGTTGTACTGTCAATTTCCATCCCTTCAAATCTATTTATTTCATTTGTGTACAAAATGAAGCGTGCAAAAGGTAGGTATTGTACAATGCATTAAAGATTACATACACAGTTTGGCCCCAAGTTCTGGTGGTGGAGATACTGCCTCTCTTTTGCATTTTAATTCAACTCAAACTCAAAAACAAAACTTGCCACCGACTTTAAACTTTTGATTTTAAAGTGTTCTTTTATGAAAAGCGAACGCTCAAACTCATTTTCTTTAATTTTTATTCTGTAATGAGAAAAAATGATGAAAAATTCGTAAGATTATCGGTCTAGGTGCACCTACATTTCTAAAATGACCTCTTTTTATCCGCTTGTGTAATCATATCATATTCACCCCAAAGAGTAAACATGAGTTAGAATATTGTATTTGTAATGTAAGGGTAACCAGCGAGCTGTAACTATAGTTCTGTACTTTTTTTGTCGATTCCAGTTGTTTGGTCAAAAATTAGTTACAGCCCCCCATAGGTTCTGAAATTTAGTTGAAAACCTGCAAAACCCAATATTTTGCACTTACCTTAGGCATCTGTGCTTTGCACAAGAGGGTGAGACTAAAAAAGTGTTGAAACATTCATAGTTGCGATCAGATGGCTGGAAACTTTAAAAAAATTAAGATCGATGGAAAATTGTGGGTTTTCATTGCATTTTTGATGACAGAATGAAACTTTAAGAAAAGTAACCAAGTTTTAATTGTTCAAAGTTTCAAAATTCCCGAAATTATGATTTATCGATGACTCTAACCTTGAAAAAAATTAAGACCAATTTAAGAATGAGGCAGTTGCAAGGGTCTAAAATGTGTTTTTCGTAAAGAGAATGAAAGTCCTCAATAAACTTCACTCAAGCTGACACTAGCTAGACACTATTAAGGATTTAGGCATCTGGTTTGATTCTAGGCTCACTTTTAAAGAACATATCCGTTTTACCTTCAATAAAGCCTCCAAATTATTATCCTTCATTATTCGTTCAGCGGCTCATTTTAAAGTTCCTTATACTCTTCGCATTCTTTATTTAACTCAAGTTAGACCCATACTTACCTATGGCTCTACAATCTGGAACCCATTTTTTGATACTGATTCTATCCAATTAGAGAAAATTCAACATCGTTTTCTTAGATTTGCCGCTTTTAAAATGAATCAACCTATGGATAAATTTGATCATGATTACTCCCCTATTTATAAATCCCTTAATATTTGTACTCTTCAGTCTTTCAGAGAATTTATAGATCTATGTTATCTTTTTAAAATCTGGAGAGGTCTTGTAGATTCTCCCGAGCTTTTATCTAAGTTTAATCTGCGTGTTCCTGGTCGTATCTTACGATCCAGTGATCTCTTTTTTATGATTCCCATACTTAGCTCCGAATCTTTGCATAGATCTGTTGTCCATCGTCTTTCTAATTCTTTTAACTTTATTACACCCTTTTTTGATCTTAACTGTGTTAATTTTACCACCTATTGCACCTCCTTAAAGCAATTAATCCTTAAATATTCTTAATTTAGCTCCCAATTTCAAGTTTTTGTTTCTACTTCTTAACTTATTTTTTTAATACGTGTTATCTAGTGTACTGCCTATTAATCTATATTTTGTTATTTTTGTCCAAGGGCTTGTCCCGTTTATATATAAATAAATAAATAAATAAATAAATAAACTGAGAGCAAAGATGCCTTTGGTTTCAAATTAAGTCCCATTGTTCCTTAGATGCCATTTTTGCCCAAAACACATTGTTTTTAAGGGGAATTCCGCGTAGTGACAGCACTACGCACTCGATTTTTTGCAACTTTACACGCGTGTATCTCCAAAACCGGGACACTTAGGAAAAAACCAAAAGCACCATTGTTCTCAGCTCATCAAGTACTATTATTTTCACTATAAAAAACCTAAAATTTCAGACCCTTGCAACCAGTGGCGTCGTGTGCAATTTGGCAACAATGTATTCTATCCATTTAAACTCATGTAAAATATCGAATTCAGGGGGTGCACAGTGCACAAGGAAAATTCGATATATTTAATGAGTTTAAATGGAGAAGTTGCATTGTTGCCAGATGGCACGCGACGCCACTGCTTGCAACTGCCCCATTGTAGTTTTTTTTTATCGCGTTTCGACGATTGAATCAAAATGTAAGAAAGTTAACAACGTTTTAATTGATTTAAGTTTCAAAGTGTTCGAAACTTTAGAATTTCAAAATTTTGGATAAATTCTGTCTCAATCTCTCATTACTAATCACATATTTTTCTGTTTTTTTTTTTTTTTTTTATCTGCAGGCTGATTACCGTTTCTTTGAACGGAATGTGCTCAAGACCGCGGAAGTACTTCAAAAAGCCCAATATGCTTTATGTGAATGGCTTTGATGACAAAGTATGGCAAGTCATCGAAGCATTCTGCAGGAACACCTTTTAAAGCGAGGCTGGATAATTTTCAATGTGATTCTTTATTTTATATCAGAGGCAAATAGAGGCTGTGCACTACACAAAGATGCCTTGACTGAAGAGTTTTTGAACGTGCTATTTTCTCGTGGATTCAGCCAAAGAAACGTCATCAACCCAATGGTGGGTTGACTAATAGTGGCCGACATTCGATAATCAAGGCGTGGATTGTACAGCGATAGGAGCAGTGTTGCCAGATCGAGGGTAAAAAGCTGTATCGTTCCCATTTAAATCAATGGAAAGCGTACGGCTTTTTCACCCCAATTCTGGCAACACTGGACAGGGTAGAAACTTGGAAATTTCCCGGACGTAGTTTAATGAATAAAAATATAGACTATGTACTATTACTATATATAGACTATGAACTATGTTTATTACAGCGAGATACCTTAAAAATGTATAAAGTTATTCTTGCTGAAGCTTGAAATGAATCAAATACCATATTTATCCGTAGATAATACGCACCCCAGATTTTCAAGAGTCTAAAAATGTAAAAAATAAACACCTATAGACAAGGTACTTATATTTAACCTAACAGGTATGCTCGACTCGCTTCCCGCGCCATCTTCAGTGGCGCGCAGTTCAAAAAGCATTCCAAGATGGCCGACAAAAAAAGAAAACATTGTATACTCTTTCCAGAAAACATCGGACTATTTTCTGCTTTTCTGGAGAGGGAAGCCCTATGTTTTCTGGAAACAGTCTACAATGTTTTCTTCTTTTGTCAGCCATCTAGGAATGCTTTTTGAACTGCGCGCCACTGAAGATGACGCGGGTAGCGAGTCGAGCATACCTGTTAGTTATAAGTACCTTGACCTATAGATACTACGCACAGACTTGATTGAAGAAAACTCAAGACAGTAGTCAGTAAACACAAATTCAGCCCCTCGTTGCTCATTGAACATGTGCATTATCACTTAATTACTATTGTTTACAATAAATCGACTATCATCGGCTTCGTCTGACTCAGACAGCGTCTGCTCAGTTGACGGAGTGGCGGGGTCGCCTTCTTCTTCTCCTTCATCAGAACCGGAGTTACCGGCAGTTGTCTCCATATCAGACTCATCGTCCTCTGGCCTTCCTCGCGTTATCTAATTGAAGTAGTCCAAGTCTCCAGTCTTGTTTTATCTTGCTGATTACTCCTCAATCCTTTTATCCTTTTATCTTACTCCTCAATTATATCGCGAAATTATCAAATAGTCGAATTTTTTATCTTTGGATGAAAATTATCCCGGTATCGCGTCGTTACCAAACAAAAAGGACTCATAGATGAAAGAAATTGTAAATTGACATTGAACAGCTTTAGATAATACCAGAGATTACTAAGCCTAAGAGATATGGCAAAAGGATTCATAAGTGTTGTTCGACTCCTACGAAGTATGCAATGTGGCGTACGCTGATGACCGTAAACATTGTTGCCACTGTTGTTGTTTGAAATGAGGTGAGGATCTCCTTAACAGTTAAAATCTTATGAACATTTGACTGGATAATGAGCTCTGAGTATATTGTGAAAGTGAATATGAAAATCTGTGACACTTAAATCATCCCATCGGCCACTTAATGACGAACATTTAGATTTTGCAGAGAATCTAACCTCACTTCCAACAACATGAATAATAACAATGTTTACGGTCACCAGCGTACTGCACGTTGCATCACGGCCATTTTGCAGGCGTTTTTTTACGGAGTCCGGCCAACGGTTGTTCAACACGGCGGAGATAGGAAGTGCCCATATCTCTTAGGCTTAGTAATCTCTGGTTGATACACATCCAAATTTTTGAGCTGTGAAAAGTGTTTTTGATGTGTATTATACACGGGTAAATACGGTAACATGGTTTCCGATAAAAAAAAGAACAGCAGCTTTTCATGTCCGGGAAAATTCATGCTCTGATCCAGCGTTTGCAGGTGCTTTTTCGTCTCTTTCAGTCTCAGTTCTTTTGAGGTAACTTTTTTTTCTATCTTTTCCTTTTTTTGAAGCTCTCAGAAAACCGACTCAGTTTAGGAAGATAACTTTTTATTGATGATTTTTGGCTTAGAGTGAAGCTTGTAGTAAGCTTGACCTTAGTCGCTTTACGAATGGAAAATCAACTTTCCAGACCTACTAATTGACATTCTTTTCTTCTCATCGAGCGTTTTTTCAACAGTTTTTGTTTTTAATTTTTTTTATTTGCGAATCTTTATTTTAAATGACGCGTATGATCTTTGCTCTTGCATTTTTAAAATTTAAGTCGAAAAGCTATACTTTGTTTTCACCAGATTTGGGCAAACGGGGTCGTACCCAAGGATACACGGATGATATGTCCAAATTTGTACGTCCAAAACTTTTAAGTCAAAAAATCAAAGTCCAAAAAATTGGGTCCAAAGAGAAAACGTCCAAAAGAAGAAAAGGCCAATATTAAAATGTCCAGATATTATAAGTCCATAAAATGAAGTCCAAAAATTTGGAAAGTCTATGGGGCAAATGAATTTTGCAAGCGATTAGTATGCAAATGTATCGTAATTTTTTTTAATTGACTCATAACCCTGGCAACCTTTTGTCAACAAGTTCGATCAACAAGTAGGTTAATCATCAGGTAGGTACATACTTTTTCAAATCATCTGATTGATTTCACAGGAAGATTTATTTTATGCTTTCTATAGAAGACGAGAATGTAAAAACCGTACTGGAATACCTCTGTCCATTAAATATTAGCCTTTGGACATTTTTTTGGAAATGGACTTTTTATTTGCGGGCATTGTAGTTCATTGGACATTAAAACATTTAGACGAAATTACCTTGGACGAAAATATAACTGGACAAATAAAATTTTGGACAAAAAAGTTTTGGACATAAAGGCTGTGGACATATCATCTGGGAACCAAGTATGACCCCATGTCTAGAATAAGTAAATTATAATATCATCATCCTTGAGTTGTTAAAAATCCACTCTGATTAGAGCTCATTTCAGAAGTGTAGGCGGACCAAAACTATAATCTTTGGCGGATTTTCAACTTTTATTCCTTCAAATCTATACCGAATTTGCCCCTGACTTTATTCTTTTGTGTTTAAAGTTTTCCTCATTGAAAAGTGAACACTCAGTTTCATTTTCATTCATTTTCATCGAGTAATATCAGAAATAATGTTGACAAATTCCAAAGATTATCCGTTTAGGTCCGCCTACACTTCTGAAACGAGCTCTACCGTTGAAATCAACAAGCCATAGTGATAGAAAGGATTTGTGGGGCGTGATATTGAAACCTCACAGAGGCAGCCTTGATTGAGATCTATTATGGACGTTTTTCACACAGGCTCGGTTTGTTTGCCTCATTTTTTTTTAACCTTTAAATTTTAAACAAAAAATTGTGACAAACACATTTGAAATTGGTTATAAATGAAAGTGCAAGTGTTTTAGAGTGACTACCTGGGCACAGAAATTGTTATAATTGTTTCTACTGGAAGGATTTGCACAATATAGAAACTGATACATGACAGAAATATGCAAAATTTTCTTACCTGGATGGTTTTATTAAAATTCTATGTCCAGATAGCCCTCTTAATCACTTGCACCTTTGTTTAAAACTAATTTCCACAGGATTAATTACAATTTTTGATTTAAGATTAAAAAAAAGTGAGGCTAACAAACCAAATTCAGATCGCCCATGCTGTCACACTTTTAGAGAGGACTTTTAACATTTATGGCCCCCTCCATCGGCGGATACAGACATTTGTCTCTCTCTCTCTCTTTGCTCATTTAAACACACGTGTTAGAAAGAGATAGGAGAGGGTACACACACTTGACTTGTGCCCCTATCTCTGTCTTTTTCTACCATGTGCGTTCAAATGAGTGGAGAGAGAGACAGACGAATTCCTGGATCCGCTAGTGGCCCCCTCTATTGCTACAGCTTGTTGGTTGAAATACGATTCAAAAAATTTACGATTACTCATTTTACTCAGGGTTAAAAATCTGGTTGCGAACGTTTAGTTATTTTATAATCAATTTAACTTTTGGCTGTTTTTTATCCATTAATTTGTGTATTATTTTATTTACTTAAGTATTAAATCATTTTATGCTTCATTAAATCAAAGATGCTAAGATTTTGGTAACCACCGTACTTCTTTTAGGTAGCACTTTTAGTAGGGCAACTTATGTAGTCTTTGCGTCCTCGGTTTTGTTTGTTTGAGGTACAAAGTGATCAGGAATTTATTCTTTCTATCTATAGTCTTTTCTTTTTTTGCCTGTGTATTGTTTCACACTAAGGCTGTTACCAATATTTGCTATAAGCGATTCAGTAGTTGATTCCTGAGTGAAACTTTCGAAATCCATTTCTAAACTCAATAAACGCTTTTATTTGGGTGAGCGTAAGGGTGGCTTAGGGTAGTAATAATGGGAGATTCCCATCTAAAGACACAACTCCATCAAGAAGTGACCAGTAAGAGACAACTTTCATTTGTCACCGGTGTCACCAGGTGTCACGGTACCATTCATCGGATGTGGATCACTACTCGGATGATTAATTACTCTGTGAATCATCCTTGTCCGCATAGAGAGAGTGACCCATTATTACTGCCCTATGTCACCATTATGTTTGCGCAAATAAAAGCGTTCATTGAGTTAAGGCGTGGCTTTTGGAAGTTTTCAGCGCTACCATCATTGTTTTTGAAGGTTTTTACACGGGAGTCGACTACTGGAGCGCTCTTAGCAAAAGTGTGCAACAGCCCCATTTGTATGTCCAATAATTTGATGTCCAGTGTATGATAGGTCCACTTATAATTATGTCCACATCTTTTTAGTCCACTTTTTTTAAGTCCGTATCTTTAATGTCTGTATTTAGTGTCTGAATTATGGGTGTAGTCAGTGTTGCTGCTTCCCCAGGGGCCACTCGCGAATTGCGCCTAAAAATTCGGCGTTGGCGCCCAAAAAACAGTTGCTTCGGTCAAACGTGGCGCCTAATTGAATGTTCGCCCGCATGCTCATGCCGGTAGAGCTTGGAAAATTTCACGGCTGCGAAAAGCCGAGAAATTTTTGAAACTGTCGTATCGCGATCTGATTCTCACAGGAGTATCAGTCGTGACCACTTGGGTTCAATTTCGTAAAGCAAATTTTCGCGAATTCGGCGTTTTCCAGCGAAATTCTGCGGGAATTGGCGAATTTCGCGAAAGTTGCCGTGTAATCGACTATCTGGCAAATCTGGCGAGGTAGCTCGTAAAAATCGCGTCTTTTACCGAGGTGGAATCCCACCTTTATGGGAGGAGGCGGTGGCTTGAGTTCATGAAAGTTAATAGACAGGTAAACAATTAGAATTGAACTGCACAATTTGCTAAAACATGTAGTAAAATAAAAAAGATCCAAAAAATTGCCGCGAAAAAATATGAAGTTGATGTTTTCCTTAAAAAAACGCCAAAAGCGCGTGGAGAAATGAGAGAAAATTTATTTACTTCTTTACTGTTATTCTAAAATAAACATCTTCCTTAGTTATCTGGGCTTATTTACTAACATTACATTACGCGTGTTTTCTTTTCAATGAAACATCATGCGCCGTGATTAGTGTGCAAAAAATCACTTCGGCTCCTAAAAAATTGTAGATGGCCCCTATAAAGCAAACATGCCAGTCAAGATGGCTCTCAAAACTGAAAAAGGAAGCAGCAACACTGGGTGTAGTGTGCAATGTGGAAATGCTGCATTTTGTCCATTGAATCGCATGAAAAGTGTCGAACTGTTGAAGATTCGAACTTCTCTTAAATCAATATTTTACATGGGTTAAAATAAGAAAAATGCAACGATGATGCAATAAACATGTATGACTTTTGTAAAATGAAAAAAAACATATTTTCTTATCAGTGGAGATTATATACAGACATACCTCCCAGATATCGTACCATCTGAAAAAAATCAAAACGAATGAAATTGTCGAGGAAGAAGATGATGGTAACATTTAGAGGTAAGGACAAATTTTTAAAAAAAAGGATTGTTGATTTTTCAGAATGCTCAGCTAAAAATTCTCTTCAATGCCCTGTAGCTATAGTATGCCCTCCTGTCAACTGTGCTATTAAAATAGCATTAATTCTGTTATTCAATCAATTGTAACTAACCTCTTTATTACCATTTTAATGAGTGGACTTATAATATAAGTTATTATGGACAAGACTTTGGACTTACACAAAGTGGACATAAATAATTGGACTTTGATTCCATGTACCGTTTTTGCACCCAAATTGGTAAACAAAACAAAAATAATTGACGAAAATGCCTTAATTCTTATTTTCACTTTTTTTTCCATCTTTTCATCTGACGCAATCAACCTGTACATAAAATTACCTGTTTCATTTGCTTATTGTTAGTTGTAAGACAACTGAATCAAATAGTTCTCAACTTAATGTAACTGCATTCAATAATTCTGAAAGATAGTTTCTGACTTTTTTATAATTTTAGCTGTAGGTATTCTATTTACACGCACCTTTCCAAAAATATTCAAAGTGGCTGAAAAGCTATGTGCCGAAATTCTAATTTGGGCTTGTAGTCTGTTCGCTCTAATTTGAGACCTGGAGATTCTGGTAGATTTGCCGTCTGTGGCAACGTAGGAATGGTCACCCTCGTCAGTCGGCCGAAGTGACAGGGCTGCTGCCCAACTCTCGGGATTTGTCAACCTATTGAAGTGTTGCCATTCTCCATTATCCGAAATTCATTTTTCGTCCGCTCAGGTCTCAAGTTAGAGCGAACAGACTATAGTAATTGACTGAGGAGTTTCATTACTTGTCACTGCTTATAATAATTTGTCTCCAGTCTGGGATGAAATTTGATTTTCATGTCCAAAAAGAATAGATTTAGAAAGCAGCTGTGTTATGCAAAGGACATGACGCATTTCTCATAAGGCGTGGAACATAGTCAAGTGGACCTCCTTTTTTTTTTTTTTTTTTCTTTGTAGGAATTTCTTGGGCCCGAAAAATTTCTGTTTCGAGTTTAGCAGCTCTACTAAATTTTGATAGGTGGATTAGAACTCTTTGTGAACTTGTTTATGAGCGCACTGTATTGGAGCGTTTGGGTCCTAGAATGGTCACTCTAGCCTGTCTCTACCTGTGGTAAGATCTGAATTTGGGTCGAAAGTTAGGATAGAGCGGAGAGATAAGACAGTGTAATTGGCAGATAGAGCTAAGACTAGGCGAGTGTTCTGTTAGCTCGCACAGTCCAATTCAGTACGCTCTAATTTAGTTTACAAAGTGTTTTGATCCTACTTTAAAACTGTAAAGTGAATTCAGGCCAAACTTCTCAGATTTCAATCCCATTGATAGCGCTGAGGGCCACTGGTCACTTTTGGGAAAAGTCGTGTTTTTGGCATTTAAAACTGAAACAAAGGAAAAATCAGAGACAATTAGAGACAGAGCACTAACTGGCTGCAGCAGAGTCACTCTGAATTCTTGCGGATTCAACAAATCAACAGTCAACGTTGCATGGTGTTGAATGGTGAGCATGGCCCTCTTCACTTCCCGCCCATCCCCACCGTGTTATCCAAATGTCACCGTTCAACACCTTGCGACATCAAAAGGTGGTGTTAACTCTTGTTTTACTTGTTATTTTGTTGAATCCCCTAAAATTCATTGCGCCTCAAATCTTCCTGATGGATTTTAGCGTAGTACTCTGTCTCTATTTGTCTCTGGAAAAAACGTCAGCTCTCATGTTTAAGTTTCATGCTCACTCTTATGATTTGGTCCCTTTTAAATAGCACCAATCACGCAGAAAAGATCTCTCGTATGAATTATTACGCAATGTCTATTTCGTTTAATTATTATTAATCTTTCATTTTATATTCTTGCTCGTACCTGCCTGTTTTCTATTTTTTCACTCCTGTAATTGCCCTTCTCCCCCTAAATCAAAGTATATGGAATATTTGTCTGTAATTATATTTCTTTGTTATAATTTAACATGTTTAATGGAACAAACAAATTTTTTACTCTTTGTTTTGATGAGATGACCGTAACAAAATTTACATAATTTTGTTCTTAATTTCTCGCCAATTATAAGTCATAAAAATCTGACCGCTTGTCTTTTTTTTCTTCTTCTAGATTTTACAACTGTTCTATAGTTGGGCCAATGTAAGTTGACCCTGAAGAAGAAGGTAGGTTTGCAGGCAGGTTTAGTGCAAAGCGTGTGCGCTAAGCGGCAACGCAGCGTGGAGCTGACCCTTGTCATCAAGCGGAGTTCTCCGTCCTGACAGGGAGCGCCGCATTCAGTGCATTGTTGCATTTCTCCATTTTTATTGATCATTTTCTCTCTGGTTCAGGTGTCAACTTATATTCGCCCGACTATAGCACCCTTCCATCGCTGCTCCTATTCGCCAATAACTCCTGAGCTGAAGGAGAATTTCACGAAAATGGGAGGCTATCTACACAGGAATAAAATCTATCGGAATGGAACCATGCATAAGATAACACGTACCGTCGTACTCGATCAACAACTCGATACCATTACGATACGATCGTTCATAATTGTATCCCACGCGCTTGCGCATGGTACCTCAGTGACTCGGCGTTTTCGCAGGAAACGCTTCCAAAGTGCATCCCGCGCGCTCCCCTCAATTGGCGCGTGCGCGCGCTTACGCACCCTACCTCAGTAGCTAGGCGTTTTCGCAGGAAACGCTTCCAAAGTGCATCCCGCGCGCTCCCCTCGATTGGCGCGTGCGTGCGCTTGCGCATGGATCCTCAGTGACTCGGCGTTTTCGCAGGAAACGCTTCCAAAGTGCATCCCGCGCGCTCCCCTCAATTGGCGCGTGCGCATGGTTCCTCAGTGACTTGGCGTTTTCGCAGGAAACGCTTCCAAAATGCATCCCGCGCGCTCCCCTCGATTGGCGCATGCGCGCGCTTACGCATGGTATCGCAGTGACTCGGCGTTTTCGCAGGAAACGCTTCCAAAGTGCATCCCGCGCGCTCCCCTCGATTGGCGCGTGCGTGCGCTTGCGCATGGATCCTCAGTGACTCGGCGTTTTCGCAGGAAACGCTTCCAAAGTGCATCCCGCGCGCTCCCCTCAATTGGCGCGTGCGCATGGTTCCTCAGTGACTTGGCGTTTTCGCAGGAAACGCTTCCAAAATGCATCCCGCGCGCTCCCCTCGATTGGCGCATGCGCGCGCTTACGCATGGTATCGCAGTGACTCGGCGTTTTCGCAGGAAACGCTTCCAAAGTGCATCCCGCGCGCTCCCCTCGATCGGCGCGTGCGCGCGCTTACGCATGGTATCGCAGTGACTCGGCGTTTTCGCAGGAAACGCTTCCAAAGTGCATCCCGCGCGCTCCCCTCCATTGGCGTGTGCGCGCGCTTACGCATGGTACCTCAGTGACTCGGCGCTTTCGCAGGAAACGCTTCCAAAGTGCATCCCGCGCGCTCCCCTCAATTGGCGCGTGCGCGCGCTTACGCATGGTACGGTTCTCGAGATATCGAAATCTAAAGAAACGGACCTTATTTTATTTTATTTTTTTTTGTGAGCATTTTGTCCGAAAAACCCCCGGTAAAGGCCAAAGTGTAAGGGCTTTTGGAAATTGGCCCTTTTGATGCCTCAGGTGTGTTCCTTGGGCCTTGAAACCTTCGGTTAAGCCTTCAAACTGACCCTAGTTTTGCTCTATGGGTAAATCGCTGGTTAAGGGGGGGGGGAGTTGAATTCATTGAAATCTCAATTGAAACCACCAAGGTTAAGGGAAAGGAACACACAAGTATTAACGCAAAATATTAACGAATCATTTTATTTTGTTCCTTTTTTCAAACTGCGCTGATCTAAACACTTTTGTACAAGTTATAGACGTAGTGGTAGCCGCCTGGGCCAAGTAAGAAAAGGAAATTACAAGAATGAACATCAGAAATTTGGTACAGCTAAGCTATAACTAGGTAAAAAATCCTTCCGAAATTGAAGATATTAATGTTCACTATTTCAGAAGATTGGTCCATCAAATTAATAGGGCTCCTACAAATTTTTGGTACACATGATTGGAGAGCTGATTTTAGGCATAAAACCCTGTTAAAATGATGGTGAGTACCCTAAAAAATCACAAAATTCGCTCTCAGAATTGGGCTTACAAGGGAGGCTCAGAAGTCGCCGCCTCCGATTTTGAAAACAATTGCACGAAAATGTAGCTAAAGTAAAACTATTAGACCCGTGTTTCTCACTTTTTGCCAATGGGCCTTCCTAAAGCGCCAGGAATTTTTTGAAAGTTGTCAAAATTCACGTAAATATGCGGAACGCTCTCCGCTCGGGTTTTTACGTGAATTTCGGCAACTTTCAAAAAATTCCTGACGCTTTAGGAAGGCCCATTGGCATAAAGTGAGAAACACGGGTCTAATAGTTTTACTTAAGCTACATTTTCGTGCAATTGTTTTCAAAATCGGAGGCGGCGACTTCTGAGCCGCCCCTTGTTAGTGGCAGAACTATGCAGGTGGGAGATTCCTATCTAATTTGAGACACATCTTTATGTTTCAGGAGAGAAAGTGACAAATTAGAGAAGGAATCTCCCATGAAACTTGAATAGTTGAGCCATTACGGCTGTTTTCTGAGTTTGCTACTAAATATTAGACTTTTTACTTTCTCACATATAACAAAGTTAGAAATCGAGAAAGTGCGATGGCGCAGCCGTTTGTCTGTCTATATCCCAGCATAACTTTTGAACCAATGCGCAGTATGCGCGCATACTTTGCAGAAAAGTTGCTTTCAACATTCCCCAGAGGGCCTTTGAAAGGCCTACTTTTTGTAGGCCAAAAAAAAGGCCTTTTTTTGGCCTACTTTCGTTCTTCGAAATTAAAATTATAATCAACGTATGGAGAATTAAAGGTTTCCAGTAAAATCAATGGGGAATATGAGTAAACATCAGGAAAAATTGGAATATTACAAAAGTAGCCGTTTAAATCAGATACAAATAGAGACCCAGCACACCGTATGCTTCCCGTGTTTGAAAAGTGAAGCAAGTTTAGCGGTCACAGTTTTGGTCGGGAGTCACCGGCTGCAACGATAAACATTGCCTACTGTTGAATGGTGAAGCTCAACAAAAGGCTGTGATTGGTTCGCCGTCCCGGAAACAGGTTTTGCTTTTCGAATGCAAAACACACGCTCGTCAGTCAACAGTAGGCAATAGTTGGCTGTTGTTTCGATGAGTTCCGACCAAAATTCAGCCAGAAAAGCGGACACCCGTCGCAAGCTTTGTGCTGGGTCTCTATTTGTCTCTGGTTTAAATGGAGCAGTTGCAAGGGTCTGAAATGTTGTGTTTCTTATAAAGAAATTGAAAGCACGTGATGAGCTGAGAACAAAGATTCCTTTGGTTTCTAATTATGTCCCATTGTTCTGGAGATGCGATTTTTGCTCAAAATACATTGTTTTAAAGGGGAATTCCGCGTAGTGACGTCACTACGCACACAATTTTATACAAATTTACACGTGTGTATCTCCAAAACCGGGACACTTAGGAAAAAACCAATGACATCACTGTTCTCAGCTCATCAAGTACTATAGTTTTCTCTATACAAAACACACAATTTCAGATCTTTGCAACTGCCCCATTTTGGTGAAAATATGCACAAAAATTCTGCAACCAGCCTACTGTAAAATTAACCCCTTTAGGGGCGGGTCTCCCCCAGAATATTACCATGGGGGTCTGGGGATCTCCCTCGGAGTAGTAAAAGAGGGTCTAGGGGTTTCCCCCAGAAAATATATGGGGGTGTGGGGGTCCCCCCAGATTAAGTTATAAGTGAGAAAGTGTTTGTGAGATATTCCCTGCAGTTTACTGGGAGTGCTTTTCGTGTTTTTTGCTGGACTTTACATCAAGAGTTAACTATTGATTTGCTTACAGCAAAAGTTTGCAAGAGCCCCTTTGCCACCTAATGGTTTAATATCAAATGGGTCCTTTGCGACTTTAATAACGAAGGAGCCTCAAGAAGTTCCAAAATTAACTCACTAAGCTTATTAAATGCGTTCACACGAACGTCTAACAAGGCTATCATTTGAGCAAGTCACAGTGAAAGAGTCCCATTTAACCCTTCACTGCTCAGCGTTCCTCAGGAGGAACAAAGACTTTAAAAGTGTATTTCAACAAGTAGGAACAGAAATATGCTCGTTAGGTCATATCTGCAACAATTAATATACAGCCTCTCATCTATGAAAAATAATGCAACAAAAAAAATTCACTATTTTTCACTATTTCAGTACCCCATACTACACTGAATAAAAATAATTGGTTGAAAAAAAAAAAAGAAAATTTTGCGCAGTGAAGGGCTAATTGCAGCTTCCTCTATGCAGTATTGCTAGATTGGGGTGAAAAAGCCGTATGTTTTACAGTGATTTAAATGGGGACGATACGCCTTATTACCCTAGATCTGACGACACTGCCTCTATGATGAATCACTTTTCTCAGGATGGGAAGTTGCGATTAGGTGGGACCCTCCCGCACTTGAATTCCAGGGGGGGAGGAGCCCCTTCTTATCTCCCCCTCCAAACGCCCATGCCCACAGTACATTTAAAATGCTGCTATCTCCCCGAATCTCCCAACAAAGGGCATAGAAGATGCATGGGTGGATACAGGGAATTGTCTTTCTCTCTCTCTCCTCCCATTTGAAAACGTGCGTTAGAAAAGGACAGAAGAGGGGGCCAAAGTCACGTGATGGCCCCCTCTGCTGTCCTTTTCTAACACATAAGTTCAAATGGAAGGAGAGAGAGAAAGACGATTCCCTGTATCCGCCCATGAGAAGATGAAGCAAAGTAATTGTCAGATTCTCCTCCAGAGCAAAAAAGATTACATATCGGAATAATTCTATGAATTTCTACAGCACAGAACTCTGCTATCATACTTTCACCACACCGGTGCTTTTCTCTGATGAATTCTAGAACTTCACTCAGCACTAGTTTCCACAGCGTTGCTAACTTGCGGAGAGAGACGTTTCTCTAGTCCGAAGTGGTTTGATGGAACTGTTGCTCTGGTTGTAGGAACTTGCACGGTGTTTTTGGAATCTTCCAGATTCCATCCTTCGAGATTGCATTATTTACAAAAATGTCTTCAATAACAACCTGTGGGGAAAAAAATGAGAGAGAATAAGAAACTCTTTTTGCAAATGTCTACCAATGGAACACCGAAAGCTTGAAAAGTATACTAGAATTAACCAGTTTTTGCACCTTGTCCACAGTTATGGACATTGATTTTGCCGGCTTACTGTCGGTATATGAATGCATTGACTACATTGACTCACAACAGACAAAATAAGGATTAAAATGGGAACTAGGCCAACAATAAATAAAACCTTCCGAAACGTTTCAATGCACTCATAGCACCATTATCTGCATTATCAATCGGAAAAATAAAAATAAAATAAAAACAAAATACTCAGAATAACCTAACCTAGGTTCTAGCACAGGAGAAAAATTACAATGCTAGAGCTGTGTTAGAAATGATTCACATTCTAAAAAACAGAGACTCCATAAGCAACTACCGGGCAGACGTCGAAAATTTGAGTATTGCAAACCTTCAGTTTTTCCAAACGTTAACTACTGAATGAGGCTCTGTCTGTGTTTTGTTGGTCTGTTTTGTTTATGTAACCTATGTTGCGGTATTTTGTTAATCAGTACCTCTTCCAATTTTGTGAATTGTGCTCCTCCTTCTGAGTATTTTGTTTTTATTTTATTTTTATTTTTCCGATTGATAATGGTGGTGCGAGTGCACCGAAACGTCTCGGAAGGTTTTATTTATTGTTGGCCTAGTTCCCATTTTAATCCTTATTTTGTCTGTGATGTTATTTTGGCCATTTACTTTGTAATTGTTTTAATATTGACTCACAATATCCACTATCTATCACGGACACTCTGTACAAAGTCTCTGCTCAAAAAGTCAGCAGTTTTCGGCTAAAATTGACGAATTAATGCCAAAATCACAAGTTGAGGAACATCAACACCTGAAAGCATACTTCAGGAAGATACCCTGAAAGTTTCAAGCTGCAACACTCAAGAATAAAGCCAGCAATGATGAAATACGCAAATTCCAATAAGCCTCCATGAGTGCGAGTGAGGCAGAGAGACGACTTATCACTCACTCTCAATCCCCAAGCTTATGGCAAAATGAAGCATATAATTTACGGCTGCAATACTAAACCAATTTTGCTCGATTTAGGCTCAAAAAATCCATACAAAAATTTTGCAGGTCCTGACGTTCTCGGATTTTGCATTTTTTTTCTTTATTTTCAATTTAAAATGCCAAAAACACAACTTTTCCCAAAAGCGACTAATGGCGCTATCCATCAGATTGAAACTTTGAAAAAGTTTTGCCTGAAATAAACTTAAAGTTTAAAAAAAAAGTTATGTCGAATCCATTTGAGACTGGTTTGAAATGAAGGAGAAATACATACTCCTTTCGGAATGGCTATCTGGGAACAGAAATCAATAAGAAGGTTTCTTTCGGAAGGGTTTCCACGGTAAAGAAACAGGGCCCTGGAAAAAATGTGCTTTGAATTTTTCACCGCATAAAGCAGGTTTTTTTTTTTAAATTCAATATTAATATGAGCGAATCAGCACTTACGGATACTTTGTCACAAACATCCGTGTTTTAAGGATTCCAGTTCAATTGGTATGGGAACTTTCCTCATGATGGCAAACTTTTTCAATGCTTCGTATTTCATCACAATTTGCTCGATTTCCTCTTTGATCAGAGCGTTATCTTTCTCCATCATTTCGAGGTCTCGCAACTCCTGAGATTTCTCCGACTCGAGCTCGTCTTTCTGTTCGATTCTTTTGATCCGGCAACTGGAAAAGAGAATTTATTTATTTATTTATTTAAATTTAATTATCAACGGGACAAGTCCCAATTACAAAACAAAAATAACAAAGAAATTAGCAACTTAACAAGTGGCACAGCCAAGAAAGATTAAATAAGAATACAAAAATTAAAAAACAAGAACGTGTTCTTTGACAAGAAATTTAAACTTTGAAATGGGTAAGCCAAAAAATGCGATCCACTCAGAACAATTATTAGCAAGATCAGAGATTCTAGGAATAACTGATCTATGCCTACAGGTATTAAATGATAGAGGGATAACAAATAAACGAATTTAAAAATTAACTTGCAAGAATGTAACACAACATGAATCCTTGAAAAATCGAGAACAATAAAATGGTTACATAGGTTAGGAAAATGGAAAAATCGGTCGAAAAATCAAGAACAATGAAATGGTTAGATGGTTAGGTTAAAAGGGTTCCATTTTTATTAATTTATTTATTTATTTATTAAGGTTTAGATGGGTTCCATTTTTTATTAATTAATTTATTGATTTATTCATTCATTTATTTATGTATTTATTTACTGCTAATTTGTCATGTGAATAAAAACATTATCCGCAATGAAGTTAAAACAAATAACACACACTTGGTCTATCACATCAAGTGTCAGATCTGTGGAGTTAGTTAGTAGTTCAAACAAATGCTCCATCTCACTTGCTCTCGTGGGTTTTCCCAAAAGGAACAGGATCCACATTTTCAAATGCAAATTCGTGCTAGTGAACAACAAGTTATCTCAGATTCTATTACACCATTGGATTCCACTTATTTTGAAGAAAAACACAGTTCAAAAAAGTGTTTGAAACATCACGCATTATTTTACAATCACAGTTATATTGAAGAAAGTCCTATGTTTTGTCCTTGCCTCACTCACAGTTTCTTAGGGGCACAAAATCCCTGGATATGGGCTCATCGGTACCATCACACCTTGTGTTATACATCGACCAAGCTTCGATACGAAGAGAGGTTAGGAGAATGAGTGTCATGGCCCGTAAGAAACCATAGAGTAAGACAAGCAAAAATCGTATAACATAAGTCAGTAAAACTGTGATTGTAAATTCACTAGTGATCTTTCTCAAATTATGTCAGAGTGAAAAGATAATGGAAGAATGACAATTTCGGGCCGATCATTTACTTTATCGTTAACCGATCGTTGAAACTGTCTACGAGAGATGCTATTGGTGGAAAATTGTAAAACTTGGCTGTTGCTATGGTAACCATCGTTAATCATCTCGTTTTATAAAGGCTATTCATGAGTAACCTTTAAAATACGGACACTATAACGATGGTTACCATAGCAACGGCTAAGTTTTACAATTTCCGACCAATAGAATCACTCTTAGACAAACTTAACGATCGGTTTGACGATGAAGTAAATGATCGGCCCACAGGATACTTTCTTTAGAAAATCATGGTACATTAAGAAACATTTCTCAATTTACAGGAATCTCTCATTTATTTGTTCAACATAAAAAAAAAAAAAAATATGTTACCTTGCAGCATAACCTCGGTTCTTCAAAGTTCTACGTCTTTGTTTCATTTTAACGATCTCTTCTTTTGTCAGTCCTCTCAATTTCAATTGTCGGTTCAAGTCCCGAACAGAAATCGAGACCAATTCATCATCGCTGATGTCCAGCAGTGGATTCGGAGAAAGAGGTGGCTACGGACAAAAGAAGCAATTAAAATTATTGATTACTGGTGACGCAGAATGCAAATAAGTTCAGCAGGCCGATCTTTGAAATCAGTGGATAACTGAACGGCTACTTTTAGTCCCGCTATATTGTTCATCGAAAAATATACCTAGCTGTAACCAAGTATCCCTCCGCTACATTCGATATGCTATCGACTTTTATCAGCTTGTTTCAAGCAGCCGATAGCTTATCGGAAGTGGTGGAGGGATACTTGGTCACAGAGGTATATTTTTCAACAAAAATATGAGAAAAGAATAAAACAGGGTCAAAGCTAAAGCAATTAAATTAAAATAAAATAACCGTGGAATAACCATAATAATCGAAAAACCGTTGTTTTTCACCAAACATATTAGAGCGGCCAATAGCAGCCCTTCATTCATCCTGTCTACCAGTTTTATTCACTGATTTCAAAGATCGGCAAAAGATCGCCGTCCTGAAGCTACTAAGAAAATAGTTGAGAATAAGGGCCGCTTCATTTTTTACAGATGTTCTGACCTTAATGGCGTAACCTGATCTAACCTAACCTCACAGGAATATTGGTTGAGTAGGGGATAGCGGCCCTTATTCTGAACTACACCCGACAGTAAAAAACTTAATTTCAAGCTTCGGCCAAGTCATTTGTAAGCAGACTTAGGTTTTAATATAACCTCAAAATTCAGTACTTTAAAGTATAGTACACCCTAAAAAGACTCTACAGATAGCATTGAAATCGCTGAAATACGAACCAAAGAGCTGAGTTTCCTCTCGTATTTTCTACTCATCGTGAACTGGTCCAGGGTGAAGGCTCCTTGGAGAAGTGGGGCCGAAAACAATGATTAAGGCACACGAAAACCTGAAAAAAAAGGAACACGATTTGATCAAAAACTGCGCAATGAAAATGGTGAGATGAATAGGCTGTGGCCTATCGAGGGCACGCTTGTTGAAATAATAAAGAAGAGAAAAAAGTGCTTAGTCATTCTGCGTTCGATGGAGGCCGACTTGGAGGTTTGTGGGCAGATTTGTTCAATGTGATACCATGTTCTCACTTCGAGGTCTCCGAATTGACTCGGTTTGTTTTTGTTTTCATGAAGAACTTTCCACCAGTGTTGCCAGATGGTAAAAAAAAATTGAAAAAATAAAAATAAATATTGAAAATAACCAGACACGAGAGAAAATTTTACCGATACAAATCAACAAACCTAGGCACCAAATCAACCCGAACTTATTGATTTTCATTTGTGCTGACGATATGTGAAGATAATATTTTTTATCAAAAAATCGCTAGATCTGGCCACATTTTTTTCTCCGCTATCACTGTCAAGAAACAACCAATCACGTTTAAGAGTAAACGTCATGTGATAAAATAAAAGTTGCCAACCTCAACTGATTTGAATTCTCGGCGGGGGAATGAAAAAAGAAATTGCCTCTTTAAAGTTGAGAGAGACCTTGGATTTCTGCAAATTCTGGAAGATAGGAATAATAATTTATGAATGTGGAATTTGATTTGAATGATGTGCGAATGAAAATTTCCGATGTATTTGTCCAGATTTTAATTTCTGCCTTTGTTCTCGCGGCCACAATTCAACTTCAACATGTTGGTAGCAGTGTTTCTGAATTCCACTAGTCTCTTGTTGACATTTTCGCACATAACCTCTTAAAAGTCATGTTAAATTCTGGTAAAATTGTTAAGTCCCTAGATGATATTTGATAAATTTGTTCTCATCTACTCCTTATCTCTCAGTTCTAGTTTTCTTTGGTGATAATGATGAGTTTCCTCTGTTCATATGTCATGTTTTCAGCATTCAAGTTATAGCTCGGTTATAGTTATAGTCCATCTGATAAACCTAAGATTATAGGTCTTCATGTAAAGCCAAGAAGGTTTCATCTTCTATGTGCTCTATGAGTTTTTTGAAAACCAGATGAGTATCTCCATTGAGTTTTTCCCGAACAAAACCCAAACAAATCCCGAACTTAACTAGTGTACTCAGTCTTGCTGCTGCCAACATCCGATAGATTTGTTCAAAAACGCTCGTCTTGCGCGAAGAACATATATGCTAGCTTGATCCACAAACTGACCATCAAATAATTTGTTGATATCTAGCGTTTTGTTTCCATGTTGGACTTTTTTCGTCTTAAATCCTCTAACTAGTCGGTCTGAGGCAAGTTTGTTTTGATGTACTCAACAAAATTCTTCAGATGTCTACTGTGAGAAAATTGTTATTGTTAAAAACTCAACTGTTCAAAAAATACTTACTGTTCACAAATGTTGGACTATCCGGCACACTCTCAGGAGTCGGAGATTTGATCGAGCAACGTCAAGAAATATCCAAGGAAGACAAACGATGGAATCCTCAGCGAACACTAAACCTCACCATTTCGGGGCTGACAGTCGGTGTTCTGTGTCACTATTGGTACCAAATCCTGGAGCGAGCTCTACCGGGAAGGAGTCTCCAAACCGTCATCAAAAAAGTTCTCCTCGATCAATTTTTATACTCTCCCGTAGGAATTTTTCTGTTACTTGTTACATTGGGAGCTTTAGAAAGGTCGGATTTTTCATCAATCCTAACCGACTTTAAACAGAAAGGAACTAATTTGTACATCGCTGAATGGTTTATCTGGCCTCCAGCCCAATTAGTCAATTTTTACTACATACGACCTCAATTCAGAGTTTTTTATGATAATTTAGTTTCTCTCGGTTATGATATTTATACATCCCACGTGACTTACCACAAATCGTTTTCCTAAAAAAATACGCCTAGTGTTGCAGAGTCAGTAATGTAGGTAGATTAGCGTTGGGGATTTTTAATCGATCATTTTCGATTCAGTAAAATCATTAGGAAAATTGGCTCAATTTTTTTGAAGTCGGTTAGTTGTAGGAATCGATTTGAAGGAAGAAGACAACTTTAAGTTGAGAGTGAAGCCGAGTTTTCATGAAGAGAGCTCTTTTTAGAGCGTGACAACATTTTTACCGACGTTTTGAATGTCTTGAATTTTTTGTTACCCGAGTTACAAACTCAAAGAATTACTTTTCGAAGTCATTCTTCGTTCAATAATAAGTTGAATACACTAATGTAATAGTATTAACAAATTATTCTTTGTTTAAGCTATCTTTTCATTGCAAAAACTTGTTAAAAAAATTGTGGGTTACTGTAAAATAAATCCCTACTTTTTTTGATTTTTTGAAAAATCAATTTTAATTGAAATAATCAATTTTTTTTAAAAAAATCAAATCGATTCGAATTTTCGATCAATTTGAAAAATCCCCAACGATAAGGTGGATGTAATGCAACTCCCAGTTTTGACTGTCAATTTATTCTTTACAGCAGGGGTCTCCAACCTACAGCTCGCGGAGCTTTTTGAAACGGCCTGCCAATCATTTGAAGGTTTAAATTTTTTCAGTTTTAGAAAAATGTATTTACAGAAACTTTGAAAATATTTATTTACTTAAGAAATTTCATTTAATTCTCTGTCTATTCCTAGATTTTCAGTTTCTCTCCCTTCTTTGTTTTTTGTCAGTGCTTATTGGCAGGGCTGCAAGCCTGCAGTGGTGAACTATGAGGAAAAGAGTACCTCGTGTAGTTATACAATCAAATTATGAAATTAAAGGTAAACATAAAATAAATTAGAAAATATTAAATTATACAGTGCACAGAGAATAATTCCATATATTTACTATGTTTGTGGAGGGGTGGGTTTTCAAGGGTGGGGGTTCGGGTGAAAGGGGGGGGGTGCAACAATGAGGCTTAAATCAAATGTGGCCCACTGGAAAAAAAGGTTGGAGACCCCTGCTTTACAGCATTACTTTATGATTATTGGTGTTGATGGATGCAGAAGTGGCTTACCCCAAACTGTAGGGAAATTGAATTAATAACATGCATTGAATGCCTCTAAGGGAGCACTGTGCGGCTGTAGCCATCAAAGCGACCATTAGAGGAAGAAGCACTTATCAGACGCACCCAAACCTCATTTTTCACTTTTTCAGTAAAACGAAGTTTATAGCCGTAACCAGGATATTGTCTGTCTCTCTCTTGCTCATTTAAACGCATGTGTTAGAAAAGGATGGATATAGGGACTGTCAGGTGACTTCGGACCCTCTTTCTGTCCTTTTCTAACACATGCGTTTAAATGGGCATTAGAGAGAGAAAGACAATCTCATGGCTATAGCTTTGTTTAAGGGTATAGCCGTAGCCAGGATATTGTCTTTCTCTCTCTTAGCCCATTTGAACGCATGAGTTAGAAAAGGATGGATATAGGGGCTGTCACATGACTTCAGTCCCTGTTTCTGTCCTTTTCTAACACATGCGTTTAAATGGGCATTAGAGAGAGAAAGACAATATCCTGGCTACGGCTATGACGAAGTGAGAAATTGAGAAAGTATTGCGATGGCACAGATGTTTGTCTGTCTGTATTCCGCCATAACTTTTGAACCAATGCTCCATGTCACTGGCGCTACCAGGATATCTCCCATCTCTCTCATTTCCCATTTGAATGTATGAGTAGGAAAAGGACAGAAGGAGGGGGTTTTATCCCCTTTTCCATCCTTGTCTAACATACGTTTCTTAATGGAGAAAAGAGAGAGATGAAGAAACTCTCGGTGCGCTACTGCTCCATGTACATCAAAATTTTGCAGAGAAGTTGCTTTTAAGATTCCTCAGAGGGAATTTTTTGTTTTTTCAAAATTTAAAATTCGAAGCAAGTTATGATGGATAAAAGGTTTCCATTAAAATCAATGGGATAGTGGCCAAACAATGTTTACTTAATGTAGGGAAAAATTGGAATATTTTAATGGGTCTGTTGCAAACTTTTGCTACAATGATGAAAAGAGTTTCATCGTATGTAAAATCGCCCGAAAAGTCCATTGGTGGCATCAGGAAGTCATGAAATGCGATAATAAACTCACAAGAGAGTGAGTGAGATAGTTTGTAACGCTACGCGAGTTTTGTCACGACCGATTGCAACCGATGAGTGCATTGTTGTGATTGTTGGCTGACCGTTGACTTCGCACTAAAACCGTCAATCGGTCTGTTGCAAACTTTTGCTAGAACGATTAAGAGTATTTAACATAATGTAAAATCGCCTGAAAAGTTCATTGGTGGCATCAGAAAGTCATAAAATGCAATAATAAACTTACAAGAGGCGTTTAATGAAATCCAAGATGGCGGTAAAATATCGAGCAATCTGTATGCATGCACCTTTAACATCCAAGGATTGCCAATGTTGACAACCTCACAGGTTCAGAGGTTATGTGTTTATTTACACTGTGATTGGGTGTGATCGATATTGTGAGGTTGGCTATACTTGGATGTTCGTGGTGCATGCATACAAATTGCTGAATGTTTTACCGCCATCTTGGATTTCATTAAACGCCTCTTGTGAGTTTATTAATGCATTTTATGACTTTCTGATGCCACCAATGGACTTTTCAGGTGATTTTACACTATACTATACACTCTTAATCGTTGTAGCAAAAGTTTGCAACAGACCCATTATAGCTGTTAGAATTTTGATTAAAATTTGCAAAAACATTCTGCAACCAGCCCACTGTAAAATTTACCCCTTGAGGTCTGCAGGCTGATTCTGTGCTCTTTTGGACGAGACGAGATAGCTAGAATCGATCAATCCCATTGGTTTAAATGGTGTCACGTGACAGATTGGAAGTCATTCAAGCTGCGAGACGACACGATCCGAGTCATGCATTTGAAAAGAATGACTCGGATTGCGTAGAGTCGCAGCTCGAAAGATTTCAAATGTGTCATGTGATGCTATTTAAACCAGTGGGATTAATTGATTCTCACTATCTCCTCTCGTCCAAATGAGCAGAATCAACCTGCTGGGGGTTTCCCCCAGAAAATACAAGTTCTTCCCCCCCCCCCCCCCCCCCCCCCAGATTAAGTTTGATGTGAGTAAGTGTTCGTGGGGTATCCTCTAAAATTTATAATCTACTTATAGTTGTCAGTAGTTATTTTTTATAAAATTACATATCAGTCTTGTAAAGACTTGTAAATAATTATCAATAGCGGAGGAAAGACGTCTGTGGAATATAAATGATGTGATGAATATTGTTGGTAGGATTTGAAAGATCTCCATCTCACCCCTAAAATCACTTTCAAATGAGCCGTCTATATTAAGTGGTGGTACTCAGTGAATCGAAACATTAGATTTCCTGGACACAATTTTACGGATATGCTGCAGGCAAATAGCAATTGGCTTGCGCTTTGTCAAGGCAAAGAGCATGCCGTTTATTTATGATCATAAAAAATTCAGATTAAGCGTAGTGGTGAATCACAAAATAATTACTCTAAAGCTAATAAGGGAACGAGCACATTGATATCCACCGATCAAGTTTTTTCTAATCTGGTCCTCTCAAGTGTTTAAACACACTTTATCTAATACTGAGAAGAAAGAGAAATGGGAACTAAGCCGAAAAGGGAAATGAAAACCTAAAAAGTTTCGATTAATCACAGAATCATCATCAAAACACATAAAAAACAAAACAAAAAAAGCGAGTCTGACCCAAATCACATTGGAACGACGACTCAAATCCAATCTCTTCGTTCCGGTTTCTAGTCAGTAGGTCTACAGTAATATGGACTACGGACAAGATTTCTACTTTTTCTGGTCTCTTGACAAAATGTCTACGGAAGTGTGTCTACAAAAAAAATGTCTACTTTGTAAAATGACCACATTTTAAAATCGCTTACGGGAAGTTTCGTATTTCATAATTTCCGGCTTTATTTTTGAATGTTTCAGCCTGAAACTTTCAGGGTATCTTCCTGAAATTTGCTCGCAGCTGCTGACGTTCCTCAAATTTGTGTTTTTAGCGTGAATTCGTCAAATTAAGCAAAAAACTGTTGACTTTCTGAGCAGCGTGACGTGGTGTCCACAGTTGGAACTAATCGACCCTGGAATAACCTGAATATTCTTGTTCTAAAACTAAGCAAAGAACTAATAAAAAAAACACCTAATCTGATGAAATCACCATTTCTTGCAGCTTATTAGCTTTCAAATGAGCTAAAGTAAATCATGATACAATTATTCTGTAAGTCAATATAACGCTTAATCTGAATTTTTTCGGATCATAAATAAACGGCGTGCTCTGTTCCGAGGCTAATCACAAGCGGATTTCTGATTGCCTAGCCCTTCACTGCACCGTGTTCCTAATAAAGAACAAATACATTACAAATGTATTCAAACATTTAGGAATAGAAATATGCACGATAGGTCATAACTGGAATAATTAATTGACAGCCTCTCATCAATGAAAAATAATGAAACAAAAACAAATTCACTATTTTTTCCTATTTCAGTGCCTCATAATGTACATAATAAAAATATTTGGTTGAAAAAAAAAAAAAAAATTGTGCAGTGAAGGGCTAGGATTGCTATTTGCCTGCAACAGATGCAAAAAACAGATTTTGATTAATTAAAAGCTAATTAAAATTAAAGCTTGGTTAAAGATAACTTAAATATGTGTGAAATTATTATTCATGTTAGAACTTAAAATGAATCCAATAATGAACTTTTAAAAGTAAGTATTAAAAGCAAAAAAATAACAACTTTTTACGTTTGGAAAGATTCATGTTTCGTTCAAGAGTGCCCTATCATGACATGAATTTCGGCCCGAACCTTGCCATGATCCACAGGAGTCGATTTCCCATTCTTAAAAAGTTTAATATTTCTTATGTCATTTTATTTAACTCAATTGTTTGATACTGTACAGTAATTATGACTGTAGAATGAATTTTTTGATTTGTTTTGAGAACTTATTTAGAATAAAGTTTCTTTGCTGATTTAATTATGTTTTATTCTTTTTTCTTAAAAATGTAAATTTGTGACTTGTTCTAACAAAACTGAACTTATCTTCACAGGCCAAAATTTTCAGGAGAGCAAAAAAAAAAAAAGATGATTGGATCGAAATTATGGGATTTCACTTTTTGAAGGTGAACGCTCTTCAGTAGTCTCAAGATGAAGTATACAAAGTTTTAGTTCAAAATTAGGCTGCTCTAGGTAGCATAGCCAATCCACTTATATTGCGAGAGGTAGAACCAACCTTAACTTCACAGGGAGTTTTTGGGTCGAGACTGCATTTTCTTGTTGATTTTCAGGTTTTCTATTACCGTAACATCGATTTTCTCAAAATCATGTTTTTTCAACTTCGAAATTTAAAATGCTCCCATTTCTTCAATTTTTAAAATGTTTGCAGGTTCTTGGTCTTAAACAGGCTGCCATAACCTATACTATGCAGTGGTACCAATATCTCGAGTTTTGTCCGTGTGAAGATAAGGTTGGTTTTGTCAGAACGAGTCACATTTGTTGTCATTTTAGTTTACTCAATGGGGCTCTTGCAAACTTTTGCTGTAAGCAAATGAATACTCCAACCTAATTTAAAAACCAGCGAAAATCACAAAAATTACACTGAAAAAGTCTACAATTTAGTGATAAACTCACATAACTGCTTTAACAACAAGATCGTAATGGCAGTTCAACGCAGGTATCATGGTAGATTCCTGTCTACTATGTCACTTTCTCTACGAAAACACAGAGACATGCCTCAATTTAGATGAGTATCTCCCATGATACCGGCGCGTCTCTCTGCCATTAAGCCTGATTCTAAGAGAGAATTTTGTAATTTTGGCACCAAAAATAAATAAATAGAGCTGTTCAAAAAAGGTGAGCAAAAAAGGCCCGCGAGGACATGGACGAAGCCCGTTTTTTTTAAAGGGGAGCGCTAGACGAGCCGCACTTAACCAAGAGTAACCTGTTATGTTGCGTTCCACTGTGTTCTATGCAAATAAAAAATTAATCCACTATGGACGTTCCATCGTGTTTCATGCATATAGAAAATTAACTCGCAATAGTCACAATGCACGTTCCATCGTGTTCCATGCATATAAAAAATGAACCCACGATGGACTTTCCATCGTGTTCCATGCATATAGAAAATTAACCCACTATGGACTTTCCATCGTGTTCCATGCATATAGAAAATTAACTCACAATAGTCACAATGGACGTTCCATCATGTTCCATGCATAAAAAAAATTAATCCATTATGAACATTATTTTTTTTTTTTAAAAAATATTCTTTTATTGATCAATTCCTTTACACTGTTTCATTTTTTGACTTTACATTTATTTTTTTATTTTTTTATTTTTTTTTTTTTTCATATTTCAAGTCTCTGCGAAAAAAACCAAACATTTTTGGTACAATATTTTAAAAATAGTGGGGCAGTAATTTTAATGGAGCTGTTTCAAACTTTTGCTACAGGCTTATTAATTCGTGATGGGCAAGTACTCAAAAAAAGCTTGAAACTCGAGTTTTGAGATACCTACTCAAGAGGCTCTACTCTAAGAAAAAAAAACCCTGTGCAGCCCAATAAATTTGATTTACTGTCCGATATTGGAGAAATGCAGAGAAAAAAAGTATACAAATTTGGAAGAAGTTAAATTTTATTGTCGGTAGTTTTTGTTTCTCATAGAAAAATGCTATGAAAATGAAGAATGAATGGGGCAGTTGCAAGGGTCAGAAATTTTGTGTTTCTTGTGCAGTATATGATAGTACTTGATGAGCTGAGAACAATGGTGCCTTTGGTTTTTTCATAAGTGTACATACGTATAAAGTTGTAAAAAATCGTGGACGTAGTGACGTCACTTCGCGAAATCCCCATTTAAATTTCATCTCAAGAACAATGGTACTTATTTAGAAACCAAATCTTTGTTCTCAGCTCATCAAGTACTTCCGTTTTCTTTATAAAAAACACAAAATTTCAGACCCTTGCAACTGCCCTATTGCGATTAATCAAGCTCGGCTCGAACTCGGAGCTTTTGCTAAAAACTCGACTTGGCTCTACTCGAGAGCGAAATTTAATACTCGCCCAGCACTATTATTAGTAGTTGATACAGGGGTGAAACCCTATAAAAATGATGATAAGCTCACTATAAAATCACGAAATCCACTACCAATCTCATGAAATGCTTTCAAACACGAGACTGTAATGGCGGTCGTTGCCGCTGATTACATTGGATGTCTCTATCTTCATAATCTCCATCCTCACAAGGTGTTCTAGCAACACCACACAAGAAAAAGAAGAAGCATACAATTGCCATAAGATTTAGTCAGTGATCACGGCCATCACGGTCTAGCGTTTGAAAGAATTTTAGAAGAGTGGGGTGGATTTTGTTACTTTTTAAAGCTGCGCTTTTCATCATTTTTACAGGGTTTATATCCCATTATTGACTATTATTAAGCCTGCAGCAAAAGTTTACAGCAGCTCCATTTTACTAGCTTAGGGTATTCAAAAGGTTTTTCACAACAATGTGTTTTGATGTGTTTTCTCAGTGAATTTTTTAAAGGAAAATGAGGCATTGCAATAACTACAATGAAATGGTTTTTCCGCAGCATGTATCCTGATGTGTTTTTTTTCAGATGGCTATTATCAGAAAATATGGCATGGCAATAACTGCATCCAAAGGGTTTTTCCCCTGAATAAGTCCTGAAATGAAATCTCGGATTGCTTTGTTGCGAAAATTTAGCCCTGCAATCACTGCATTCGAAGACTTTTTCCCCGTTACGTGTACTGATGTGATTTATCAGACTGCCTTCATTCAAAGGGTTTTTCACAAATATGTGTCCTGATGTGTTGTTTCAGATAGCTTTCATTAGAAATTGTGGTATGGCCATAATTGCATCCAAAGGGTTTTCCCTCAGTATGTGTCCTGATTTGGTATTTCAGACTGCCTTTTTGCAAGAATGTAGCACTGCAATAACTACATTAAAAAGGTTTTTCATTAGTATGTGTCCTGATGTGCTTATTCAGACTGCATTTTCTCCAGAATGTAGCACAGCAATAAATGCATTCAAAAGGTTTTTCATTAGTATGTGTCCTGATGTGCTTATTCAGACTGCATTTTCTCGAGAATGTAGCACAGCAATAACTGCATTCAAAAAGTTTTTCATTAGTATGTGTCCTGATGTGCTGCGTCAGACTGCCTGTTTGCAAGAAGGTAGCACTGCAATAACTGCATTCAAAAAGTTATTCATTAGTATGTGTCCTGATGTGTTGTTTCAGACTGCCTTTTTGCGAGAAGGTAGCACTGCAATAACTGCATTCAAAAGGTTTTTCCCCAGTATGCGTCCTGATATGTTGTTTCAGATGGAACTTGTCAGAAGATGCATAACGGCAGTAGCTACATTGAAAGGGTTTTTCACCCATATGTATCCTGATGTGCTTTATCAGACTGTATTTTCTCGAGAATGTAGCACAGCAATAACTGCATTCAAAAGGTTTTTCATTAGTATGTATCCTGATGTGCTTATTCAGACTGCATTTTCTCGAGAATGTAGCACAGCAATAACTGCATTCAAAAGGTTTTTCATTAGTATGTGTCCTGATGTGCTGATTCAGACTGCCTTTTTGCGAGAAGGTAGCACCGCAATAACTGCATTGAAAAGGTTTTTCACCTGTATGGGTTCTGATGTGTCTTTTCAGACAGCCTTTATCAGAAAAGGAAGCGCTGCAAAAACTACATTCAAAGGGTTTTTCCCCAGTGTGAGTCCTGATGTGTAATTGCAGTTTCCCATTTCCAGGAAATTTTTTATCACAATGAGCGCAAATGTATTTCTTTGGCTGACAACTGATTTCCAATTGAGTGCCTAGTGCATCCTTAGAATCAAACTTGACTGAAGCGTCTGAAAAAGAGGTAAGCTTCTCCGTAGGAGAAGTCATCATTTGAGGTTTTGAATTCTGCACCGTTATCAATAATATCAATGCTGCAGGAGAGTTTGAGCGTGTCTTTAGCTTTTCCTCTTTATTCGTTGAATTTTTTAATATTTCCTTGCCTTTTTCCTTGATACTAGAGAAATCTTCCATACTCACATCAAACTGATCATTATTAGTCTCTGGTGTAATCGTTCCATTAAAACAGATTACAGCTTTTTCGTGTTGAGACGGAATTGTGACATTTTGTTCTCTATTTTCTTTAGAGGCGGCTTGATTCTCTTGCTCATTTTCAGACTTAGTTAAACTACTAATTACAGTACCAGACATTGCCCCTTGTTCATCCAAATCCATCTCCAATTTTACTTTCGTAGATAACAATTGCACGTCCCCGAATTCAATTTCTTGATCATGTATGTTTTCTGAATACGTTGCATTATCAACAAACGGATAATTTAACTCGGATGATACAACACTTTCATCCTCAGACATAAGACGGTTCTCTTCTTTTATTCTTCCATTCACTAAATTGTCATGACATGAAAACCCAGCAGGTACTGCTTGATTTTCATGCTCACCTTTGCCCGATGCAAAGGTTTCATTGAGGTGAGATTCTGATTGAGGTCTCCCCTCTTTACTTGTTTTCTCCTCTTTGACCTCATCCACTCTTTCCAAAATGATTCTCAGCTGCTTCCCGAACCATGCTTCCACTTTTTCCTCCTTCATCATTATAGTTCTGCCGTTGCCTGCATCCCCTGAGTTGAAAGTGACATACTTTTGAGAACCAATTTTTGTGGTAGGTTTTGTTGGGTGCTTTGACCCGCGACCAAACATCCCTGGATAAGAATTTCCTGTCTGCCGAATATTTAACAATTTGTCAGCGAGAGCTGAACAATGTTGATTTGTGTCAGACATAGAGTAATTGCAACAAAGAGCATATTCAAAATTACTTCAGAGTATGTTTTCAACTTTCCATAATCCTCCAAATGAAATAGGACCCCCTTTTTCTATTAAATCAGACTAAATTAATACCTTGTACTCCTGGCTTAAAAGAGGATCATCAACCCACAGACTGATTCTTTCAGACTCATTATTTCGTATACACGAAGGTGAAAGATTTTGCAGGATATGATGGCAGCTTGATTTATTGGTCCTTAACTGAAAAAAGCAATAAAACCGGAGATAATGATTTACCGCAGAAAAACCATATCAGTTACATTTGCAGATTGAATAGTTGTTGGCACATCAATCACTAATAAATAGGCAAAATGATGTCAAAACTTCTACACAAACAAGTGCCAACAAACATTAGTCCATTCGATTTTAAGGGGGGGGGGGGAGGGGGAAATGTAGCACAGATATAACTATATTCACAAGAGATATCAATATTATGCCTCCTCATGTGTTGGCTCCGATCGCTTGAAAAAAAATAAAAAAAAATGGAGGTATTGCATTGAAGGCATGAAGCAACCTGATGTGTCATCTCAGAAAGCTATTCTGAGGAAACGCAACACGGAAAGAACTACATTCAAACGGTTTTTAACCGCTACGTGTCCTGATGCGTTGGGTCAGCTTGCTTATCACAGAAAATGCAATTGTACAGTAAGGACAGTCAAGGAATTTGCACCTGGGTCCATCCTGGTGAGTTGTTTCCACTTGATATTATTAGAAAATGTAACATGACATCATTGAATGGGTTTTACACCACTATGCGTCTTCATGTGTCTTTTCAGTGTGCTTTGATCAGCAAATGAAACACTGCAATGGCTACATTCAAAGGGTTTTTCACCTGTATGCGTCCTGATGTGTCTCCTCAGATTGCAATTATCAGCAAATGAGGCGCTGCATAAACTGCATTCGTAAGGTTTTTCACCCGTATGTTTCCTAATATGTCTTCTCAGATTGCTACTACCAGAAAATGTAGCTTGGCAAAAAGTACATTCAAAGGGTTTTTCACCAGTATGCGTCAAGATGTGTCTTCTCAGAGTGCCATTTAGAGAAAAAGTAGCAGGACAGTAACTGCATAAAAAAGGTTTTTCCCCAGTATGCGTCCTGATGTGGTGTTCCAAATTGCTTTTGTCAGAAAATTTATAGTGGCAATAACTACATTGAAAGGGTTTTACACCAGTATGTATCCTGGTGTGTACTCTAAGTGAGCTTGCATCAGAGAATGAAGCTTTGCAATGGCTACATTCAAAGGGCTTTTCACCGGTATGGGACCGAATGTGTCTTCTCAAATTGCCTTTATCAGAAAATGAGGCGCTGCATAAACTGCATTCGTAAGGTTTTTCACCGGTATGTATCCTGATGTGTTTTCTCAGACTACTACTACCAGAAAATGTAGCATGGCAAAAAGTACATTCAAACGATTTTTCACCAGTATGCGTCAAGATGTGTTTTCTCAGCGAGCCATTTTGAGAAAAAGTAGCAGGACAGTAACTGCATAAAAAAGGTCTTTCCCCAGTATGCATCCTGATGTGTTGTTTCAGATTGGTCTTATCAGAAAACATATCTTGGCAATAACTACATTGAAAGGGTTTTTCACCAGTATGTATCCTGATGTGTACTTTGAGAGTGCTTGCATCAGAAAACGAAGCTTTGCAATGGTTTCATTCAAAGGGCCTTTTAGGTATGCCCCGGGAAAATTTCCCCTAAAATTTTCCACAGAGAAACCCAGAAACACTAAAAAGTTTTTCGCCAAGGGTTCTTTTTGTATTTTCATTTACCGCGGAAAAGGTAAACGAAAATAAGCGCATTAAAAAAGGATTGGGTTCGTGTTGAAAATAAGCCCATTCTTTTACCTAATCTCGGGATTGATTTAGTTCACGGTGGTTGAAAAAAAAATGGATTTTTACGTTTTGTTTTTTGTTTTTGTCCCCTTTTCAATCTCTTTTGGGGGAAAAAATTTCCAAATAAACCATGTGAATGATTTCCAAACTTAAAGGTGTTTGAAAAATTTTGTTCAGTTTTTTTTTAAAATAATTAAATGTTTTTTTTTTTTTTTTTTTTTTTTTTTTTTTTTTTTTTTTTTTTTTTTTTTTTTTTTTTTTTTTTTTTTTTTTTTTTTTTTTTTTTTTTTTTTTTTTTTTTTTTTTTTTTTTTTTTTTTTTTTTTTTTTTTTTTTTTTTTTTTTTTTTTTTTTTTTTTTTTTGCTTAAATAAACAGTTTTCAAAAATAAAGTGCTGAGATTTTGAAATTTTTTGTTTTCTAAATAATTCCAAGTTGATTTTGGTTTTGCCTCCCTTTTTCGTATATTTAGTGCCGCTGACTGGACCTATGCAATACGAGATCGGATTTGTTGGTGAAAATCTTTCCAAAAAAAATCCATTTGCACGGATTTGATGTTCCTTTTTAGAACTTTGGGAGCGTGTTTGAGAAAATCTAAGTTCCCCTTTTATTTAAAAAAAATTTTAAGATGTTGAAAACAGAAAATCTGTGCACCACGGACATTTTGGAACCGGGGACAACCATTTTCACAATTTAGCATGAAAAAATTTTTGAAAAAAAACGATGGTTTACACGTTTCAAAGGGGTTTTTTGAGCTTTTCCAATACTTTAAAGTTCATTTCACCCTAAAAATAGGGTCAAAAACTTAGGTTATTATCAAAAACTCGTGTTGGGACACGTAACCGACGGAATTTTGAACCATAAAAAATTTAAAATTGTTTTTAAATAACTTTAAAAGCATTATTACTATTGCTCCTCATAAAATACGTTCCTTCGACTCAAAATCGAAACCTCGCTATTTGACTTTTTTAAAATGTATCTTGTGACACCATTTGGCCCGTTTCGAAATTATGACCCGGCTACATTCAAAGGGCTTTTCACCGGTATGCGTCCGAATGTGTCTCCTCAAATTGCCACTTAGAGAAAAGGCGGAAGGACAGTAACTACATATAAAGGGTTTTTCGCCAGTGTGTCTTCTTATGTGATCTTTCAGTTTACTCTTGCTAGAAAATGTTGACTGACAATAAGCGCATTCAAAAGATTCGTTCGTGTATGAAAATAAGCGCCCAGTTTTTCTTCTGAGCCTCCCAGGAGTCTCTGGATCTGAGTAATTAGTGTCACGGTGAGTGAATTCAAATGGTACTTCATCAGTATGTTTTTTGATGTGCCTTTTCAGATCTCTTTTGAAAGCAAATTTTGCTTCACAATGAAAGCATGTGAATGATTCAACACATAAATGTGTTCTGAGATGTTTGTTCAGATTTTTTGTTTTACTAAATGAAGCTTCACAATGATTGCATTTTAAAGGTTTTACACCAGTTCTCTTCAACATTGCAAGACTGGCTGAGCATCTCTGCAAATCGTCTTCTTCATTTATTGCAACGCTTGATTTTTTTGTCCTTTCCTCCTGGATGTCCGACAAATCTAGATCAACAACGTCACATTCATCATTCTCTGATGTAATTGATGCATCCAAGAAGATTTGAGTGATTCCATGAGTTAAGTCCAAATCCGTTGCCAATTTTTCATTCGTAGATTGAAAGCTTTTCACACTAGTATGCGTCCTGATGTGTCTTTTTAGTGTGCTTTGATCAGCGAATGCAACTTTGCAAAAGTTACATTTGAAGGGTTTTTCACCTGTATGCGTTCTGATATGCCTCTTCAGATTACTACTATCAGAAAATGAGGCTCTGCATAAACTGCATTCAAAGGGTTTTTCACCCGTGTGTGTATTAATGTGTTTTCTCAGATTGCAACTACCAGAAAACGTAGCATGGCAAAAAGTACATTCAAAGGGTTTTTCACCAGTATGCGTCAAGATGTGTTTTCTCAGAGAGCCATTTTGAGAAAAAGTAGCAGGACAGTAACTGCATAAAAAAGGTTTTTCCCCAGTATGCGTCCTGATGTGATGTTTCAGATTGGTCTTATTAGAAAATATATCCTGGCAATAACTACATTGAAAGGGTTTTTCACCAGTATGTATCCTGATGTGTACTCTGAGTGAGCTTGCATCAGAAAATGAAGTTTTGCAATGGCTACATTTAAAGGGCTTCTCACCGGTATGTGTCCGAATGTGTCTCCTCAAATTGCCACTTAGAGAAAATGAGGCGCTGCATAAACTGCATTCGTAAGGTTTTTCACTGGTATGTATCCTGATGTGTCTTCTCAGATTGCTACCACCAGAAAATGTAGCATGGCAAAAAGTACATTCAAAGGGTTTTTCACCAGTATGCTTCAAGATGTGTTTTCTCAGAGAGCCATTTTGAGAAAAAGTAGCAGGACAGTAACTGCATAAAAAAGGTTTTTCCCCGGTATGTGTCATGATGTGTTGTTTCAGATTGGTCTTATCAGAAAACATATCTTGACAATAACTACATTGAAAGGGTTTTTCACCAGTATGTATCCTGATGTGTACTTTGAGAGTGCTTGCATCAGAAAACGAAGCTTTGCAATGGCTACATTCAAAGGGCTTTTCACCGGTATGCGTCCGAATGTGTCTTCTCAGATTGCCATTTAGAGAAAAGGCAGCAGGACAGTAACTACAAACAAAGGGTTTTTCGCCGGTGTGTCTTCTAATGTGTTCTATCAGTTTACACTTTCGAGAAAATGTAGACTTACAATAATCGCATTCAAAAGATTCGCTGATGTTAGAAGACCTCTTAGTTAGCTTCTTTTTTCTTCTGAGTTTTCCAGGAATCCCAGAATTAGAGTAATTAAAGTTGTGTCCAGTGTTTTCAAATGGTGTGTTAATAGTATGTTTTTTGATGTGTTGTTTCAGTTTGCTCTTATCAGAAAATGTATTTTGGCAATAATTACATTGAAAGGGTTTTTCACCTGTATGCGTTCTGATGTGTCTCTTCAGATTACTATTATCAGAAAATGAGGCTCTGCATAGACTGCATTCAAAGGGTTTTTCACCCGTGTGTTTATTAATGTGTTTTCTCAGATTGCTACTACCAGAAAATTTAGCATGGCAAAAAGTACATTCAAAGGGTTTTTCACCAGTATGCGTCAAGATGTGACTTCTCAGAGAGCCATTTTGAGAAAAAGTAGCAGGACAGTAACTACATAAAAAAGGTTTTTCCCCAGTATGCGTCCTGATGTGTTGTTTCAGATTGGTCTTATCAGAAAATGTATCCTGGCAATAACTACATTGAAAGGGTTTTTCACCAGTATGTATCCTGATGTGTACTCTGAGTGTGCTTGCATCAGAAAACGAAGCTTTGCAATGGCTACATTTAAAGGGCTTCTCACCGGTATGTGTCCGAATGTGTCTCATCAAATTGCCACTTAGAGAAAATGAGGCGCTGCATAAACTGCATTCGTAAGGTTTTTCACCGGTATGTATCCTGATGTGTCTCCTTAGATTGCTACTACCAGAAAATGTAGCAAGGCAAAAAGTACATTTAAAGGGTTTCTCACCAGTATGCGTCAAGATGTGTTCTCTAAGTTTACTCTTTTGATTGCATTTCAAAGGTTTCACATCAGTTTTCTTCAACATTGCAGGAGAGGTGGAGCTTCTCTGCAGTTCGTTCTTTTTATTTGTTTCATCCGTTGATTTCAGTGTCCTACAATCTACAATGCAAAGGTCACATTCGGAAGTCCCTGATTTAATTGGTGCATCTGAGTAGATTTGAGTGATTTCATGTGCAGTATCCCAATCTGTTTCTAACTTTACATCAGTAGATAAGAACTGTTCATCAGCAAATTCAATACATTTGTCATTTCCGTTCTCCTGGTAAATTGAATCACTAACGAACGGGTAATGAAACTCAGATATTACTACAGTTTCCTCTTCATTGATAAGATTATTTTCATCTTTTATTCTTACGTCTACAACATCGACATTGCATTGAAGCTCGGTGCTGATGCCTTGAGTTTCATTACGGCTTTTGCCTAAATAAATTGTGTCATTGTGAGAGTCTGATTGAGGTCTACGCTCTTTCTTTGAGATATTCTCTTTAACCTCGTCCACTCTTTCCAAAATGATTCTCAGCTGCTTTCCGAAGCATGCTTCCACTTTTTCTTCCTTCATCCTTAGAAATCTGTCGTTGCCTGCAACCCCCAAGTTGAAAGTAATATATTTTTGTGAACCAATTTTTGAGTCGGGCTGCACAAGGCGGTTTGACCCAAGATTAAACATCCCTGGATAATAATTTTTGGGCGGTAGAATATTCAACAATTTGACAGTGAGAAATAAAGTTGGTTGCTCCAAAACAAACACTAATCCTCACTGAGAGCGAGTTCAGAGCAACTTCCGAGTGTGTTTGAAATTTTCTTTGGTCCTCTAAATGAAGTAGGGCCGACTTTTTTGATTGAATTGGACTAAATCACTGCCTTTCGTTCCTTGGTTAAAAGTGGATCATCAAGTCACTGACTGATGCTTCTGGATTCATTTGATGGTGTCTAGGATCGTCAAAAGTTTTAGCAGGATAAGATGGCGGCAGGATTTTGGTCCTTGACTGAAAAAAGCAATAAAACTATAGATAATGACCGTAAATGAATGGGCAAACGGATAAAGGGCACAAGTGTATTTTTTTCGATTTTGAGTTTTTTGGCGGTTTACATTGTGCTCAGGTAGGCGCAAGTGCCCTGAAAATTTCGCACATGGATTCCATCAGGAAATGGTTCAAAATAATTATGAAAGTTCGGAAAGATATCAATCAATTTGAAAAAGGGCACAAAAACAAAAATTAAGTCTCGATAAAAGATAAAAAAAAGTTCATAGGCTTCAAGTAAAGGCAATTGCCAACATTTTATGTATGACATAATTGTTTCCCGAAAACCCCCAATTTTTGAGCTATGGGGGCTTTTTGGAAAAAGTTTTGAATGACCTTGTTAAGAATTTTTCTTCAAAATTTGAGCACTACATGCAGTAATAAGGTTCACATTTTTATTTTATATTTGTTTTGGTAATGTATACTTAAAAAGAAGTATCATGGAAGTTTATGGTATCATGGAAGACAAAATTGAGGTAGCCAAATTGAAGACCCTGACTCTGAGGAATCTGATGCATGTTCCAGATTTGGTCTATATCTATGCTACTTTTGACCAAAGAGATGCAAGAAATAAGAGTAATTTTTTAGAGATGTGCTGAAAAAAAAAACAGTTTCAGCGAGAGTTTGGAAAAACTCTTATCGCAGGTGTAAAAATTACCAACAGAAAATTTGATTTCCAGCATCAAAAACCAAAAACTATGAGGAATCTGAACATTGTTTTAAAATTTTTTTAGCGTTTTAAGTTCAAAAGTTATGACGATTTAAAGTTTTAATATATTTTTGCATATTTGAGCGGGATGTGTAAACTGTTTTTTCAGAAGCGGTCTTTACATGGTCTCGGAAAAGTACATTTTCCGACCTTAAAAAATTTTGTAGACAAAATTGAGGTAGCCAAGTCAAAAGCCCTGACTCTGAGGAATCTGATGCATGTTTCAGATGTTGTCTAATTATGTGAATTATGCTACTTTTACCCAAAGATATGTGAGAAGTTTGAGTCACTTTATAGAGATGTGCTGCAAAACGACAGTTTTTGCGAGGGTTTGGAAAAACTCTTCATACGGGCGTGAAAACAACCACAAGAAAATTGGAGCTTAAGTTAAAAAAACTAGAGAGTATGAGAAATCCGACCCTGGCCTTGAAATATTTTTAGCTCATTTAGTTCAAAAGTTATGACAATTTGAACTTTTGTCATTTTTTCCCATTTTTGAGCGGAATGATCCAGCGCGCCAGGTGCGCCGTTTTTTTTGCGGGGCAGTGTAGTTTTGCCGTTGCCTTCATCCCTGAAGTTGAAAGTAACATACTTTCGAGATCCAATTTTTGTGGTGGGTTGTGTTGGGTGCTTTGACCCACGACCAAACATCCCTGGAATTAGCTTTTTATCTGCAGAATATTTAACAATTTGTCAGTGAGAACTGAAATGTGTTGATCTGTGTCAAACACAGAATAATTAAGAGAAAAAGCAAACTTTGTAATACTTGAGAGTATGTTTTGAACATTCTTTGATCCACTAAATGAAAAAGGACCTCTTTGATATTGAATCAGACTAATTCACTACCTTTTATTCCTTGGTTAATAGCCAATAAACCCATGAACTTGTTCTTCTAGATTTATTTGATGGATTCTAGGATGTTAGAAATTTCTTTACATGGATGTTGTGGCAGCTCGATTTACTGCTCCTGGACTGAAAAAAAGCAATGAAACTGAAAATTAGGATTGAGAAAACTCCATGGAAATCACGTCAAAAACATTGGCAGATTCTGCACCCATTACCAAGAGTGTACAGAAAAAAAAGTGTATAAATGGATTGACTGGCTAAAAGTTGCCAATTTGCTTCAAGTGTGTTGACTAGTGCTGGTAGGGTAAAACCCTGGAGGACTATGGGGAATCCTGAGAAATATTGAGAGAAACTGCCATACGTCACTCAATCCCTCTCCCCTTCACTTGTTTGTTGAAAGTTTACCTAACAATTTTCCAGAACAAGGTTGGATTGGGCCCCAAAGAGGTACTGGGAGAAACGAGATAGGACCAGCCGACTATGGTCCCAAATTAAATCCTAGGCGGTCAAAAATTGATCTGTTCAAAGTCGGAAAAAAACTATTCTAGCAACTGTAGATCATTTTAGAGGATTTATTTGGCAAGGTCATCACCCCTAGACCCATAGTGTGGCCCCAGAGGCCCTGCAGACAACAGTATATTCTCAGAATATTCTGATCGGATCAGAATATTCCGGCCGGAATATTCATAGAATATTCTGAGAATATACTTTTGAAACACTCCTCAGAATATTCTGTGTCAAGCACTTTTCCAGCTTATTTGATCATATGTTTTTAAAATAACCTCTCTACAGCAACCTCTATATGAAAATAGTCTATCTGTCATACCGCGACTAAAAAGAGAGCAAATAAGACTCCTATCTTCTTCCTCTAAACCATTAAAATTGTCAAATCTTACTTGTGTAAGTTTATTATTATAAAACATTGGTTAAATAAACTATGAATCAATACATTAACTATTGTTACTAATTAATACGTAACATTCTGGGAATATTCCAAGGAAACTATTCGATAATTTTTTTCCGGATTCTTCCGAACCTACTTCCTGAAATTGTCCGTGCTAAAAATCTGTGGCATTTAGGTATTTTCGAAATTTTCCTAGAATATTCCGTAGAGAATATTCTGAGAATATTCTATGGAGATTATGCGGTGGTAATTTATACAATGGTGCAAGCCCAATGGATTATGATATCCGAGAGTGTAACTTACATTTATTTCAGGTAGTCAACTCCGACTCGATTCGGTGCCCATGGATTATCTTTAGAGGATCCATAGCCCTATTCGGTCCGTGAAGATTTTATTTATAGTAGGTTTTTCTTAACCAAGAGACATGCAGCTCACTCATAGGAATTATGGCAGAAAGGAAGGATAGGTAGAGTGGTCACTCAATGTTATAAAACGAAACGGTGTTTGAGAGCGCAGCGACACCAGCGCCCAGACAGCGTCGGTGAGTAGAGACATCCCTAGCTCTCTCAATTGTTCCACTGCGTACACAATACGCACACAGCGGCGCTCCGACAGTGTCGGACTCACTCACACCATCGATTCACCGGCTGTGTACACGATACGCACACGACGCGCTCTGGCGTTGCGTACATGAAGCTCTTGATTCTACTCCAAACCGGCTCCAAACGCAGTTTCGGAGCTCCCATGAATTATGGAGAGTTGCAGAGTAGACTGAGGATCATAGTCATAGCCGTAGCCAGGATATTGTCTTTCTCTCTCTTAGCCCATTTGAACGCATGAGTTAGAAAAGGATGGATATAGGGGCTGTCACGTGACTTCAGTCCCTGTTTCTGTCCTTTTCTAACACATGCGTTTAAATGGGCATTAAAGAGAGAAAGACAATCTCATGGCTATAGCTTTGTTTAAGGGTATAGCCGTAGCCAGGATATTGTCTTTTTCTCTCTTTGCCCATTTAAACGCATGTGTTAGAAAAGGATGGATATAGGGGCTGTCACGTGACTTCAGTCCCTCTTTCTGTCCTTTTCTAACACATGCGTTCAAATGGGCTAAGAGAGAGAAAGACAATATCCTTGCTACGGCTATGATCATAGCAACACTGTATAGAAAGAAGGCGCAGAGGCACTTAACTCAATTCAGTTCCAAAATTCGAGAAATTGAAGTTCAAATGAAAATTTACGTTACACATCTGAAGATAATCGAAACCCGATTTCTTGACGTTATAGGAAACCATTAAACGCACCTTGTAATAAAATTTATTTAAAGAAAAACATCGAAAGAAAAATTAGAAAAATCAAAAGGGGAAAGAAATTAGATTGAAAGGAGGCGAGCGCTATCTAGTGGTAGCGCTTGGAAGTAGAATCATTGAGAGCGTTCTCTGCGGAATAATCCGAGAATATTCTGAGAGATTTCTTAGAATTTTCTCTGCATTTTCTCAGTATACTTTCGGAATGCTCTTAAAAATATTCTAAAAACTCGGAATATTTCCAGAATATTCTTCACATAATCGTGTTTCGAAAATATTTTAAGTTATCCTCAGGATAATTTTGTGTGTTTTCAGAATTTTTCCCCCATGATGTTGTCTTCGAAGGTAAATATACCTACTGTAAAGAATATTCTGGGTGGAGTATTCTGAGAATATTCTCGACGGAATATTCTGAGATTAGATTTGAGGATAGCTGATAAATTGAAAATGAAAACAATCTGAAATTTGACTGATAAAAAATTATAATTTGTAACTAAATCAGTGGCAACAGAAATTACAGTAAATTTCAAACACCTACTAGAGGAGCGACATATTTTATGGTCAAAAGTACACAGCTTCACAGTTTTTGGCTACCCATTCTGCCCATAATTACTGTTAAATGCAAAAAACAAATCTTTGAGAAAACAACAATGCCAAGGTATACATAACTATACCCAGGTATTTTGAAGGGTCATACCCTTCGGAACTGAAGTTTTTAAAAAGATTAATAAAAAGCAAACTGTAGCACGCACAAGAGGAGAAATAGTGGGACAAAGTCAACATGTTGATAATCGATTTTGCACTTAAGTAGTGCTCACCATTTTTCAAGGTAAGTAAAACATGAAAATGGATCAAAAATAAAGGACTAGGGAAAAAGTCTGTAAAAAATGAAAAATCACCAATTGATCACAATATTTTTCTTACAAAAGGTACTCAAAGTGCCCAACATGGACTAAGACACACTTTTTCAACCTCGCGAAAAACTTACAATTGCCACATGAATTGTTTCCAACAGAATGATTTTGGCGGCTTTGATGATGCTGTTTGGTGAATTTTCAAGATCAAAGTTGTGAGATACTTTTTAAGTCAAATCTTGCCGAGCACACAGTTATAACTCGTAAAATTAAACGGACAGCATTGTCAAAGCCGCCAAAAGCATTCTGTTAGAAAGGCGATAGATGCTTTGTCGATAGGTTGAAGAAAAAGTATGTTGTAGTTCGTGTTGGGTACTTTGAGCACCTGTTGAACAAAGAGCTGTGTGATCACGTTTTTTTTACACCTACTGGAGATATTTTTGCCCCAGTCCGTCTTTTCTTATGCATTTTTTTATGTTTTTCATGCCTAAAATATGTTGAGCATTAAATGCAAAATAGAGCGTAAATCAGCACTTTCATTTTGTCCCATTATTTTCACTCGTGCATGCCTGAATTTGGCATAAAGAATACATCTTTTCCTAATAATATAAATTGAACATTTTACTTTTTTTGCAAAATCAGGCAGCACTGATTATTCATAGTAGAGAGCAAAGTCTTGCTAAATTCTCACGGATCTTAGCGATCAAACATCAATTTCATTACAAGTTTGATATTTTTCTTTCTTGCACGCAGGCAGAATAGTAATTTCAAAGTCATTGCTATGCGTCTTCATTGGTAAAACACATACACTGGCCCACAGTTTGTTTACGTTTTGAGAGACGCGCGAGTGGGGTGGGGCCAGTCGACTGGCCCGCTACGGTTCCTCATTTTGAAGCTTTTTTTGAAAAGTCACGCTCCCCTGGGATTTTCCTATTCCTTTTGACCCTAACAGTGAGCTCAAAAAATTTCAGCCCTTAAATCGAATCCTATACATTGCCAATGGAGGCATCATTTTTGGAATTTTGGGTAAAATTTCACGATTATTAACGAATTTCAAAAATAGTTCAAACCCATAATTTTCGGTCAAAATTGATGTAGGTGATCACTTTTGGACGTAATAAGACTCTACATGAGTGACTAAAAGTGAATTTAACTAACGGCAAACTCTCTAAACTGTTGCCAAATTTGGCCAATTTTTCCATAAAAAAGTGGGTTTTTCAGCGCCTGATGTATGATATAACGGCTGCAGTATTAAGCAGCACTAAGTCGATTTCGGCTTTGAAATTTATTTTTGGTGACTGGTGGGTACGTAGGACGTATCCAGAAGGGTTAAGGGGGGGGGGTGTCATGTACCAATCCACCCCCTCCCGCCTCTACACCAGCGAATTTTGAAGCAAAAATCTTACATTTCACTGATTTTAGCACATTTTTTGAAATAAAGGGGGAAGCTTATTTCTGAAGTGATAAGTTGTATTTTTATTACAATATTCAATTTCTTCAATACAAACCGATCGCTAAGCAATAAATAATTTTAGAAGCCAACTTATAAAAGCAGGAAAATGTTCATAAAGACAAACCTCGTGGATAGTATTTGTTGTTCAAAATTTACAATTGCTTAAGGGCACTTTTCTTAAAAGAAGGGATTTTTTTTCGGCAGGCCTCCACTGACTGCAGTAAATTTTGCTTTTGAGTCTCGTTCTTGGTGATACTCTGCGAAAAGTCAGGCATCAGCTTTACACCACGTTTGGTAGAATCATTGACAGTTTTTAAATTTTTCACGAAAAGCTTTATTTGTTTGAATTGACAATCCTCTCCCCACGTTTGAGGAGATTTTTTCAAGCAGGCTCCGTCTTGTCCGAAGATCTGGAAAAGGAGCCACAAGTTGGGTCCAAGAAGTTGAGACAATTTTGTATTCTTTTTTAACACCGGAAACACATGAGTACCGGTCGCGAGAGGAGAATTTTTAGACTTTGCGTACTTTTGTAGGGCTAAAACAATATTTCTTTTTTCCGAGTCGGACACTTCCTTCGAAAATAATAAAAAGAAAACAGTTTCCTCGGTTAAGTAACAGAAGTGCCGATTAAACTTAGTCAACGCGGCTTCAAAAATTTCAGAATCAAAGTCATGATAGGCATTCAAACTATCCCTAAAATATTAATCATTGATCGGAGCGTCTGGGGCTTTAGGGGCGTTCAGCCAGACTTTAGATAAACCCATTATCTCATTGTGCATAGACAAAGTGCAAGATTTGACAGGTTATTGAGATGCATGTTACAACCTGTCCGCGTCGGGATACATCGCACTGCAAGTGCCGCGCCGCGAACTTTTCTACTATTATGCAAAATTGGAGTGTCACCATATCAAAGTAACCAAAGTTCATTTTTAAGTTAGAAAACGTGTAAAGGGTGAAAGGAGAAAAAACATACAATGAAGGGGGGGGGGAGGTTCTTCATCAATCTTCAATATCAAAGACATTGTAAACAGTACAAGATTTTTGCTTCAAAATTCGCTGGTTTAGAGGTGGGAGGGGGTGGATTGGTACCCGACACCCCCCCCCCCCCCCGGTCACCCTTCTGGATACGTCCTACGTACCCACCAGAAATATATTTTAAAGCCAAAATCGACTTAGTGCTGCTTAATACTGCATTCGCTGGTTTAGAGGCGGGAGGGGGGTGGATTGGTACCTGACACCCCCCCCTTCACCCTTCTGGATAAGTCCTACGTACCCACCAGTCACCAGAAACATATTTCAAAGCCAAAATCGACTTAGTGCTGCTTAATACTGCAGCCGTTATATCATACATCAGGCGCTGAAAAACTGACTTTTTTATGGAAAAATTGGCCAAATTTAGCAACAGTTTAGAGAGTTTGCCATTGATTAAATTCACCTAGTCACTCATAATACGTCCAACAGTGATCACCTACATCAATTTTGACCGAAAATTATGGGTTTGAACTTTTTTTGAAATTCGTCAAAAATCGTGAAATTTTAACCAAAACTCCAAAAATGATGCCTCCATTGGCAATGTATAGGATTCGATTTCAGGGCTGAAATTTTTTGAGCTCACTATTGGGGTCAAAACGAATAGGAAAATCCCAGGGAGCGTGACTTTTCAAAAGAAGCTTCAAAATGAGGAGGGGGCCCTACTGGCCCGCGACCCCCACCCCGCCCGTTCCTCGCTCACCGAAACGTAAACGCACCGTGGGCCAGTGTATGTGTTTTAGCTCGGTTTTAGAAAGGAAGGGACTCAACAAAATTTAACATGGACGAGATAGCTAGTGCCGTATCTGGAGTATAAGTAATCTTTGACCGCCACTTATAATAAATAAGCAATCTATCACTTGGGCTGCTGGTTCTGTTCTTACATAGGTTCAAAGGGTTCTTTGCCACAATGTGCCCGGATGTGTGATCAAAAACTACAGGGGAGAGAAATTTTTCATTGCAACAAGTACAATGAAAAGGTTAAAATGCTATGCATTTTGATCAGCTGTATCAGGCTCTTATACTGATCAAAGTAGCACAGCAATATAATGCCTCCAATTAAAGGGGTTTTCCACCGATACGCCTTGTGATATGAAGTTTCAGATAGCTTTAAAAAATAACCAGGAAACAATAAGTGCTTTTAAGAAGTTACTAACCATATGCGATCAGATGTATTGTCTCAAATGGCCTTCTTGCAAAAATTTGTCACTATAATGAGCTCATTAGGATGATTTTTCCATGCTATGCATCCTGATGTGGCTTCTCAGTACACTTTAAACAGAAAATGAAATACTGCTGTAACTACATTCGAAAGGTTTTTCCCCAGTATGTACCCTGGTGTGTCTTCTCAAATTGCCATTTGAAGAAAAAGTACCAACACAAGATCTGCATTCGAAGAGTTCTTTGCAAGCCTATCCTGGTGCGCCGTTTCAGATTGCTACTATGCCAAAACATAGCACTGCAATGAAAGCATGCAAAAGATTTATCCCCAGTATGCATCCAAATGTATTGAATTACACTGCCTTTTTGCAAGAATTTAGCACTTCAAAGAATGCATTCAAAGGGTTTTTCCCCCGGTATGTGTCCTGATGGGTTGTATTATATTGCCTTCCTTCGAAAATTTGACCTTGCAATAAGTACATTTAAAAGGTTTTTCCAAAGTATGCGTCCTAATGTGTTCTACCAGATTATTTTTCCTCAAAAATTTTGCATTGCAATGATTGCATTCAAAGGGTTCTTCCCCAGTATGCGTCCTGATGTGTCGTATCAGACTGCCTTTTAGCCAAAATTTAGCACTGCAATGAAAGCATTCAAACCCTTTTTCTCCAGTATTATGAGTTTTAATGTGCAGTTTCAGAATACTCTTTTCCCCAAATTTAGCACTGCAATGATTGCATTCAAAGGGTCTTTCCCCAATATGTGTCCTGATGTGTTGTATGAGACTGCCTTTCTGGGAGAATTTAGAATTGCAATGTATGCATTCAAATGATTTTTCCTCCAGAATGCGTTGTTCCATACTGCCTTTCTGCAAAAATTTAGCACTGCACTGAGTACGCTTAAAAGGTTTTTCCCTAGTATGCGTCCTGATGTGTCGTTTCACACTGCCTTTCTGAGAAAATTTAGCACTGCACTGAGTACATTTAAAAGGTTTTTTCCCAGAATGCATCCTGATGTGTCGTTTCAAACTGCCTTTCTGAGAAAATTTAGCACTGGACTGACTACACTTAAAAGGTTTTTCCCCAGATTGCGTCCTAATGTGTAGTGTCAGACTGCATTAGTGCAAAAATTTAGCACTCCAATGAGTTCATTCAAAGGATTTTTCCCCAGAATGCATCCTGATGTGTTGTTCCATCCTGTCTTTCTGCAAAAATTTAGCACAGCACTGAGTACACTTAAAAGGTTTTTCCCTAGTATGCGTCCTGATGTGTCGTTTCATACTGCCTTTCTGAGAAAATTTAGCACTGCACTGAGTACATTTAAAAGGTTTTTCCCCAGAATGCGTCCTAATGTGTAGTATCAGCCTGCATTTCGACATAAATTTAACACTGCAATGTGCGCATTCAAAGGGTTTTTCCTCAGTATGAGTCTTAATGTGCTTTTTCAGATTACTTTTATCCAAAAACTTAGCAATGCACTGAGTACACTTAAAAGGTTTTTCCCTAGTATGCGTCCAGATGTGTTGTTTCATACTGCCTTTCTGAGAAAATTTAGCACTGCAATGTATGCATTCAAAGGGTCTTTCCCCAGTATGTGTCCTGATGTGTTGTATCAGCTGGCCTTTCTGTGAAAATTTAGCACTACACTGAGTACACTTAAAAGGTTTTTCCCCAGTATGCGTCCTCATGTGTATTATCAGATTACTTCTATACAAAAATTTAACACTGCACTGAGTACACTTAAAAGGTCTTTCCCCAATATGTGTCCTGATGTGTCGTATCAGACTGCCTTTGTGCGAGAATTTAGCACTGCAATGTGCGCATTCAAAGGATTTTTCCCTAATATGTGTCCTCATGTGTTGTTCCATACTGTCTTTCTGAAAAAATTTAGCACTGCACTCAGTACACTTAAAAGGTTTTTCCCCAGTATGCGTCCTCATGTGTATTATCAGATTACTTCTATACAAAAATTTAACACTGCACTGAGTACACTTAAAAGGTCTTTCCCCAATATGTGTCCTGATGTGTCGTATCAGACTGCCTTTGTGCGAGAATTTAGCACTGCAATGTGCGCATTCAAAGGATTTTTCCCTAATATGTGTCCTCATGTGTTGTTCCATACTGTCTTTCTGAAAAAATTTAGCACTGCACTCAGTACACTTAAAAGGTCTTTCCCCAGTATGTGTCCTGATGTGTGGTATCAGACTGCCTTTGTGCGAGAATTTAGCACTGCAATGTGCGCATTCAAAGGATTTTTCCCTAGTATGCGTCCTGATGTGTCGCTTCAAACTGCCTTTCTCAGAAAATTTAGCACTACAATGAGAACATTTAAAAGGTTTTTCCCCAGTATGCGTACTCATGTGTCGTGTCAGATTGCCTTTTAGCGAGAATTTAGCACTGCAATGTATGCATTCAAAGGGTCTCTCCCCAGTATGTGTCCTGATGTGTTCTATCAGCCTGCCTTTCTGTGAAAATTTAGCACTGCACTGAGTACACTTAAAAGGTTTTTCCCCAGTATGCGTCCTGATGTGTTGTATCAGACTGCCTTTGTGCGAGAATTTAGAGCTGCAATGTGCACATTCAAAGGGTTTTTCCCTAGTATGAGTCCTAATCAGCATTTGCAGTTTGCTATTGCAAGAAATTTCTTTATCACAATTTGCAAATACATGGTTCTTTGGCTGAGAACTGATCTTAGATTGGTTGTCTTGTGCATCATTTGAATCAAACTCTCCTGAAATGCGTGAAGAGGTGTTGGGTTTCTCCTTAGGCGAAGTCATCAGTAGATTTTTTGAAGTCTGCAACTTTTTCAATGTTACAGGACGGTCTGAGCTTGTTTGCAGATTTTTCTCTTTCATTACTAAATCTCCTAATTTTTCTACGCTCTCCTCCTTGATATCCAAGACATCTTTCATGCCTTCACCACAGGCATCATTCTTAAGCTCTGATTTAATTAGTGCTTTCAAACAGATTACAGCTTTTTTATTTTGAGACGGAATTGTGAATTTTTGTTCTCTATTTTCTTTCGTGACTTCATGCTTTTCTTGCTCTTTTTGATAGTTAGTAAAACTACTAATAACAGTATGAGACATTGCTCCTTGTTCATCCCAATCCATCTCCAATTTTACTCTGGTAGACAAGAGCTGCAAATCACCAACTTCAATCTTTTTCTCATCAATGTCATCTAGATACGTTGCATTGCCTACAAATGGATAATTTAACTCGGATGATACAACACTTTCATCCTCAGACATAAGACGGTTCTCTTCTTTTATTCTTCCATTCACTGAATTGTCATGACATGAAAACCCAGCAGGCACTGCTTGATTTTCATGCTCACCTTTGCCCGATGCAAAGGTGTCATTGAGGTGAGATCCTGATTGAGGTCTCCCCTCTTTACTTGCTTTCTCCTCTTTGACCTTATCCACTCTTTCCAAAATGATTCTCAGCTGCTTCCCGAACCATGCTTCCACTTTTTCCTCCTTCATCATTATAGTTCTGTTGTTGCCTGCATCCCCCGAATTGAAAGTAACATACTTTTGAGATCCAATTTTTGTGGAGGGTTGTGTTGGGTGCTTTGACCCACGACCAAACATTGATGGATGATAGTTTCATGTAAAAAGAATACTTAAAAATTTGTCTGTTAGAACTAGAGTGTGTTGATCTGTGTTAGACATAGAGTTATTAAGATAAAGAGCAAATTCAGTGCTACTTGAAAGTGCGTTTTGAATATTCTAAGATCCACTAAATGAAAAAGGATTTCTTTTTTATTAAATTAGACTAATTCACTACCTTGTTTCCCTTGATTAATAGCCAATCAACCTACGGACTAATTCTTCTGGACTTTTTCAATGTTGTCTAGGATGTCAGAATTTTATTCTTTTATGGATGGGGTGGCAGCTTGATTTATTGCTCCTTGACTGAAATAAAGCAACAAAACGAAGAATTAGGATAAAGAAAACTCCAACTCCAACCGATTCGCACTTTTACTTTTGAAAAAGTACTTTTACATTCGCAGGTGGAGACACCGCTTAACTGTCAGTCAGCACTGTACTAGCCGTTATACATAATTTCAGTGATTCAACAGGATTCAGCCAATCAGAGCCGACCATCGAATGACCTTCGGAGCGCGCTCTGCCAACCGGAGATGGTAACGCCTTGGACATAACCTAAAAGTAGAAATGGCGCCTCGGCACTTCGGGAGCTCTCGGTTCATCTCGGCTTTCATCGGCACTCGGCGCCCGCTCTGATTGGTCCGATTGCCTGAACATCCACTTGCTAAATTTTAACAGGCACAAAATCTACCCTCTATTTTAACTAGCAGTTAAACGATGAACTGGCAGTCTTAATTTCGCAATTCGCCCGCTAAACGAGAACATCCACCTTCTAAACGTTTAAAAGACTGTCTTAAAAGCGGCCCTAATACTACCAAACACAAAAACGCGCTCTCTCAGAAAACAATTGAGCAAAAGTATACATAACTAAACCTCTTCTGAAATATCATACCCTCGGGCACCCAAATCTTTAGTAAAGATTAAAAAAATTCAAACTATAGTGCAGAAAAAAGTGGAAAAAGTGGGACAAACTCAGGTGCCAATTAATACTGAATTTTGCAAGTAAGTCCAGCTCGACATTTTTTAAGGCAGGTAAAACAAGAAAATGTATCAATAATCAAGGACTGGACAAAAAATCTCTCTAAAAAGTGTGAAAAGACCAAGTGGTCACTTAATTTTTCTTCCAAGAGGTACTCAAAGTGTCCAACATGGTCTTTGATACACTTTTTCAAACTTGCAAAAAAGGCATCAATTGCCCCTTGAATTGTTTGCGACAGAATGATTCCAGGGCTTTGATAATGCTGCGCGTTAACTTTTGCAGGATACAAGTGGCAAGACATACTTGAAGTCCAATCTTGCTGAGCACTCCACTGTAACTTGCATAATTGAACAGACAGCATCATCAAAGCCTCCAAAATAATTTTGTTGGAAAGGCAATACATATTTATTTTGTCAGGTTGAAAAAGTATGTTGGAGTCCGTGATGGGTACATTGAACGCCTATTGTACGCAAAACTTTGTGATCTCGCAGTTTTGTTACATCAACTAAGGATATTTTTGGCCCTGTCTGTCATTTGTGATTGATTAATTTAGTTTTTCCTTCCTAAAAATATTATGCCTTAAATCCAAAATCAAGCGTTAATTGGCATGTTGACTTTGTTCCACCATTTTCAACCATGTGTAACCAGATTTGGCATAAAAAATACACATTTTCCATTTAATATGAATTAAAAATTTCAACTTTCTTTCCAAATCTGGCAGGACTAATTTTTCATGCTAGAGAGCCAAGTTTTGCTAAATTCTCATGGAACTAAGCAATCAAACATCAATTTTGAAACAAATTCATGTTTTTCATTCCTTGACACAAGCAGAAGAGTTTTTCAAAACTCACAAAGAGGGATTAAACCATAAACTAACAAGCAATAATTATCTAACTACACAGGTAAGACAATGCGCACACCCTCCACTGCCACTCCATCTGCCTGGCACTATGACTGGATAGACTGAGGACGGGGATGACGTAAAGCTGGCACAGCTGAAGTGCAGGTGTTCAAACCTACATGCTTTCATATGGGGAATAGACCCTTTTTTAAGTGCGAATTACAAAAAAATGACAACAGTGAAACTTGGTTAATAATTATGATAGACCACGAGGAAGGTTTCAAGCTTTGAGAAAAAAAACCAGTCTGGTCACGCTTCAATTTCTTATTCCTTTATTGTCTGGCAGTTAGTAAAAATCCCTCTTATGGCGAAGATAGGTACGTAATATTCAATGTATTCTAACCAATTTTCTAAAATTGCATGAAAATAGAAAAGAAAAAATTGCGTACAATTGCAATGATTTTCTCAAAAGCTTGAAACCTTCCTTGTTACTTCTTATTATAACAAAACCAAGTATCACTGTTGTAAATCTCCAAATATAATTCGGAAGCCAGTTTCTTTGCTTAAAAATTACTGTCAATCCTGGGGGCTGTCCGGGATGGGTGCGGTATGGATCGATGCAGCTTAGTCCAATGAAGGCGGAACAAATACCAGCGGTGCTGTCCAGAGCCATTTTTGCCCTCGATATTGCCAAAAACTATAAATCCCACAAGCGTAATGAGTGGGAGGGAGACAATCGCCATACCTTTGGAATGTGTGCGAGAGAGAGGTAAATTTTTTATTCTTAAAACCCTAGTGTCACCTAGGGATGCTAAATTTATTTTGCATAACGATGGAGGCTGCTTCTTAAGTGTTCATTGATTCAGTTTCCTGGTTTTGTCTGCAAGTTCCACACTCTGTGCTCATTGTGGCTCATTGCTTGTACCAGTTGTAAGCCCCCCCCCTCCCCCCCACCACCATCTATTGAGAAATTTACCAGTAGCAAGCGTTAAACACAAGCCAGATTAACACGGAATGTCGTAAACCGCTGTTTTGATATCTCAATTAGAAAAAAAGTTGTTCCAGAAAATGTTTAGAATTATGAACAAGATGAGAGGCACAGGAGTATTGACTACCCCTCCCCCTCCTCTTGTTTTTTTTATAATGCTAATCTGATGTGTACCTGTGGTACACGAGTGAAAGTTCAAGGAGCAAAATCTGCAAGCTGCAACATGATTTCTCCATGAGGAAAGGACTCAGAAAAAGCTGGTCAAGAGAATGTTACAAAATAACCCGACAAGAAACATGGAGGGACTAAACACTGCTCCCCCCCCCCCCCCTAAACAACACTCCGCCATTTGTGGGGTTGTTTGTAGGGGGAAAACGATGTACGGAAGAGTTGATGGAGCCAAATGCCATAAACCGCGCTATTTCCCCCTGATCATGGAGGATCAGGAAGAGAGTTATTCCGAAAATTGATTAGAAATGAAGCAACAAGCTGCAAGGACGCTCTGACACCGACCCCCCCCCCCACCCTCTAAACCCCTACACTTTGTCTCTCCTCTAAATAGACGGCTCACACATACTGAAAATCGAGTAATTTAAGAGGCTTATACCATGATAGGAAAGCTTTTCAGGTAAAAACGTGATTCTCAACGATAAGGTAAGCATATGTTGTAATAAGTTAACTTGAAATGAAAGGTAGCCTCCCCCCCCTCCAAGACCATGGTTACCATCAATTAAGACTATTTTAAACACATATTGGTGTGCATATTGCATAGTGAAACAATTTACTAAATGCCGCAGGAAATGGTTCGGCTCCTCAATGTGGAGAATCGTGATTCCAGAGGATATCATCACCGCAAAGGCGCAGAAGCGGGACCCCCCCCCCCCCCACCACTGCAATGAACACACATAAAAGATTTTTCACTTAGTATGCGTCCTCATGTGCTGTATCAGACTGCCTTTTTGTGAGAATTTAGCACTACACTGAGTACACTTAAAAGGTTTTTCCCCAGTATGCGTCCTCATGTGCACTTTCAGATTGCCTTTTAGCGAGAATTTAGCACTGCAATGTATGCATTCAAAGGGTTTTTCCCCAGTATGCGTCCTGATGTGTCGCATCAGACTGCTTTTTAGCAAGAATTGAGCACTGCAATGTGCGCATTCAAAGCATTTTTCCCCAGAATGCATCCTGATGTGTTGTTCCATATTGCCTTTCTGCAAAAATTTAGCACTGCACTGAAAACACTTAAAAGGTTTTTCCCTAGTATGCGTCCTGATGTGTCGTTTCACACTGCCTTTCTGAGAAAATTTAGCACTGCACTGAGTACATTTAAAAGGTTTTTTCCCAGAATGCGTCCTGATGTGTCGTATCAGATTGCCTTTTTGCGAGAATTGAGCACTGCAATGAGTACACTTAAAAGGTTTTTCCCCACTGTGCGTCCTAATGTGGTCTATCAGACTGCCTTTTCGCATAAATTTAGCACCGCAATGATTGCATTCAAAGGGTCTTTTCCCAGTATGTGTCCTGATGTCTTGCATGGGACTGCCTTTCCGGGAAATTTTAGAACTGCAAAGTATGCATTCAAAGGGTTTTTCCCTAGTATAAGTCTTGATGTATTGTTTCAGACTATCTTTCCGCGAAAACTTAGCGCTGCACTGAGTACACTTGAAAGGAATTTCCCCAGTATGCGTCCTAATGTGTTCTATCAGATTATTTTTATACGAAAATTTAGCATTGCAATGATTGCATTCAAAGGGTTTTTCCCCAGTATGTGTCTTCATGTGCTGTTTCAGACTACCTTTGTGCGAGAATTTAGAACTGCAATGTACGCATTCAAATGGTTTCTCCCTAGTATGAGTCCTAATAGGCATTTGCAGTTTGCTATTGCAAAAAATTTTTTTACCACAGTTTGCAAATACATGGTTCTTTGGCTGAGAACTGATCTTAGATTGGTTGTCTTGTGCATAATTTGAATCAAACTCTCCTGAACTGTGTGAAGAGGTGTTGGGTTTCTCCTTAGGCAAAGTTATCAGTAGATTTTTTGAAGTCTGCAACTTTTTCAATGTTACAGGGTCTAAGCTTGTCTGCAGATTTTTCTCTCTCGTTACTAAATCTCCTAATTTTTCTACGCTCTCCTCCTTGATATCCAAGACATCTTTCATGCCTTCACCACAGGCATCATTCTCAAGCTCTGATTTAATTGTTGCATTCAAACAGATTACAGCTTTTTTGTTTTGAGACGGATTTGTGGATTTTTGCTCTCTATTTTCTTCAGTTACTTCATGCTTTTCTTGCTCTTTATGATAGTTAGTGAAACTACGAAAAACAGTATAAGACATTGCCCCTTCTTCATCCCAATCCATCTCCAATTTTACTTTTGTAGATAAGAGCTGCAAATCACCGACTTCAATCTCTTTGTCATCAATGTCTTCTAGACACGTTGCATTTCCTACAAACGGATAAATAAACATGGATGATGCAACACTTTCATCCTCAGACATTAGACGGTTCTCTTCTTTTATTCTTCCATTCACTAAATTGTCATGACATGAAAACCCAGCAGGTACTGCTTGATTGTCATGCTCACCTTTGCCCGATGCAAAGGTGTCATTGAGGTGAGATCCTGATTGAGGTCTCCCCTCTTTACTTGCTTTCTCCTCTTTGACCTCATCCACTCTTTCCAAAATGATTCTCAGCTGCTTCCCGAACCATGCTTCCACTTTTTCCTCCTTCATCATTATAGGTCTGTCGTTGCCAGCATCCCCCGAGTTGAATGTAACATACTTCTCAGTACCGATGTCAGCGATGGGTTGAGTTGGGTGCTTTGAACCTTGACCAAACATCCCTGGATAATAGTTCCCTGTCTAAAGAAAACTTAGCTATTTGTCCGCGAGAACAGAGGTGTGTTGATCTGTGTCAGACATAAGTGCGACAAAGAGCAAATTTAGTATTACTTGAGGGTGTGTTTCAAACATTCAATGAACAATTAAATGAAAAAGGACCTGTTTTATATTGATTCAGACTAATTCACTACCTTTTATTCCTTGACTAATACAAAATCAAGACTGGGACTGGTTCCTCAAGATTTATCTGACGGTGCGTCCAATGTTAGAAATTTGTTAATATGGATGAGGTGGCAGCGTGATTTGTTAAGTCCTCGACTGAAAAAAAGCAATAAACCGAAAATTAGGATAAAGAAACTGCACAAAAATCATGTCAAAAGCATTTGAAGATTATGCACCTATTGCCAAGAATGTACGGAAAAAGAGTGAAAAAATGGATTGACTGGCAGAAAAACGTCTATTCCCTTAAAATCTGGTGCATTGGACAAGAAAGGTTAAACCCTGGACAACTATTGAGAACCCTGAGAGTGACATAGAGATACTTGCTTCCCTCATACAATCCCCCCCCCCTCCCTTCATTTATTTGAAGGAAAAGTAAGTAACGATGACAGAACATGGTCAGATGCACCCCATTAAGGTACCAGAAGAGACAAGTTAGGACCAGCCATAGCTGTGGGAGGGACTATGCATTCAAAGAGCCTCTGCCCTCCCCCAGGAAATTTTTTAGGACCAGATTTAGGGATAGCTGAAAAATTAAAAATGAAAACGATCTGAATTTGACTGACATAAAATTATAATTTCAAACGAATCAGTGGCAAAACAAATCACAATGAATCTTAAACAAGTACTACACGAATAAAATTAAATAGTTCAAATATTTTACAGTCCATACATAGCTATACAGTTTTTAGCTTAATAGTGTGCCCGTTAATACTAATGCAAAAAAGCGTTCTCTCAGAAAACAATTGTGCAAAAGTATCCATAACTCAAGCTTTTCTGAAATATCATACCCTTGGGTACCTATATGACTGGTAAAGATTAAAAAAATTCAAAAATAGTGCAGAAAAAACAAGAAAATGTATCAATAATCAAGGACTGGACCAGAAATCTCTCTAAAAAGTGTAAAATGACCAAGTGGTCACAAAATTTTTCTTCCAAGAGGTGCTCAAAGTGCCCAACATGGTCTTTGATACATTTTTTCAGACTTGCAATAAAGGCATCAATTGCCATTTGAATTGTTTGCGACAGAATGATTCCAGGGCTTTGATAATGCCGTATATGCCCAATGGGTCGTTGACGACCCATTTTCAAGCGTTAAGTTTAAAAAATTCTACAGGCTCAGTGCAGTGAAATTTTGAACTTTTGTTTGGGTGAGCTTGTTCCTAGAAAGGTTGGCAACACCTCATATCAGCTGGATCTACCAAAAAGCTGTCCATAACCTCAAAACAAAAATAAACACCGGCTCAAGTCGGTGACGAATTTTCACTTCTTGACTTTCGCGGATGTTTGCTACCAAAAAATGTAAGTATACATATTTTTTTTTACAATTAGCACCAGTTTCTGTTCTTTAGGGGTATGGAGAAAGTATTTGCACAAACCAGAATAAAAGGCATAGCAGTATAAGCATATGATTTTGGGCCCGGGCGCCTTTTTTAACGAAACTTTGAGGATTTGTTAAGGACCATGAGAAACTAATTTCTGTAAATTTTCAGCCCTTAATTCTGATTGGTACTCGCGCTAGACGGTTTTTTCGAAATTTCGAAAAAAATTAATTTCTCGAGAACGGCTGCACCGATTGAGTTCAAATTTTAGGACGTTACGAAAATAACCAAAATGCATCCAAAAACATTTATTTGATTTTTTCTAGACAGTTTTTAGGGGTCCTAATATCCAATTTTCGGTGTTTTTATTTTTTTTAAACAAGTTGTGATTCTGATACAACAACCAAAATTGGACTGTAGACGCCTCTAATATGCATCTATAACATATATTTTTCCCAAAAATGTACGCCACTTACGCCATAGTGAAATCTACAAAAAACTGGTTCAAGGGTCAAAAATCGCATGATTCCGAAATGGGACTTTAAAGATATTTACATCAGTCGAAAGTGTGAAAAAAATGCGTCTTTTAGCGCAAACCGCGTGTTTTTATCTCAATTTACTGAAAAGTAAGAGAATTTAACTAAACTCTCACAGTCAAAAAACACACGTTCAGCGCTCAACCCTATGTAGCTTGAATTTCGAATCCCCTCGCATCGAGTCCTAGTGGCCGAGTGGAGTAGAGCGTCCTCCTGCCGTGAGTGTGGCTACGGGATCGATCCCTGGTCCCGCCACTACTTTTTTTGCGCTCTCTCTCTCATTATCAGTTGCCGCGTCGCACTCTTTCAAAGATCTACTCTCAAATCTCCGCAAAGACATGTTTCTTAGTGTATTTTCTTTTTTCTTCTTCTTCCTTCCTTTTCTCTTTTTTACATTCTCCTCTCTCCCTAGAACGCAGTTCTGCCGTTCGTGTATATTTTATGGCATTTATCAATTCACGGATGATTGATCAATTGAAAAAATGATTACACATTTCAGTTCAGCTCATGATTCTAATGCTTGCGAATGTAATATTTTCGAAGTAGCACCAATGGCCCCGTTAAATTGTCGAAATATCCACCCTTTTTTTTTTGGTCAATGACAACTCCACCGATTGCGTAAGTGTAATCTCTTTAGATTCCGTGGAATCCTCGGTGAATCCAAAAATGCCATTTAAGTATACACGAAAAGACAGCTCTGCTTTAACGCGCATACTTCTATGTATTAGCTCCCTATACACAAGCCGCCTTCATACCACGTTTATTTGACTACAAATGCATTCGTCTAGTTTAATGACAGCAGTTCGTTAGAAAAGAATCTTTTTCATACCCTTTTCACCGCTGACTTAGACCCGCCAGCCCCCCTTTCCAGCCCGATTTTGGTCAGTCGTCATTGACCAAAAAAAAAAAAGGGTGGATATTTCGACAATTTAACGGGGCCATTGGTGCTACTTAGAAAATATTACATTCGCAAGCATTAGAATCGTGAGCTGAACTGAAATGTGTAATCGTTTTTTCAACTGATAAATCATCCGTGAATTGATAAATGCCATAAAATATACACGAACGGCAGAACTGCGTTCTAGGGAGAGAGGAGAATGTAAAAAAGAGAAAAGGAAGGAAGAAGAAGAAAAAAGAAAATACACTAAGAAACATGTCTTTGCGGAGATTTGAGAGTAGATCTTTGAAAGAGTGCGAAAACGGCAACTGATAATGAGAGAGAGAGCGCAAAAAAAGTAGTGGCGGGACCAGGGATCGATCCCGCAGCCACACTCACGGCAGGAGGACACTCTACTCCACTCGGCCACTAGGACTCGATGCGAGGGGATTCGAAATTCAAGCTACATAGGGTTGAGCGCTGAACGTGTGTTTTTTGACTGTGAGAGTTTAGTTAAATTCTCTTACTTTTCAGTAAATTGAGATAAAAACACGCGGTTTGCGCTAAAAGACGCATTTTTTTCACACTTTCGACTGATGTAAATATCTTTAAAGTCCCATTTCGGAATCATGCGATTTTTGACCCTTGAACCAGTTTTTTGTAGATTTCACTATGGCGTAAGTGGCGAACATTTTTGGGAAAAATATATGTTATAAATGCATATTAGAGGCGTCTACAGTCCAATTTTGGTTGTTGTATCAGAATCACAACTTGTTTAAAAAAAATAAAAACACCGAAAATTGGACATTAGGACCCCTAAAAACTGTCTAGAAAAAATCAAATAAATGTTTTTGGATGCATTTTGGTTATTTTCGTAACGTCCTAAAATTTGAACTCAATCGGTGCAGCCGTTCTCGAGAAATTAATTTTTTTCGAAATTTCGAAAAAACCGTCTAGCGTGAGAACCAATCAGAATTAAGGGCTGAAAATTTACAGAAATTAGTTTCTCATGGTCCTTAACAAGTCCCCAAAGTTTCGTTAAAAAAGGCACCCGGGCCCAAAGTCATATGCTTATCCTGCTATGCCCTTTGCATGCATACAGATTGAATCACACGTTATCACAGTTGTGTGGGTCGTTAACGACCTGTTGGGCAAATCCCTAACCTTTTGGCAGAATTCACGAAATTTATAAGCAAAGAGATTTTGATGGAAATACACATTGAAACAAGTAAAAAACAAGTAATCAGTTATCAGATATGTTGACTTACTGATACCTATGAACAATTACATGTATTGAAGGTTATTTGAGTTATAAATCATACAATTTTTCACCTTTTGATAGGTCTCGATAGCCGAATGCCATCAAAGCATATAACGAATTCATGGGTGGTGTAGATCAGTTGGATGCTAACATTGCAGCTCACCGCATAGCCATTCATGGGAAAAAATGGTACTCTCCAATTATAATGTGGTTAGTTGATGCCACAGTCAACAATGCTTTTGCTCTCGCTCGCGCCCAAGGCTCATCCATCGATCGACTCCAGTTTCGCAGGAACTTGGCAACTGAACTTTTAAAAATGTCTGGCCCTGGTAGATACAACCAACGGTGTGGCCCATCTCGTTCGACTGATATCAACAATGTAGTCCCGATGCTTATTCGAAAGAATTATGATCACATAATTCAAACAGGACAGACAAGGAAAAGGTGCTACGTGTGTAGCAGTAAGACAAACAAAACTTGCGGTTCATGTCTAGTCAATTTGCACGATAAATGTTTTCAGAAATTTCATGACATGTAGATCTACTATATTTGTTGGTTGTTCCTACACATATTTTGTTTTATTTTTCTTGTCATATTTAAATTTTAGTAATAGGACGCTAGGTATCAAGCCAAAAAGATAAATCCTAAAGACTGCGATAAAATTAAATAGACAGTATTAGCTTTGTTGTGATGATATTTTAGTTTATGTAAAAGATACAATTGTAAAGAGAACCATTGTGTGTTAAATTAGGAAATTTAGCGTTTTTTTTTTCTTCTTCCTTTTTTACTTTTAGTTTTTCAATTTTGTTCAGTTTACAATTTATTCCAAAAAAACTACTGATTTTCGAAGCCTTAAATATGAGTTAGTCACTAAAGTTACTTTTGAAAGTATGTGATATTATGTTTAAATAAATTTTTTTGGTTCTTTCGCAAATTTTCTTCATTTTTGTTTGCAAATTCAAGTTTTCAGTCATAATAAGCCACATGTGCCTAAAGGTTGGGGATATGCCCAATGGGTCGTTAACGACCCACCATTTTTTTCCTACTTAGGCCTATGGGGGATTTTTTTTTCTATTTTTCCTGTGATTTAGACCACTTAGGGAGCAACATATCCAAAAGTCACAAAAAAATCCAAACAAAAAATGTTGGGCATATATGGGTTAAATTTTGCAGGATACAGGTGGCAAGACATACTTGAAGTCCGAACTTGCTGAGCACTCCACCGTGGAAAAAAATGAACGTCTAAGTTTTTATGCCAGCCCCTCGCCATTCGGTTCTAAGTGATTAAAAACCACCCCAACATTTTTTTCATCAAATTTGGACATCATTTAGGGGTCGCGCAAACGCCTTAAAGTTATGCAATTTTTCGGATTTTTGTCGATATTTTATCTGCATGCAAACTTCTTCATTTTATTCAATCATGAGATACTTTGGAGCATTCAAACATAAAATATGTGTGATGCTCTGAATGGATCCGTTACAAACTTTTGCTACAGCCCTATAGAGTGTTCAATCTCATGCAAAATCCTGTGAACAGTTCATTGGTGGCATCAGAAAGTCATGAAATGCGATAATAAACCCACAAGAGACGTTTAATGAAATCTATGATGACGGTAAAATATCGAGCAACCTGTATGCATGCACCGCGAACATCCAAGGATAGCCAACCTCACAATATCAATCACACCGAATCAAAACGTAAATAAACACATAACCTCTAAAGCTGTTAGGTTGTCGACGTTGGCAATTCTTGGATGTTCTTGGTGCATGCATTCAGGTTGCTCAATATTTTACCGACATCATCGGATTTCATTAAATGTCTCTTGTGAGTTTATTATTGCATTTCATAACTTTCTGATGCCACCAATGGACTTTTCACGCGATTTTACCTGTGATGAAACACTCTTTATAGTTGTGGCAAAAGTTTGCAATGGACCCATTACCTTCATTTTGCTGCTATAAGACAGTATTTTAAACGAAATTGTTGCGAGAGTGAACGGAGAATGGGGTGCTGCAGTAACGCTCGCTCCGGTCATTTTGGGGAAATCTTGCCTCTGGCCGGTCGGCACAACCTCGGCGCTCGCTTGTCATGATGCCACTTTTCAGGGATGACAATAAATCAAAACAATGGAAGATGTGTTGATATAGGCGTTGTCAGATGGTTGCAGATGCCCCTGGTTTCCAACCTGAGAATTCAAAGGACAGAAATTTGAGAAATTCATACCTTTTTTTGTAAATATGTCAATCTAAGTTGACTTTTTTCATGTTTTGACTCCTCTAGTCTTCTCACAAATTCATAATACTCAGCTCTTTTACATGAACGTGCAATATGCCGTGTACGCGTAACATTTTCCAATAATTACCTGATTTTGAAGGCAAGCCAGTCTCTTTTAAGGTGATTCTATGTCACGTAACCAATATGATGGGTCTGTCAATCGATTAATGGCCATTTACCAGATTTGATGGATTTTTTTTTTTTTATTAAAACGAGGAGTGTCAGAACCAATAGGTAGATCTAACATAGATATATGCAAAGTTTGGATGCTCGAATCCGCAAAATGAAGACTTTATTATGGGAATTTGTAGTATATCTTATTTCAATACGAGAGATCGTGCAGCGATTGTGCGTACTCCCATTAATACGTCTTTATTTTACCGATTCGAGCATCCAAATTTTCCAACATCTTTGTTAGATCTACCGACCAGTATTGACGATCCTCATTTTACAAAAAAAAAAAAAAAACCTTCATAAAATCCAGTACATCACCATTAATTGATCGACTAATCGATCACCTTGGTCATGTGACATGGAATCGCGTTAATTCAGTTCACATATTGGTCGTCTGCACACAAGCTAAGATGTTTTCTAAACTCGTCAGTTGGGTCTAAACAATTATTGTGTTCATAGTTGTTGTGATACTGTGATGGTTTAGCTATAATTTGTTTATTTATGTCTCTAAAGACATTCAAAGTTAGTGGTGAAAGACAAAGAAGAAACATCGGCCCTCAAAAGAACAAGTGTTGGGTAAATTTTCGTTTGAACACGGAAATAATGAAAAAACAACTCATGAAAGTTCGCCAATGACGCCGGAAAATATCATCAAATTTTGGGAAAGAGCCAGTTAGAACCCCTCGATTTTGTCTTCTTTCTCTTTCACCGCAATCTTTGAATGTTTTTTCGTGACATAATTATTTAAACAACTTCTCATTAAACCATCACAGTATCACAACAACAATAAACATACAACAATTATTCAGACCCCACCATTTTGTTTTTTTTTCATGCTTTTGTCTCTGCTTGGTTGTGTGCTTGCCGAACTTTTTCGTTCAGTGGCTGAGGAAGAGTTCCGTTTGAGCCTCGAAACATCCCACAGTTATTTTATTTTAATTTAATTGTTTTAGCTTTGACCCTGTTTGTTCTCTTTTCATATTCTTAAATTTTCGGGCTACTTGTGTAATTCTGTTGTTGTTTTAGACCCAACTGACGAGGAAAAAATACATCCTCCGTGCAGACGAGCGATCAGTGAACTGATTTAAAAGGGACTTGCCCTCCAAATCAGGTAAATATTGGAAAATGTTACGCGTATACAGCGTATCACACATTTATATAAAAGAGTTGAGTAATGTGAATGTGTGAGAGGACCAGAAGGGTCAAAACACGAAAAAAGTCAACTTAGATTCACATAGTTACAAAAAAAAGGTATGAATTTCTCAAATTTCTGTCCTTTGAATTCTCAGGTTGGAAACCAGGGGCATCTGCAACCATTTGACAACGCTTATATCAACACATCTTCCATTGTTTTGATATATTGCCATCCCTGAAAAGTGGCATCATGACAAGCGAGCGCGAAGGTTGTGCCGACCGGCCAGAGGAGAGATTTCCTCAAAACGACCGAAGCGAGCGTTACTGCAGCACCGACTTAGTACCCCATTCTCCGTTCACTCTCGCAACAGTTTTGATTCAAACATTGTCTTATAGCAGCAAAATGAAGGTAATTCAGAGCATCACACATATTATACGTTTGAATGCTCTAAAGTATCTCAAGATTGAATAAAATGAAGGAACTTGCATGCAGATAAAAAATAGACGAAAATCCAAAAAATTGCATAACTTTAGGGCGTTTGTGCAACCGCTAAATGATGTTCAAATTTGATAAAAAAAATTTTGGGGTGGTTTTTCATCAATTGGAACCGAACAGCAAGGGGCTGGCTTATGATTTTGAAAGTCGGAAAATAAGCCGCACCCTAGTGATCCCTCAGTCAGGGGGCTTTAAGACCCAAAATTTGAATTTGAATTTTTTCATGTGTATGGGTCTTAATGTGTCCTTATACTGCACTTCTACCCAAGAATAAAGCTTTGAATCGCTGGATTCAAAGGGTTTTCATCCAGTATGAGTCCGGATAAGCTGTCTCAGATGCCCTCTTTGCAAAAATTTAGCACTGAATTAACTGCATTCAAAAGTTTTCACACCCATATGCATCCTTACATGTCTTCTCAGACTGATTTTCATAGAAAGTGAAGCATAGCAATTCCTTCATTCAAAAGGTTTTTCCCTAGTATGTGTCATGATGTGTCGTTTCAAACTACTTTCCTAAGAAAATTCAGCACTGCATTCAGTACATTTAAAAGGTTTTTCCCAAGTAGGAGTCCTAATGTGTTCTATCAGACTGCAATTTTGCAAGAATTTAGCACTGCAATGAATGCATTCAACGGGTTTTTCCCCTATATGCGTCTTAATGTGCTGTTTCAGATTACTCTTTTGCCCAAATTTAGCACTGCAATGAATGCATTTAAAGGGTTTTTCCCCCAGTATGAGTCATGATGTGTTTTATTGAACTGCCTTTCTGGGAAAATTTAGCACTGCATTGAGTACACTTAAAAGGTTTTTCCCCAGTATGCGTCCTGATGTGTTGTATCAGACTGTCTTTTCGCGAGAATTTAGCACTGCAATGTGTGCATTCAAAGGGTTTTTCCCCAGTATGAGTCTTTATGTGTTGTCTCAGATTACTTTTATACAAAAATTTAGCCCCGCAATGATTGCATTCAAAGAGTTTTTCCCCAGTATGCGTCCTGATGTGTTGTATCAGACTGTCTTTTCGCGAGAATTTAGCACTGCAATGTGTGCATTCAAAGGGTTTTTCCCCAGTATGCGTCCTGATGTGTCGTATCAGACTGCATTTTTCCAAGAATTTAGCACTGCAATGTGTGCATTCAAAGGGTTTTTCCCCAGTATGCATCCTCATGTGTGCTATCAGACTTTTTATATACAAAAATTTAGCATTGCAATGAATGCATTCAAAGGGTTTTTCCCCAGTATGAGTCTTTATGTGTTGTCTCAGATTACTTTCATACAAAAATTTAGCCCCGCAATGATTGCATTCAAAGAGTAATTCCCCAGTATGCGACCTGATGTGTCGTATCAGACTGCCTTTTTCCAAGAATTTAGCACTGCAATATGTGCATTCAAAGGGTTTTTCCCCAGTATGCATCCTCATGTGTGCTATCAGACTTTTTTTATACCAAAATTTAGCATTGCAATGAATGCATTCAAAGGGGTTTTCCCCAGTATGTGTCCTGATGTGTTTTATCAGACTGTCTTTTTGCGAGAATTTAGCACTGCAATGTGTGCATTCAAAGGGTTTTTCCCCAGTATGCGTCCTAACATGTTTTATCATACTGCCTTTTTGCGAGAATTTAGCACTGCAGTGTATGCATTCAAAGGGTCTTTCCCCAGTATGTGTCCTGATATGTCGTATCAGACTGCATTTTACTGAGAATTGAGCACTGCAATGAGTACACTTAAAAGGTTTTTCCCCACTATGCGTCCTCACGTGTTCTATCAGACTGCCTTTTTGCATAAATTTTTCATTGCAATGATTGCATTCAAAGGGTCTTTCCCCAGTATGTGTCCTGATGTGTCGTATGAGACTGCTTTTCTGGGAGAATTTAGAACTGCAACGTATGCATTCAAAGGGTTTTTCCCTAGTATGAGTCCTAATGAGCATTTGCAGATTGCTATTACAAGAAATTTTTTTATCACAATTTGCAAATACATGGTTCTTTGGCTGAGAACTAATTTTTGACCTGTTGTCGAGTGCATCCTTCGAATTAAACTCTCCTGCAATGTTTGAGAAAGAGGTAGGTTTCTCCTTAAGAGAAGTTATCAGTTGATTCTCTGAATTCTGCGTCCTTTTCATTGTTACAGGACGGTCTGAGCTTGTCTGCAGATTCTTCTCCTTAGTTACTATATCTCCTAGTTTTTTTACACTTGCCTCCTTCATATCCAATACATCTTTCATGCCTTCACCACAGGTATAATTATTAAGCTCTGATTTAATTGTTGCATTCAAACAGATTACAGCTTTTTCGTTTTGCGACGGAATTGTGATTTTTTGTTCTCTAGTTTCTTCAGTGACTTCATGCTTTTCTTGCTCTTTTTGATAGTTAGTGAAACTACTAATAACAGTATGAGACATTGCTCCTTGTTGGTCCCAATCCATCTCCAGTTTTACTTTCGTGGATAAGAGCTGCAAATTACCGAATTCAATTTCTTTCTCATCAATGTCTTCTAAATATGTTGCATTGCCTACAAACGGATAATTTAGCTCGGATGATACAACACTTTCATCCTCAGACATAAGACAGTTCTCTTCTTTGATTCTTCCATTCACTAAATTGTCATGACATGAAAACCCAGCAGGCACTGCTTGATTTTCATGCTCACCTTTGCCCAATACAATGTCATTGAGGTTAGATTCTGATTGAGGTCTCCTCTCTTTACTTGCTTTCTCCTCTTTGACCTCATCCACTCTTTCCAAAATGATTCTCAGCTGCTTCCCGAACCATGCTTCCACTTTCTCCTCCTTCATCATTATAGTTCTGCCGTTGCCTGCATCCCCCGATTTGAAAGTAACATACTTTTGAGTACCGATGTTTGTGGTGGGTTGGGTTGGGTGCATTGAACTTTGACCAAACATCCCTGGATAATAGTTCTCTGTCTAAAGAAAACTTAGCTATTTGTCCGCGAGAACAGAGGTGTGTTGATCTGTGTCAGACCTAATACTTGAGAGTGTGTTTCAAACATTCTATGAACCGTTAAATGAAAAAGGAGCTAATTTATATTGAATCAGACTAATTCACTACCTTTTATTCCTTGACTAATACAAAATCAAGACTTCGACTGGTTCCTCAAGATTTATCTGACGGTGCGTTGGATGTTAGAAATTTCTTAATATGGATGAGGTGGCAGCGTGATTTATTAACTCCTCGACTGAAAAAAAGCAATAAACCGAAAATTAGGATAAAGAAACTGCACAAAAATCATGTCGAAAGCATTCGCAGATTAATCACCTATTACCAAGAATATACGGAAAAAGAGTGAAAAAATGGATTACGGATTATGGAATTATGGATGTACTAAGAGTGACTGAGGGCCGAATTTTAACACGCAAATAAAACTTTCCTCCAACCTTCCTCCACTCGACTTATCCTCGACTCCAGTTTTCCTCCGCCTCGACTCGACTTCGAGTTTTATGGTCCAATTTTGACACCTTCCTCCAAACCTTCCTCCAACCTCCCTCCACTTGAGTTTTCCTCCACTCGAAGATTTCATTGAACACGACGCTGGAGGAAGTTTCAAGGAAAAACATAAATATGGCCGCCCGTTTGAAAGATGAACGAAATAGATTATTTTAAAGCGTATAATTATTAACAATTCGCGCTGCGATTTGAATTTTTATTTTCTTTATCGGTCGTTGTAACTATATCCGCTAGAGGTCAGTGCTAAGAAAGAAGCGGAAAAGAGAATTGAAGAGAATCGGCAACTAGGCAAGAACTGCGTCACTCGGCATTCTTGTGTTTTGTAAACATTGCTGTGAATACGGTGTCATGTTATTCCGTGTGAATTCCATTTTAAAGTGATTATTTTGCCACTATTATTCTATTTAAATCATTCCAGTGCTCCAATATACTCTCGGTTTCATCTTCTCGAAGTACCTATTTACCTATCGGAATTATAGTTTAATCTTGTGAGTGAATCGGAGCTGTCGATTGTGCTGTTGAGTCCAATGGGACATTCCTTTAATATTTTGGTGTTCATGTCTTTATTATAATACTTACGGCTACTTTATTCTTTTTCTTAAGTGTACATAACCAGCAGGACCTAATTAGTTGTCCTTTTTCATGACGTATTGCTTTATTAAACCCTTCTGGAAACGTGAAGTTTAGATTGTAGCTTCGATTCATCGGCTTGTGTTTTGATTTCAATGGATGATGAGGTTTGATAAGTAATGATATCCTACTTTATTGATGACTTCTACTGTCTGTTTTCTCCCCTTTAATAAATGTTTCCAAAGGACCTTATAAGACCTGTTCATTGCACAACCTTCGGGTTCCCCAATTTCTTGTGCCAGGTCCATGAAATGGGTGGCACAGAGAATCATTAGAGCTTGTTACAGAGGTGTAAGCGAATCCCAGCCAATAATCATTGCGATTTTTCCATTTTAGCTCTTTCTAATCCAAACAAAACTGCTCAAAACTCTCCTGTCTTGGTTTCAAAGTGTTCTTTCATGATAATTCAGAGCTCAAATTCATTTTCATCATGCAATAGGAGAAGTTAAGTTGGAAAATTTCCCTAGATTATTGGTCGGGATACGCCTACCTTTCTGAAACAAGCTGTACCGGGAAGTTTGATACGTACTGTTACTTTGTGAAATTATAAGATGTTGTATTCAGTAAAGCAGCAGATCATTTTACCCAATGAAATTTCTACATCCATAAAATAACCTGTAAGTGAGTGCTCAGAACTTAACTCAAATTTGATTGAATAAAACCGTAAGAAATTTAATGTATGACATCAGCCATAACCCCGGAGCATCCTTTAATATGATGAAGTATGAACAAACAGAAAATTAATTTTGAAATCTGATTTGCTGTAAATGGTAATTCAAATTTAACGATTACTATTTACATAACTCAGTTCAAAGTCCTTGCATCAATCGAATAACTTCAAACAATCTTCGCAATCGATAACTCTCAAATAGCAGGTATGTATTTCCTTTCCCTTATGTATATTCAATCGATCTGCTCTAGACTCGTCTGTCCTTAATTTTACTAAACATACAACTTTCATGTAGTAAGTACTGGAGATTCAGGTGCACTGACCAAGATACATGGTTAACAGGTATGGGCAGAAAGGGGACCAAGAACTCTCAGCTGAGTGACGGGAGAGAGAGAGAGAGAGAGAGAGAGAGAGAGAGAGAGAGAGAGAGAGAGAGAGAGAGAGATGTCACAGATGTAGTTCTCGCACTTTTTGTCAAAACAGCACACTGTTCTAGATCCCGGCAAAAAAATTGTGATTTGGACATAATTTTTTTCTTTTTTCTTTGCAAATCACCTATTCAAGAAGCATTTCCAATCAATTCAAGACTTTTTCAAAATTTCCTCTGAATGTCCTCCCCTGAGGACCTTGAAGGACCATTTATTTTGCCAGGTGGCTTCATCATGCCTGGAACCAACAGCTAGACTCTGCCAACTGTCCACCCCTGTACTCCAGCTACCTTGTGTAATGAGGTTGAGATTGTGCTTTTGTGTCCTAAACAATCTCTCAATATTTTCTTATTATTGTGCAGAGTTTTTGCAGCAAATATTTAAAATTTCCTGATAAGGCAATTGTTAAATCATATGCTGCCTTAAATAAAAGAGTTTCGTTAGAGCTTGTTTCAGAAGTGTAGGCAGACCTGCCCGACAATTTTTGGAAGTTTTCCTATTTTATTTCTCATATTACATGATAGATTAGATTGAAAATGAATTTGAGCTTTGCGTTTTTATTGGTGGACGCGTTAAAATCGAAAGGTAAAAATTAATTGGCAAGTTTTTTCAGGCCAAAATGGCCATAAAACTCCAGCCCTTCTATGGTACTCATCTGTATTCACTTTAAACGTGAGGTTTGGTCACTATTTGAACAGTTTCCTGAAGGGTGAGAGTTGAAAGCTGGATATCGAGTTAACTGCAATACCTAGCTCTGGACTCGTTCATTCAAAATCACACTTCTGAGCAATTTTTGAGTGAGTCGAGAGATTTTTAATTGTCACACCTACTGTAATGAAAATTTGATCATTATAGTTTAGCCTGAAAAATTTTCTATCATCACTGGATGGTGCTCAGAGATTACTAAAATTTGCCTGTAAAGTGCTTGCATATAGGTTAAAAGTTGTGTTTTATTACATAAATAGAGGCTTGAACTTGCCCAGGAAGAGCTGAAAAGTGTCGTTAGGTAGAAAAATACAGGTAAGAAGGTGGCATGTAATAAATTTTCTTGCTTGATGGTGATTATATAAGGGTGGGGGAGGGGGGTCCATTGGTGGCTGAGAGCTGCTCTATTCGCGAGATTCCTCTGGAAGGTGGGAAGCATTCAAGAACTAGTTTAAAACTTGTCTTAAAACAGGGGTGGCCCACAAGTGGGCAAAAATTATGGCGAAGCGCATGATTTGACAATGTTGTAATAATTTATCTATTTATTTAAACCCATAATTTAATGATCAAAATATTGAATGTTCCCAAACTACCCTCAATTTTGACCTTTTACTTGGGGTTTAATGGAAGAAATGCGACGTTGCCGAATTGCGTGCTACGCCAGTGGCCAAGGGATATCGGAAACATTCTACGATGTTAGCTTACACTGTATCTCTACAATGCTCACATGGTGACCACAAGTTTTTTTTAGTTCTCTTTAAAGCCCTGAAAAAAAAAACTTGAAAGTTGCTAGTATGATAAACCCTCATAGGTCCTAGTCCTTAAAATGTGCCTGAAACGTTTTCAAATCATGACCTTAAAATCTGCTTAGCCTTCAATACTCAAAAGCCTTCAACAAAAGGCCAAATGTGGGCAAGCATCACGAAAGAAAAATGCCCGAAAAGTCATTAAGATAGTGCTGAAAAGTCCCCATAAGATTCTCACATGGTCCTCAAAATTATGCAAAAATGTACTTGAAATTAGGTCATAACGTCCTTAAAATGGGGCGAAAGAGTCCTCAAAATGTGTCTGTAAAGTCTTCAAAAAACGTCCATAATGTCCTCCAAATATGCCCAAAAAGTCCTCAGAATATGCCCAAAGAGTCCTCGAAATATGCCCAGAAAGTCCTTAAAATATGCCTAAAGAGTACTCAAAATGTGCCCAAAGAGTACTCAAAATATTCCAAAAGAGTCCTCAGAATATGCCCAAAAAGTCCTCAGAATATGCCGGAAGAGTACTCAAAATATGCCCGAAGAATCTTCAAAATATGCCCAATAAGTCCTCAGAATATGCCCGAAGAGTACTCAAAATATACCCAAAAAGTCCTCAAAATATGCCCAAAAAGTCCTGAGAATATGTCCGAAGAGTACTCGAAGTATGCCCAAAATTGTCCTCCAAATAGTGATAAAAAGGTCTGGGAAGAAAAAGAAAAAGACAAAAAAAGGTGAAAAAAATAAATGAAAAAAAAAAAAAAAAAGGTCTTGAAAATATGACCGAACAGTTCCCGAAAATATTTCCATAAAATGATCCTGGGTAAAGTTCCGGGAAAAATCAAGGCGTAAATAACAACAAAACACAAAAAAACGGCTGCGAAAAGAGAAGTATTCTTTTCCTCCAACTTCTCCTCCAGATCTCAAGGCTGGTCCCGACCAGCCTTGAGAATTTCCTCCAAAAAACCTCCTTGAGTACGTTTGGAGGACGGTTGGAGGAAGTTTGGAGAAAATTCGGTCGAGGAAAACTCGAGGAACGTGTCAAAATTGAACCATCGATTTCGAGGTCGAGTCGAGGTGAATTGGAGTGGAGGAAAGTTCGAGGAACGTGTCAAAAATGGATTTCTGTCCTCGAGGTCGAGTGGAGGACGTTTCGAGTGGAGGAAAGTTGGAGGAAAGTTTTATTTGCGTGTTAAAATTCGGCCCTGAGGGATACTCGCTTTCCTCACGCAATCCCCCCCCCCCCTGTTCATTTATTTGTGGAAAAATTAACTAACGACTTGACAAAACACGGTCGGATGCACCCCTTGAAGGTACCGGAAGAAACAAGTTAGGACCAGCCCTGTCTGTGGGAGGGACTATGGATTCAAAGGGCCTATCCCAGGAAATTTTTTACAGACAGATTTAGGGATAGCTGAAAATTAAAAATGAAAACGATCTGAATTTGACGGACGTAAAATTATAATTTCTAACAAATCAGTGGGAAAAGAAATCACAAAGAATCTTAAACAAGCACTACACGAATAAAATAAAAAAAATTGAAATATTTTACAGCCCATACATAGCTAGACAGTCTTTAGCTTTAAAGTGTGGCCATTAATACTACCAAACGCAAAAACGCGCTCTCACAGAAAATAATTGAGCAAAAGTATACATAACTAAACCTCTTTTGAAATATCATACCCTTGGGTACCTAAACCATTGGTAAATATTAAAAAAATTCAAACTATGGTGCAGAAAAAAGCAGAAAAAGTGGGACAAACTCAAGTGCCGATTTGTACTGAATTTTGCAATTAAGTTCAGCTCGACATTTTTTAAGGCAGGTAAAACAAGAAAAAAGGCTTGGTTTAAGTGGGTTTAAAGAGCACTTAACTATTTCTCCACAAGAACACAGCTGTGCTGATCTGTTTGAGACAGAATTGCGACAAATAGCAAATTTAGTTTTACTTGAGAGTGTGTTTCAAACATTCTATGAACCATTAAATAAAAAAGGACCTATTTTATATTGAATCAGACTAATTCACTACCTTTTATTCCTTGGTTAACAGAAAATCAACACTTGGACTGGTTCCTCTAGATTTAATATATGGTGCATTGGATGTTAGAAATTTCTTATTATGGATGAGGTGGCAGCGTGATTTGTTAAGTCCTCGACTGAAAAAAAAGCAATAAACCGAAAATTAGGATAAAGAAAGTGCACAAAAATCATGTCGAAAGCATTTGAAGATTATGCACCTATTGCCAAGAATATACGGAAAAAGAGTGAAAAAATGGATTGACTGGCTGAAAAACGTCGATTCGCTAAAATTCTGGTGCATTGGACAAGAAATGTTAAACCCTGGACAACTATTGAGAACCCTGAGAGTGACTTAGAGATACTCGCTTCCCTCACACAATCCCCCCCCCCCTTCATTTATTTGTGGAAAGTGTAACTAACAATTTGACAGAACAGGGTCGGATGGGCCCCAATAAGGTACCGGAAGAGACAAGTTAGGACCAGCCCTAGCTGTGGGAGGGACTATGGATTCAAACGGCCTCCTCCAGGAGGACGGAAAATTTTTAGGACCAGATTTAAGGATAGGTGAAAAATAAAAAATGAAAACGATCTGAATTTGACTGATATAAAATTATAATGTCTAACTAATCAGTGGCGAAAGAAATCACAATGAGTCTTAAACCAGTACTAAACGAATAAAATAAGATACTTCGAAATATTTTACAGTCCATGCACAGGTATACAGTTTTTAGCTTTATAGTGTGCCCATAAATACTACCAAACGCAAAAACGCACTATTTCAGAAGACAATGGAGCTGTTCAAGCTGTTGCAAACTTTTGCTACAGGATTATAAATAGTTGAATATGGAGTAAAACCCTGTAAAAATAACAATTTGCCCACTAGCAAATAGCAAAAAATCCACTCCTAAACTAACAAAATGCTTTCAAACGCGAGACCGTAATGTCAGCCGATTCCAGTGATTACATTGGGTTTTGCCATCTTCAATCAGCTCCATCTACACAAGGTGTTCTCGCAACACCACACAAGAAGAAGAAGAAGCATACAATTGCCATAGAATTTGGGCCATTCCGGTCTCGCGTTAAAGCATTGTACAAGTTTGGGAGTGGATTTCGTGATTTTTTAGTGCAGTAATTGTTATTTTTACAGGGTTTTACCCCTCACACAGCTACTAATAAGCAGGTAGCAAAAGTTTGCAACAGCTCCATTATGCAAAAGTAAACATTACTAAACCTCTTCTGCAGGCTGATTCTGCTCGTTGGGAGAGATAGCGAGAATCGAGCAATCCCATTGGCTTAAATAGAGTCACGTGACCGATTTCAAGTCATTCGAGGAGAGGGTACCCGGGATCAGAGTCATGAATTTGAAAAGAATCACTCCGATCCAATGAGCTATAACTTTAGAGTGGCAGCGGGCTAGTCCACCTTGTGCCACACAGGGTAGAAGGAATCCCGGGAAAAAGCGGAATTTGGACGGCAGATTCCAAGGTTTGAGGTTAAATTTTGTAGGTCGTTCGGAATTTGGCGGGAATTTGGACCGCAGATTCCAAGGTTTGAGGTTAAATTTTGTAGGTCGTTCGGAATTTGGCGGGAATTTGGACGGCAGATTTCAAGGTTTGAGGTTAAATTTTGTAGGTCGTTTCCGGCGATGCCCAAGTTTGTTTACGGAACGACCGGAAACATAACCTACAAAACTTAACCTCAAAATCGATTTTTACGGCAAGATGGCGGCGCCCTAGGTGACAACAATGAACCAGCGGAGCGTTCCTTGATGTGCCACTCTAAAGTTATAGCTCATTGCTCCGATCCCGGGTACTGATGCGTTTTTTTATTCTCCGGAATCCGCACCGGTGCAATAACACGGAGTTTTCGGAGCTGCTCCGAAGCTGTCTGATGCAGCACCGGTCACGTGTAGAAGCTCCGGAGCTCCAGCTCCGGTGCATCGGTCTTCAACTCCGATACACTGGAGCTTGCACCGGAGCAGCTCCGGGCGCATCGCACCGCTAATAAAACAACACTTCGGTGCGCACCGGTGCTGGAGCCCCGGAATAAAAAAACACTCCGGAGCACTGGAGCTGCACCGGTGCGCGCTCCGGAGAGTAAAAAAACGCATCATAACCTCTCCTCGAATGATTTCAAATCGATCACGTGACTCTATTTAAACCAATGGGATTGCTCGATTCTCGCTATCTCGTCTCGTCTCGTCCAAACGAGCAGAATCAGCCTGCTGAAATATCATTCCCTTGAGCACCTAAATCTTCAGTAAAGATTAAAAAAAATCAAACCACAGTTCAGAAAAAAGCGGCACAAAGTCAAGTACCGATTTATGCTCCATTTTGCAATTAAGTACAGCGCGACATTTTTCAGGGCAGGTAAAACAAGAAAATGTATCAATAATCAAGGACTGGACAAAATATCTCTCTAAAACGTGTAAAATGACCGTGTAAAATGACCAATTGGTGACAAAATTTTTCTTCCAAGAGGTACTCAAAGTACCCAAGATGGTCTTTGATACACTTTTGCAGACTTGCAAAAAAGGCATCAAGTGCCGCTTGAATTGTTTGCAACAGAATGATTCCAGGGCTTTGATAATGCTGCCCCTTAAATTTTGCAGGATACAAGAGGCAAGACAAACTTGAAATCGGATCTTTCTAAGCACTCCACTGTAACTTGCATAATTGAACAGACAGCATCATCAAAGCCACCAAAATCATTTTGTTGGAAAGGCAATACAAAATTGTTTCGTCAGGTTGAGAAAGTACGTCGGAGTCCATGCTGGGCAATTTGGACACCTATAGTACGTAAAATTTTGTGATCAAGAAATTTTGTAACATCAACTAAGGATATTTTTGGCCCACACTGTCATTTTTGATGATTATTTTAGTTTTTCCTTCGGAAAAATGTCATACCTTAAATCCAAAATCAAGCATTAATTGGCACGTTGATTTTGTCCCACCATTTTCAACCATGTGTAACCAGATTTGGCATGAAAAATACAAAATTGTCAAACAATATAAATTAAAAATTTTAATTTTCTTTCCAAATCTGACAGCACTAATTTTTCATGCTGGAGAGCCAAGTTTTGCAAAATTCTCCATGACTATTTGGACACTTTTCAAGAATTCTTCTATAAAATTGTTGGTCAAGGGTGAATATGCTTCATACAAATGGCAAGAGAAAAGCTTTTTCTTGCAGGTGATAAACTTCACAATTTTGGTCTTGAAAACTCGAGTGGCAAATAGTACGTAAGATGGTAAGAAGTAACTATTTTTAGAATGACATGCTTGATGTTCTGCAAGTAAAAGACATTTTTTAACAAACCCTCAACAATGAAGTGAAAATTTATGTTTCATCAATCTCATTGTGACAGTTTTTAAATTGGAAGAGAGCAAATACTGACGCTAGAGAGACGTAATGTTACGTCTTCAGATTAACAGTTATTGAAAAAAAATATACATAATACATTAGATAAATAGGTATCACCAGTTATCTTTGAAAGTCAAGAACTCTAGATTTTTGGAATCAGAAGTTCATCAAACAAATGAAAAATTCTGGTAAGTAATTAAAAACCTTGCTGATAATGGGCCTCAGGTAAAACATTTTAAAAAATGTAAATTTTTTTTAAAGTTTCAAAAAGATTTACTTTGTCCAAACTTAAAAGTAAGAAATTAATGGAAGAAAATCTTGGTTTCATTCACTTTCTGTTTTGAAGTTTCAAGGAGTCACTTTCAATTTTCTACTTTTTTTTTTCTAAATTGCATTAAAAAAAAACCAGGAAACACTGCACTGAGTGCTGTTAAACAGTTACGAACCATATACGATCAGATGTAGTGTCCCAGATGACCTTCCTGCAAAAATTTGGAACTAAAACGAGTTCAGCACAAAGATTTTTCCCTATTATTCCCTAACTGCATTCAAAAGGTTTTTTAAAAGTGTGTATCATGATGTAATCTTTCTGTACGCTTCTATCAGCGAAAGATGCTTTGCAATAAGATGCTTTGCAATAGCTACGTACAAAGGGTTCTTCCCAGTATGCATCAGATGCTCTTTATGCAAAAATTTTGCACTGCAATAACTGCATTCAAAAGGTTTTTTCCTCAGTATGCATCCTGGTGTGTCTTTTGAGATTTTCTTTATCGGCAAACGAAAAGAGACGTTTAATAAAATCCAAGATGGCGGTAAAATATTGAGCAATTTGTATGCATGCACCTTTAATATCCAAGGATTGCCAACGTTGGCAACCTCACAGCTCCAGAGGTTATGTATTTATTTACGTTGTGATTGGGTGTGATCGATATTGTGAGGTTGGTTATCCTTAGATGTTTGTGGTGCACGCATACAGGTTGCTCAATATTTTACCGCCATCTTGGATTTCATTAAACGTCTCTCGTGAGTTTAATACTTCATTATATGACTTTCTGACGCCATCAATGGTCTTTTCAGGCGATTTTACATAAGATTGAACACTCTATAGCGCTGAAGCAAAAGTTTATAACAGACCCATTACTATGATTAATCGTTAGAATAGCGCTGTAGCAAAAGTTTACAACAGACCCATTACTGTGATTAATTGTTAGAAAATCAAAATTGCACCATCATAAATGGAATCTGCGGCCTAAAATTAGGGAATAAAAGGTAGTTTTGAGAAATTTATGCAATATTAAGAAAAGGCATGAGTCTAAATACTTACCATAGGTAATATCTTTGAACTCCAACATAAGACCCGTTTTTTTCCCATCCGCTGGCATCCAGCAAACCGTTTCTCTCAATTCCGCTGGATTCCATTCGCTGCCAGCAGCTGGAAGCGGTCCCAGCGGTCTTCTGAGGCCGCTTGGCGTCCGCTGGATAGGCCTTTTTTGTTTACATCTGTGTTTACAAATGGGCGAACCAGGCGAACCTAACCTCTTCAAGCAAAATCGTACGAATTGACAGAAACGGTTCGCTGGACCGATGGATCAGTGCAGTCCCAGCTAAATTCTTGCTGGATCAGTGTAGTAGATGGGAAAAAAAACGCATCTGTTATTCATGAAAGATCACAAGTGAATTTACAATCACAACGTTATGAAAAGATGTCCTAAGTTTTGGTCTTGTCCTAAGTACTCAAAGTATCTTACGGGCGCATCCACGGCCTACACCGTCATGACACTCTATCATCCTAACCTCTCTTCGTATCGAAGCTTGCTTGAGGTATCACCAAAGACATTATAGAAGAAGACTGGCCCCTGCTATCTCTTTGCACGGGGGAAAAGTGAAGCCGGTCTTGAGTCGGGCCGATGGGCAGGGCACTTCCCCGCGCGGGGGTATGAACCAAATTAACATTAGCTCTTATGGAGCTTCGCTCTTCAAACCTATTTTAGTCGATTATTCTTGCGAATAACCGTGTCGAGTCTCACATATGTTGTACATTATTGTATACCATACATTTAAACCGAAAATTTGGATCAATTTAAAACGTCCTTTCTTTAATAATCGAAGTTAACGATCGGTCAGTCATTGTTTACTTTAGCACCCATAACCTCTTTGCCGTACTTTCAATCGAAAATATCTAGCGGATAAATTGACCGAAACATTCGTTTAAATTCGTCAATCTCAACTTTGGCATAAGCTGCATATCATATTAGCGTACTTTTGAAAACTAACAGTAATTAACATTCTTTTGAAACAGTTTTATGTATCAGCTCCATAAGACGCAATGTTAATTTGGTTCATACCCCCGAGCGGGGAAGCCCCAGCCTGCGACAGTAACCGGCTTCAAATCTCGCCGCTAGGGGCCAGTCTTCTTCTATAATGTCTTTGGGTATCACACATGAGATGCATTTTTTTCCCCATCTACTGCACTCATCCAGCGAGAGTTTAGCTGGGACTGCACTGATCCATCAGTCCAGCGAACCGTTTCTGTCAATTCGCTGGATTTTGCTTGAAGAGGTTAGGTTTGCCCAATTGTAAACACAGATGTAAACAAAAAAGGCCTATCCAGCGGACGCCTAGCAGCCTCAGGAGACCGCTGGGACCGCTTCCAGCTGCTGGCAGCGAATGGAATCCAGCGGAATTGAGAGAAACGGTTTGCTGGATAGGGAAAAAAACGGGTCTATGGTGTGATGGTGCCGATGAGCCCATATTCTAGAATTTGGTGCCTGTAAGAAACTGTTAGTGAGACAAGGACACAACATGGACTTTCTTGGATACAATGATGATTTTGTAAATTAATGCGTGATGTTTCAAAAACTTCGTTGAAACATGATTATACTTTAAAGTATATGGAATCCAATGGTGTAATAAAATCTAAGAGAACTAGTTGTTTACTTTAACGAATTTGCACTTAAAAACTTGGGTCCTGTTCTTTTAGAGAAAGCGAGTGAGAGCGAGTGAGAAGAAGCATTTGTTTGGATCCAATTTTTTTGGGACGTTCCAATAGACAGGACTATATGATGCGTTTTTTTATGCGCACCGGTGCAGCTCCAGTGCACAGGAGTGTTTTTTTTATTCCAGTGCTCCAGCACCGTAGCGCACCGAAGTGTTTTTTATTAGCGGTGCGATGCGCCCGGAGCTGCTTCGGTGCAAGCTCCAGTGTATCGGAGTTGAAGATCGATGCACTGGAGCTGGAGCTCCGGAACGTGACCGGTGCTGCACCAGACAGTTTCGGAGCAGCTCCGTAAACTCCGGGTTATTGCACCGGTGCGGATTCCGGAGAATAAAAAAACGCTTCTATAGTTTACACGGCTGCCCGCCTCTTCACTATCAACATGGAGAAAGAGATTACACGGCTGCCCGCCTCTTCACTATCAACATGGAGAAAGAGAACAGACTACTTCATTTAGGTCTTAGTTTCTTACCTTCAGTTATTAGAGAATTAAAGGCGAGATTACAATTCACTTGCATTGCACATTAATATATGATTACATAATGAAGGCACTCGTGTAACGTAGATACTTACAAAATGAACAAGCCCAAAGATCACCCAAAACTCCTATGCCTAAGACGGCCACAACTTTTAGAATCTCAAACTTAAGTCCACTTCAGTCACGGTGGTACTCGCTGTATTGGTCAATTTTCCACTAAAGTTGGAATTGCTTGAAAATGAGTTTTTAACGGTATTGGTTTTATAATTAAAAACAATTAAAAAAATTGTTTATACTGTAGACAACCACACACTACAGCAATGAGTAATGAATGAGTACGACGATTACGACCTGCGACAAACCAAAGTCCAAATTGCGACAAACTGACATTTGACAAAGAGGAAACCTGCGAATTCTCAACGAAAAACGCTGCTACACTGTTGCTTCTGCTTCCATCGAGTCGGTGCCTTCTTCTATTTTCAAATTTTTAAGCGGGAAGCAGGCCCGCTCTTCACACCTCTCATCAGATATGGCTAACAAGCTATATCAATAGACTGTTTTAGTAGAGCGATATATCGTATCGATTGCCGTCCGAGGGCCTCTGGTTCCAAACAAACTCTGGTTCAATGTAATTTCCCCATAAGCGAACTTTTGAACGGAAATTTAGGGTAATAAATCAAACAATTAATGCGACCTTTTTGCGATTATGAATTCTACGTCCTCGAAAATGCTTGAGTATGCCTGGTTCCTTGACTAAAACTGCCGAAATCAATAATATATTACAGATTAAATGTTGCATTTGTAGGTTAGAATCGCCCGAAATCCCGCCAAATTCCACAACAACAACAATAACATTTGGGTGATTCCAACCTCCAAACGCATCGTTTAATCTGTAATATCTTGTTGATTCCGGCAGTTTTACGGGTGGAACCAGGCAATATTAAGCATTTTCGAGGACGTAGAATTCATAATCGCAAAAAGGTCGCATTAATTGTTTGATTAAATACCCTAAATTTCTGTTCAAAAGTTCGCTTATGGGGAAATTACATTGAACCAAAGTTTGTTTGGAACCAGAGGCCCTCGGACGGCAATCGATACGATATATCGCTCTACTAAAACAGTCTATAGACTGTTTTAGTAGAGCGATATATCGTATCGATTGCCGTCCGAGGGCCTCTGGTTCCAAACAAACTCTGGTTCAATGTAATTTCCCCATAAGCGAACTTTTGAACGGAAATTTAGGGTATTAAATCAAACAATTAATGCGACCTTGTTGCGATTATGAATTCTACGTCTTCGAAAATACTTAATTATGCCTGGTTCCTTGACTAAAACTGCCGAAATCAATAAGATATTGCAGATTAAATGTTGCATTTGTAGGTTAGAATCGCCCGAAATCCCGCCAATTCCACAACAACAACAATAACATTTGGGTGATTCCAACCTCCAAACGCATCGTTTAATCTTTAATATCTTATTGATTTCGGCAGTTTTAGTCAAGGAACCAGGCATAATTAAGCATTTTCAAGGACGCAGAATTCATAATCGCAAAAAGGTCGCATTAATTGTTTGATTTAATACCCTAAATTTCCGTTCAAAAGTTCGCTTATGGGGAAATTACATTGAACCAGAGTTTGTTTGGAACCAGAGGCCCTCAGACGGGAATCGATACGATATATCGCTCTACTAAAACAGTCTATAGAGAGGATTATTATGGGACGTAATTTTGAAACTTCAAGGAGGCAACCAACAGTGAAAAAATGATTACTTTTTTTTTTTTTTTTTTTTTTTGAGGAAAAAAAAGTTTCGAACTAAAATTTGGTGGTCATTAACGAGTTATGTTGGAATTTAGGGCCGTAATTACACCCTAAATACCTAAATTTACGTAAATATAGGATATGCATCGATGTAGAGTGTCTAAAATAAGATCGATGAGCTCCCCCCCCCCAAAAAAAAAAAAAAAATGCCCCCCCCATCCCCCCAAGCCGAACCCGAAATGACACCCCTGAAAAAAAACTTTTGATTTAAGTTTTAAAAAAAATGATCAGGGGCGTAGCTGCGGATCGAAAAGTAGGGGGGGGGGGGCTGAAATGAATGACCTTTTTATTTTTTTGTTCTTTTTGTTTGTTTTTACTTATCAAATTTCAACATACCGTAGTAGCAAACAAGCAAGTAACGGCTAGGAAAAAGTATGTGACATAGTCCGAGGATGCCGACTTTCGTTTGCAACAGACCCATTAAGTATCAATTTCTGTGTCCAGATAGCCACTCTAAAATACTTGCACTTTCATTTATAACCAATTTCAAAAGTGTTTGTAACAATTTTTTTTTTCTTCTTTTTTTTGTAAGAGGCAAACAAACCGAGCCTGTGTGAAAAACGTCCATAAGAGATTTCGACCATGGCTGCCTTCTTGCTGCCTCAACATCAGGAATTTTTCTTTCTCTCTCTTTCCTTATTATCACACGTGTGTAAGAAAAGGACAGAAACAGGTGCGCGAGCGTGTCTTTAGCCCCTATCTCTTTCCTTTTCTAGAACATACACTCAAAAGGGGAAAAGAGCGAGAGAGACTAATTCCTGCGTATGCCATTGGCCATAGCTTGTCGTTTACGTAGAGAAAGTGACAAAATTGAATTAGACAGGAATCTCCCATGATACCTGGGTTGAACCGTCACTACGCCGATCTCGCATTAATAGCGGTTTCGTAAGTTTATTACTGAATTTTAGACTTTTTCAGAGTGATTTTCGTGATTTCCGCTGTTCTATATACATCAGATTGAACAATTTATTTGCCCATAGTGTTGGTAGTATAGCTTAGTGCTCCTGCCACTTGAGGCAGCACTGTCGACCTAGCCGTCCGGGGTTGTCGGGCAAGGCGATCCTATAATAAAAGATCACATATTCTTCACGGTCCCAATGGCGTAGTCATGTCTTTCCATATCCTCTCGATCAACATGGTGTCAGGTGTGCGGTAAATCGTCAAATCTTTTTCTTTTGCGAGTATACGTGCGGTGAACTCGCCCGCCTCGTTTTAGCTTTCGTTCTTTCCTTTTAGTTCTTTCATTTATGAAATGTCTGAAATGTCTCTATGAAGTGGCCTAAAATGTCGATATTTTATTTCTTGTTAAATCTAGTCAGTGATCGGTCTCGCCCATACATCCTCATTTAAAAATCGTTTTTTCCTAAATGCCGTCAAAAGCCGCCTCAAAGTCACGGTATTCGTGTATTCGTCGGAGTCACGTGAAACTTAGCTCGTTCAGTCAGCAGCCTATACCTCATCCATGACCCAGTCCGCAATCGTCGTAGTCTTCAAGTCAAAGATATCTATCTAGTCTGTCTCATCATGTCCAAGTCTGTGGTTCTAAGCCGTCAAGTTCATGTCTGTCCATGAGTTCTCGCCAATTTAACGTCTGTCTGTCTAGTCATAGAGTCATCTTATCTCGTCCTGTCAACTCAAGTGAGTCGCTAATGATGAATCAGTCATCCCCAGTGCAAGTCATCCAGTCTCGTCAAATGTAAGTCTTCCAGTCACATTAAGTCCAAGCCTTTCAGTCACGTCAAGTCTAATCCATCCTGTCACGTCTCACGAGTCACAGTCATATTGTCTCGTCACGTCAACCGAGTTTACTTACTACCTTTAACCAACAAATCAGTTCATCTCTAAGTCTGTCTGTCTCGTTTAAATTGTCAAGCTTCTCTATCTAGCTGTTTCGTACCTTCTTGCCATCTATCGAAACAGTATCATTGCAAATCAAAATGCCCAATGACCAAGATGAAAATACAACCAACCCTACTCCTAACAACTCTCGTAAGTCAAATTTTGACTTATCAATGTGCATTCCAATGTCGTTCAAAGGAGACCTTGCTGTTAATTGGAAAGATTTCAAATCTAGTTTCACAATCTTTCTGTTAGCCGCAGGACTCGACGAAGAAAATGATGCACGTAAAAATGCATTACTAATTAGCTGCATGGGTCAACAATGCACTCCCGTCTTCAAATCTTTCGATGTGGATGTCTTAACTATAAAACACAAAGACCTAATTGATAAATTTGAAAAACATTTTTCACCGAAAGTGAATGTCACCGTGGAACGACTGACTCTATTCAGCCGCAGACAGAAAACTAATGAGACTTTTGAAGAGTTCTTGACAGCATTAAGAAACCTAAGCAAACACTGTCAACTAGACACTCTGCGAGAAAGCATCATCAAAGACCTTTTCATCGGAGGCATGAATTCCTCTAATGAAAAAATCAAAATAGAGCTTCTCAGTTCCTCTGAAACAGATTTAACTAAAATTTTTAACCTTGCACAAACTTTGCAACTGTCCAAAGAAAACTCGGAAAAACTAAGCCAATCCAGTGTCAACTCAATTGCTTCATCCTCTAAATCAGGTCCAAATCACATGTCTCAACGCCGTAGTTTCAGCCGATCTCCATCACCTAGAATTCGCCATTCATCACCCTATCGTCAAGGATCACCTCATACTCGCCGATCTTATCAACATCGTCAATCATCGCCCCATAGAAGATCGTCACGTCACCAAAGATCGTCTCCTTACCGAAGTCCATCGCCACATCACCGTTCTTCACCATACAGACACTCTTCACCTCGTCACTCAAGAAGTCCGAATCGACAACAGTGCCCCAACTGCGGTCAACATCATCGATACAGATGTCCCGCCAGAGATGTTGAGTGCCGTGCGTGTAGAAAATATGGTCATTATTCTAGAATGTGTCCTAATAAAGCAGTGAATAGTATTCGCGTAAGTGATCTTAATGATTCCGATATTCTCTTCGTCGGTGAAATTAATAAAGCTCCTAAAGCTAAGAAAAAATGGTTCATCCCCATCTTTATTAATAACCAGCAAATCGAAGCGAGAGTCGATACGGGTGCTGAAACAAATCTAATCTCAGAAAAGTTGTTTAATAATTTAAATCTACAAAAGGAATGTGCGCTGCAACAACACATAGCAAAATTTTGTAACAGTCCTATTCTACCGAATTTCGAATATCGAAATCGCCGCTTTGATACATCCCTTGAGCGATGAGCGTCTGCATGGCAGAGGCGTAGCGTGCAATTTGACAAAGTTGCAGTTCGTCCATTTAAACTCATGAAAAAGATCGAACTATTGGGTGTTCGGTGAACATACCTTAGCGTTCGACCTTTTACATGGGTACAAATGGACACAATACACCGTTGCCAAATTGCACGCAACGCCACTGCAGCGAGATCGAAAGCATCCGTGGCGTACTCGATACTCTATTGTGTATTTATTTATTCAAACATCTATTTGTCCTCTCGTTCGCAAGCCAGCGCGCGATGTATTGAGAAGTTCCGCCAAGTTAACCGCCGTTCAAGGTGATTCTCAGCGTTTTTCGTGCCGATTTCTGCCACCAGAGCGCTATCGTTCGATTTATGTCAAATCATACGGACAGAAAGTAATTTATATTTAAGAAAACGGAGTGTCAATTACTAGATAATCATCTGGGACCAAATAATGTTAGGTCCCGAGCATTGAATTGCGTACATCTTGCGTGCGGTTTCGACCAATCAGAGAGCTTACGCACGGTCACGTGACCTAAGTAACGCTCGTAAGTTACGCTCGAGACCTAACATTATTTAAGAACAACGTCTCTGCAAAATATCTCGTCAGTAGATAGCGTCAAAAATCAGGCTAAAAGTACCAAAGAAATGGCATATCGCAAATCAATTCTTGTATCGAAATGCGATATATTCCATTTTTTGGTACTTAGAGCTTTATTTTCGAAGTTATTGACGAAATATTTTGCAGAGACGTTCTTCAGATGATTATCTAGTGATTGACACTCGATTTGTAATGGGGCTATTGCACACTTTTGCTGTAAGCGATTTAAGAGTCGATTATGGCGTGAAAACCTCAACAAATAACGATGGCGGCACTATAAACTTCCAAAATCCACTCTTATACTCAATAGAAGCAGTTATTTGCGCGAGCGTAATGGTGGCCGAAGGCACTAACAATGGGAGATTCCCATCTAACAATTCTGAAACTCCATCAAGAAGTGACCAATAAGATACTACTTTCATTTGACACCGGTGTCACTAGGTGTTGTGGCACCATTCATCGGATGTGGATCATCACTCTGATGACTAATTACTCTGTGAATCATCCTTGTCAACATAGAGAGAGTGACGAAATTAAGATAGGAATCTCCTATTGTTAGTGCCTTCGGCCACCATTACGCTTGCGCAAATAACTGCGTTTATTGAGTTTAGGAGTAGATTTTGGAAGTTTTCAGTGCCACCATCGTCATTTGTAGAGGTTTTTACGTCATAATTGACTATTAAATCGCTTATAGCAAAAGTGTGCAATAGCCCCATTTGACATTTTAATCTAACGGTAGCGCTTTGGTGGAAGAAATCGGCACTAAACGCTGAAGAATCACCGTAAACTGCTGCACGGACTTGTTTTCGTCACTCTCCTTCCATTAGAATTAGTGCGTTGGAAAAGGACGGAGATACGGGTTGATATCGAATGATGGGCCCAGGGCCCACTCTGCTAGAGATAGTTTCAGAAGTGTAGGCGCACCTAGACCGATAATCTTTGGAATTCCCCTAACGGCACACTCAATCCAGGTTTAGTTTCAATCCAGCTACTCGAAGGATTGACAAACCGACGATTGCCAATCTGATTTTAATCCGATTTCAAGACTGGTTTACAAGCGGCACGGGGATGATCAGCTCCGATATCCGGATAGGAATCGGCTTGAACAAGGATAAACACGGACTCCTCAAACCTATGAGAACCCGTTTTCAATCAGTATCAAACCTAGATTAACAGTCGGATAATCACCAGGTGTACAAGCTTCGTGAAAGACGGATCGGAAACGAATTTAAATTCGATTCAAACTGCATACTAAACCCTGCCACAAATTGGATCCGAACCGGTTTCAAGCCAGTTCTCTGAACATGGTTCAAGATGGATTTAGAAACTCATAAAGAAAAGGACTTCAAAACGGTTTCAAACTTGCTACAAGAAGCTTCATCAACCTAGTTTCAAGTGAGCTTTCAGCCGATTTCTTAATCGTCCAGTCGTTTGACCAGTTTAGTGCTTCGTCTTGAAACTCGATTGAAACCGAATTAATCGAAGTACTTGCAATCGATAGGAATCTGTTTCTAACAAGGATCAAACCTAGCTAATCAATCGTATAGACGTCAGGTTCAAAAGCTCCATATAAGACAAATCAGAGACGGGTTAAAAATCGACTCATTTCGCATACTACATCATAATAGAAATGGAATCCAACCCAACTTCATGCCAGCCTTGTGAACCGAATTCAAGTAGGATTCACCCCGCTGTAAAGACGGTTTGAGTTTGGGTTGGATCACGTTCGTCAATTTTTTTTGCGGACATGTAAGCCATTTCAAATCATCTACAATTCGCATTCAATCCGGTTCAAATAACTGTTTTGAAACCGGATTTGAAAGTAGAGTTCTTGATTCGTTTAAACCCGTTTTTAACCCAATTGATAAAACAAGTTTGAATATGGTTTTAAATTAGTTTGAAGTAGGGTTTATAACCCTCCATGAAATCAGTTTGAATCAAGGTGAAATCTAGCTATCCAATTTTTGGTGCGGACCAAAGCCATTTCATGTAAGCCATTATGTAAGCCCTATGTAAGCCATTTCAAATCGTCTACAATTCGCATTCAATCTAGATTGAATAACCTGGTTTGAAACCGGATAGGGAAGCGGAGTTAACTTAGTTCGCGGCTTTCGCCGAGAGAGTGCTCCACCATATTTTTGCGAAACGTTACTCGCGTTTACTTGGCCCCGAGCTGCGAACGACCTCTCCATTGAAACTTGGTACTGTAGGGACATCTCCATCAGTACTTTTATGTAATGGATTCACCCTAGGCCCACGTAGAGTGCCTGAAAATTGGTTTAGCGAGTCTAACCTAAACATTAACTCAAGCTTGAATCTATAACCTTCTATCAGTTTGAAGTTGGTCTAGTGCAGTTCATTAAGAGCTTGGCTGCCATCTGGATTCAATCTGGTTATTCAAGTTTAGATACGGTCTTTGTGAGTCATTCAAGCCGCTTAGCTGCACTTTGCATTCAATCCGGCTTGAGTAACCAGTTATAAAACCGGATGGGGACGAAGCTTAGTTCTTGATCCGAAATATACCCATGTCGAACCCAACTGATGAAACAAGTTTGAAAACATCTTTAAATCAGCAGAAAGTAGGGTATACAGGGTGTCTCAGACCACCTGGCAAGCTTTTATTGTGGCCAAACTAAGGCAAATATGAAAATTCGGTAAAACACGTGTAACGTATATCGACCCCAAAGAATTCGGGGAAAATATTTTCAGCCCCCCAAAACCACCCCTTGGGGGTTATTTAGGGGGGTGGGTACCCGTATCTCGAAAAAATCAAATGGAAAGGGTATGTTTTGACACTGCAATCTAATCCGGCATAAAAAAACAAAACTTTTTTATACCCGAGTTTTTTTTCTAAAAACCACCCTTTTTTGAGTTAGAGGTGGTTTTCTAAAAAATTAGGGGTAATCTTTGACTGACCGCTGTGACCCTCCAAATCATTGGATTTGAGAAAACTAAGAAGTTACTGAAAGGGCAGACCAAGGGCTTTCTTTTGATGTATCACATGCCTATTTTTTGTGAAAAGGGGCACAAGGCCCCCTCACCCCAAAATTTTGGGGCCTCGGGGGGCCCTACATAAAAATTGTCAAATGTAAAGGTATGGCTTGTGATACATCATTTGAAAGGTCTTTCAGAGACGAAAAAAGTGATGCCCCCCAAAAATCGTAAAAACAACCCCCTTCCAAAATGGCGGCCGTTTTAAGGTTAGGGGGCTCAAGGGGGGACCTTCAGAAAAATGACCCAAAATTGATCGATACATGGCTAAAAGGGTCTTGAAGAGAGAAAAATAATGGTTCAAACCGCGAGTCAAACCTACTTTTCAATCCAAAGTTACGGGCGATTGAAATTTAGGGGTAGTTGGGTTTCCAAAAAAGGCACCCCTAAATTTCAATCGGCTGTAACTTTGGATTGAAAAGTCGGTTTGACTCGTGGTTTGAACCATTATTTTTCTCTCTTTAGGACCTTTTTAGCTGTGTATCGCTCAATTTTGGGTCATTTTTCTGAACGTCCCCCCTTGAGCCCCCAAATCTTAAAACGGCCGCTATTTTGAAACGGGGTAGTTTTTTCGAATTTTGGTGGCATCATTTTTTTCCTCTCTGAAAGACCTTTCAAATGATGTATCACAAGGCATACCTTTACATTTGACAATTTTTACGTAGGGCCCCCCGAAGCCCCAAAATTTTGGGGTGAGGGGGCCTTGTACCCCTTTTCACAAAAAAAAGGCATGTGATACATCAAAAGAAAGCCCTTGGTCTGCCCTTTCAGAAACTTCTTAGTTTTCTCAAATCCAATGATTTGGAGGGTCACAGCGGTCAATCAAAGATTACCCCTAAATTTTTGGAAAACCACCCCTAACTCAAAAAAGGGTGGTTTTTAGAAAAAAAAACTCGGGTATAAAAAAATTTTGTTTTTTTATGCCGGATTAGATTGCAGTGTCAAAACATACCCTTTCCATTTGATTTTTTCGAGATACGGGTACCCACCCCCCTAAATAACCCCCAAGGGGTGGTTTTGGGGGGCTGAAAATATTTTCCCCGAATTCTTTGGGGTCGATATACGTTACACGTGTTTTACCGAATTTTCATATTTGCCTTAGTTTGGCCACAATAAAAGCTTGCCAGGTGGTCTGAGACACCCTGTATAATCCTCTTCAAAATCAGTTTGATTTCGGGTTAAATCCGGCCGTTCTATTTTTAGTGCGGACATGTAAGCCATTTCAAACTATCTATAATTCGCTTTCAATCCTGCTTTGATAATCTCGTTTGAATCTGGTTCGGAATCGGTGGTTTAAAATTGGGAATAACCCTGATTGAACCCCATTTTTTAAACAAGTTGAAAAACGTTTTTGAACCAGTTTGAACAGGGGTCTATGATGCGTGGCGAAGATAGCTAGAATCCTAGTCAAATCTAGTTAGTCAAATTTTTTTGCGGACATGTAAGCCATTTCAAACTGTCTATAATCCGGCTTAAATCCAGCTTGTGTTAATCGGGTTTGAAACCGGATTGCAAAACTGGATTGAAATCGGTTGACTGGTTTGCCAAACCGAATTGAATCCGATTTCAACCTCGAAATGTGCCGTTAGGGTCGTCAACATTATTTATGATAATACTCGATGAAAATGAATGAAAATTAAATTGAGTGTTCACTTTTCAATGAGGAACACTTTAAACACAAAAGAATAAAGTCAGGGACAAATTCGGTATTGATTTGAAGGAATAAAAGTTGAAAAAGCGCCAAAAATTATGGTTTTGGTGTGCCTACCTACACTTCTGAAACGAGCTCTATCCTTCTCTAACACACGTGTTTAAATGGGAGAATAATGTAGATATAAAATAATATAGATTTTTAGTCACAGTGATACGGGAAAATGCCCTGTTCTGAGGTCCGTACTTTAGAATAATGACAGATTTATTCACAAAAGCAGCAGCGCCTTTCTAGAGATTTGGTATTTATTTGTTTATTTATTTATTTATTTATTTATTTATTTATTTATTTATCTATTTATTTATTTATCTATTTATTTACTTACTTACTTATTTATTTATTTATCTATTTATTTATCTATTTATTTATCTATTTATTTATTTATTTATTTATTTATTTATTTATTTATTTACTTTTTTTACTTTTTTTTGCTCCTTCAGAAATATTGGAATCGTTTTATAATGTCACTATACACAGCCGCACCAACCCATTGCAAAGTGAATTTCAGCGCACTTCAGTTCACACAGACGGATACAGGAATGTGTGTCTCTCTCTCTCCTCCCATTTGAATACATGTGTTAGAAAAGGGCGGAGATAAGGGGGGCTAAAGTCACGTGATGGCCCCCTCTGCTAACCTTTTCCAACACACGTATTTAAATGGGAGAAGAGAGAGGGACAGACATATTCCAATGCTCGTGTGTCCCATCATAATTTATTCCCAAAATCTATTCTTAACCTCCCTCGACCGCGACTGCGCGTTTCTGCTGAGCGGTGTTGCCGGCTGCCTATCCGTTGTAGGGAAGGGGGGAGGGAGAAAGTAAATATTCACAGAACTCGTGAAGGTAGTGAGAGGGGGAGGGGGAGGGGGAGGGGGAGGGGGAGGGGGAGGGGGAGGGGGAGGGGGAGGGGGAGGGGGAGGGGGAGGGGGGGAGGGGGAGGGGGACAACCGTACCATCGCCAGTTCGTTTCTTTTCCGAGACCGAACAGTTTGAAATTGCATTCCACGTGGACTAACATTTTTTTTTATTTTTTTTTATTTATTTATTTTTTTTTAAATTGTTCGGGCGGATATTGCCTCTTACGCGAGTTCTGCTGTGAATTTTTTCGGTGTTTCGATTTTGACGGTTTTTTGTTCATCGATCTTAGCCCTCCGTGATTCAAATAATATTTATTCAGTGGATGTTTCGTTTCGTTGTTTTTCTTTTCTTTTTCTGGCTTTTGGTTGGTTGTCTATACTTATTTATTTATTTATTTATTTATTTATTTATTTATTTTTATTTTTATTTTTTTGTTTTCCCTCGGTTGATAATTTTCGGACCAACAGTAAAGTTTATCCTCACTCTTTGCGTGTGAAACCTAACCTATACAAAAATCCGGCCGTCAGATCAACAAATGGTCACAGCGAGCCGTAGCCGTAGCCAGGATATTGTCTGTCTCTCTCTTAGCTCATTTAAACGCATGTGTTAGAAAAGGATGGATATACGGGCTGTCACGTGACTTCAGCCCCTCTTTCTGTCCTTTTCTAACACATGCGTTTAAATAGGCTTAGAGAGAGAAAGACAATATCTTGGCTACGGCTATGCAACGAGCTATAGTGATAGAGAGGATTCGTGGGGCGTTATAATGAGGCAGCACGGAAGCAGCCCTGATCGAAATTTCTTATGGATGTTTTTCACACAGGCTCGGTTTGTTTGCCTCACTTTTTTTAACCTTTAAATGATTTAAAACAAAAAAAAAAAAACAAAACAAAACAAAAACAAAAACCAAAAAATTCTAACGAATACATTTGAAATTGGTTACAAACGAAGGTGCAAATGTGGCTATCTAGACACAGAAATCGAAATGACTGTTTCTTCTGGAAGGATTTGCCCGAGAAAGAAACGGACACATGACAGCAATATGCACACTTTTCTTACTTGCATAGTTTCATTAGAATTCTGTGTCCAGACAGCCACTCTTAAGGGGTGTCTCCACCTGCGATTTTAAAAGCGCGAATAAACTAATGGGTCTGTTGCAAACTTTTGCTACAACGATTAAGAGTGTTTAATCTGATGTAAAATCACCTGAAAAGTCCATTGGTAGCATTAGAAAGTCATAAAATGCAATAATAAACTCACAAGAGGCGTTTAATGAAATCCAAGATGGCGGAAAAATATCGAGCAATCTGTATGCATGCACCGTGAACATCCAAGGTTGGCCAACTTTGACAACCTCACTGGAGGTAGAGGTTATGTGTTTGTTTACGTTGTGATTGGTTGTGATCGATATTGTGAGGTTGGCTATCCTTGGATGTTCGTGGTGCATGCATACAATTTGCTCGATACTTCTCCGCCATCTTAGATCACATTAAACACCTATTGTGAGTTTATTATTGAATTTTATGACTTTCTGGTGCCACCAACGGAATTTTCAGGCGATTTTACATTAGAGTATACACTCTTAATTATTGTAGCAAAAGTTTGCAACAGACCCATTGAGCCAATGAGCTGCCTTGAAGTCGATAGGTCGAGTCTGATGTATCGACAACAAAGAAGCTCATTGGCTCAATCAGTTTCTTCGCGCTTTTAAATTCGCAGGTGGAGACACCCCTTTAAACACTCGCACTTTTGTTTAAAACATATTTCTACACTGGATTAGTCACAATTTTCAATTTAAGGTTAAAAAATATGAGGCAAACAAACCAGAATCAGATCGGCCATGCTGCATTACTTTCAGATAGGACTTATGACAAGTATCAGCCTTTCTATCGTTTTAGCTCGTTGGGCACGCCTTTGGGACGAAGCAATGCTAAAATAAACTATAAATCGGGTCACAAGGATTTAAATAACCACCGTTATCAACACTGAATACGTCATCCTGTCCGTTATATTTTAGTGAAATGGGGCTCTTGCAAACTTTTGCTAAAAGCAAATAAATAGTCCAATCCAACGTAATGACCTGGAAAAATCACGAAAATCACAGTAAGAAAGTCTAAAATTCAGTAATAAACTCACATAACTGCTATAATAGCAAGATGGTAATGGCGGTTCGACGCAGGCATTATGGGAGATTCCTCTATTACTTATGTTACTTTCTCTACGGAAACACAGCGTTATGTCTCAATGGAGCTGTTGCAAACTTTTGCTACAGGCTTATTAATAGTTGAGTATGGGATAATACCCTGTAAAAAGAACGATTAGCGCACTAAAAAATCACGAAATCCACTCCTAAACTCACAAAATGCTTTTAAATGCGAGACCGTAATGGCGGCCGAGGCCGCGGTTTTCTTAAGTATAGCAATTGTATGCTTCTTCTTCTTCTTGTGTGGTGTTGCGAGAACACCTCGTGTAGATGGCGCTGATTGAAGATAGGGCGCCCCGGCCCCCGATGAAAACCGCGGCCCCGGCCGAGATTACGGTCTCTCGTTTAAAAGCATTTTGTGAGTGTAGGAGTGGATTTCGTGATTTTTTAGTGCGCTAATCGTTATTTTTACTGGGTATTACACCATTATCAACTATTGATAAGCCTGTAGCAAAAGTTGCAACAGCTCCATTTAGATAGGAATCTATCTCCCATGATACCTGCATCTCTCCGCCATTAAGCCCGATTCTGAGAGTGAATTTCGTGATTTTTTAGTGTACTTATCGTCATTTTTACAGGTTTTTATGCAAGTATCAACTCTTCAATCAACTATAGCAAAAGTTTGCAAGAGCCCCATTATGTTATATAATGGAATTTGGGACGCTTAATTCAAAAATTACACCAATTTTTCTTAATTTGCACTCGTTTTACAAATATATTCTACTTTTTGAATTTTTTGCGATGAAGTTTAAATTGTGAAAAAAAAACAAGAATACCTCCTCGATCAAAACTAGGATTCAATTTGGACTCGGCAGGCAAATTTCCATCGATACACGTGTGTATTACGCGAATGGAGGTCTGTTCGTTAGGGGGAAAAAAAACCTAGTTTTGTTCTTAACTAAGGCGGACACCTATGTCCGCTCTAGCGTCAAAATCCTGTATTGCCGGAAAATGAGAATTGGATCTTTCAAAAGTGAAGGAGGAAACTGAAGTTCTGACCACAATCGGTCAGTGGTGGCTCGTGCAATGGGTCTGTTGCAAACTTTTGCTACAACGATAAAAAGTTATTATTCCAACGTAAAATCGCCTGAAAAGTCCATTGGTGGCATCATTAAGTCATGAAATACAATAACATACTCACAAGAGGCGTTTATTTAAATCCAAGATGGCGGCAAAATATCGAGGAATCTGAATGTATGCACCGTGACCATCCAAGGATTGCCAACGTTTACAGCCTCATTGGAGGTAGAGGTTATGTGTTTGTTTACGTTGTGATTGGTTGTGATCGATGTTGTGAGGTTGGCTATCCTTGAATGTTCGTGGTGCATGCATACGGATTGCTCGATATTCTGCCGCCATCTTGGATTTCATTAAACGCTTCTTGTGAGTTTATTATCTCATTTCGTGGCTTTCTGATGCCACCATTGGACTTTTCAGGCGATTTTACATTAGATTAAACACTCTCAATCGTTGTAGCAAAAGTTTGCAACAGAACAGACCCATTTGACAACAAGTTTTCCCTCCATTTGAATCTATGTTAAACACTCGATTGTTGACGAAGCGCTGCTTCAATATTGAATCGGCTGTTTCACATAGAATCACATTGAGGAAAATCACTGTTGTCAAATTGTATGAGCCCCTGCTGCAATAAAGCTAGGTATTGCAAACTTTTGTAACAGGCTTATAAAATAGTTTATTAGCCCTTTAAGGGCCAGGTTAGTTAAAAAGAAAACCTCTCTTCCGTTTATGCAAGGAAGGTAGTTTAAGTTCCCATTTTTCCGATAAAACAGTCTACAGACATCGTTGCCACATTGACCGGTTAGAATTTAACATTCCACTTTTTATTAAGAAAAATCAAATGTTTCACACCGAAGAAGTAATTTTTTTCCTATGATAAATTGGCAACCATGCCAACGGCAGCGGTCAGAGACGGAGGGGCTTCTCTGAAGGCATGCTCGCTTTGACGAGTGCCCAAAATGGGCGCTGCCCACAGCAAAAGGAGAGACTCGCTCAGCCAAAAGGATTATCGCTATACAGGGACAGGTGAGTGTATTATTTTGTTTATCTTCAAATACTCAATTCAGAGCTTCCGCTTTGCGTACAATCAATGATATTTTTCGGTTCAACGATAATTCCACCGATTGAGAAAAGATTGCACAGTTCAATTCAGTGTATGGCGCGCTGAACTGCACGAAACTACTCTGATCTGTAATCTTTTCTCAATCGGTGGAAACTTCGTTAGTTAATAAAAATATCCGCAAGTCTTTTTTAAAGTCATCGACGACTCCACCGGTTGAGAAAAGATTACACAGTTCAGTTCAGTGTATGGCTGAACTGCACGAAACTGCTCTGATCTGTAATCTTTTCTCAATCGGTGGAAACTTCGTTAGTTAATAAAAATATCCGCAAGTCTTTTTTAAAGTCATCGACGACTCCACCGGTTGAGAAAAGATTACACAGTTCAGTTCAGTGTATGGCTGAACTGCACGAAACTGCTCTGATCTGTAATCTTTTCTCAAGCGGTGGAAACTCCGTTAATTAATAAAAATATCCGCAAGTATTTTTAAAGTCATCGACGACTCCACCGGTTGAGAAAAGATTACAGATGTGAGCATTTTCGTGCATTACAGTCATACACTGAACTGAACTGTGTAATCTTTTCTCAACCGGTGGAATCATTGGTGAATTGAAAAATGCGATTAATTATACGCAAAATGAGATGGTCAAAAAGTGTCAAAAAATCAGAAAGTATGAACTCATCGATTCATATCAATTAAAAACTTCCAGCGGGCTGATTATTTACTTTATCGTTAAACCGATAGATAAAACTGTCTACGAGTGATGCTATTGGTCGAGAATTGAAAAAACTTGGCTGTTGCTATGGTAACCATCGTTAAGAGTCTCGTTTTATAAAAAGGCTATTCATGAGTACCTAACATTCAAAAAACGGACACTATACATTAATAGGGCAGTTGCAAGGGTCTGAAATGTTGCGTTTCTAATGAAGAAAATGAAAGTACTTGATGAGCTGAGAACAAAGATGCCTTTGGTTTCGAATTAAGTCCGATTGTTCCCGAGATGAGATTTCGGCTGTTTTAAATGGTAATTTCGCGTAATGACGACTACGCACACTATTTTTTGCAACTTTACACGTGTGTATCTCCAAAACTGGGACACTTAAGAAAAACCCAAACGCATCATTGTTCTCAGTTCATCAAATTGTATCATTTTCTTCAAATAAAACACAAACTTTCAGACCCTTGCAACAGCCCCATTAGAAACCAAAGGTTTGTTCTCAGCTTATATCAAGTACCTACTTTCATTTTTTTTATACATATATATACAACATACCATTTTAGACCCTTGCAACTGACCTATTGTTAGTAGCCATCGCCATCGCAGATTATAAGCTCGCGCAATTAGAAGCTTTCTATGAGTTTAGGAGTGGATTTCGTGGGTTTTTAGAACTATAAACCATCGTTAATTTCGTTGGTTTTTACCTCCGAATAGACCATTAAATGGGTCTGTTTCGTACTTTTGCTACAACAATATAACTCATTGTCTCTAACGTAAAATTCGACGAAAATAACGATGCGCACATTAAAAACTTTCAAAATCCACTCATTAACTCAGAAAATACCTTCCATTTCAAACAACCCGCGCTACACTAGACACTATATCACCAACTTATAACTACATACATGGAACCATCTCGTTTATGTAAACATGAACAGAACTTACAAACATTGGAATGTTTCGTTTAGATGCGTACATTTCTTATATTATTTTGTAATCTTTGATAAACCGAAAAGACCAGACAGCAAATGCAGCCAATAGTTCATGTATTTAGAAGGGAATTCCATAATTTTGTAGTTACGATGTTGTTTACTTATGCACGGTGGTTCCGTCCATGCAGCCCTAACGGCACACTCAATCCAGGTTTAGTTTCAATCCAGCTACTCGAAGGATTGAAAAACCGACGATTGCTAATCTGATTTTAATCCGATTTCAAGACTGGTTTACAAGCGGCACGGGGATGAGCAGCTCCGATATCCGGATTGGAATCGGCTTGAACAAGGATAAACACGGACTCCTCAAACCTATGAGAACCCGTTTTCAATCAGTATCAAACCTAGATTGACAGTCGGATAATCACCAGGTGAACAAGCTTCGTGAAAGAAGGATCGGAAACGAATGTAAATCCGATTCAAACTGCATACTGGACCCTGCCACAAATTGGATCCGAACCGGTTTCAAGCCAGTTCTCTGAACATAGTTCAAGATGGATTTTAGAAACTCATAAAAAAGGACTTCAAAACGGTTTCAAACTTGCTACAAGAAGCTTCATCAACCTAGTTTCAAGTGAGCTTTCAGCCGATTTCTTAATCGTCCAGTCGGTTGGCTAGTTTAGTGCTTCGTCTTGAAACTCGATTGAAACCGAATTAATCGAAGGACTTGCAACCGATAGGAATCTGTTTCCAACAAGGATCAAACCTAGCTAATCAATCGGATAGACGTCAGGTTCAAAAGCTCCATAAAAGACAAATCAGGGACGGGTTAAAAATCGACTCGTTCCGCATACTACATCCTAATAGAAATGGAATCCGATCCAACTTCATGCCAGCCTTGTGAACCGAATTCAAGTCGGATTCAACCCGTTGTAAAGACGGTTTGAGTTTGGGTCGGATCACGTTCGTCAATTTTTTTGCGGACATGTAAGCCATTTCAAGCCGTCTACAATTCGCATTCAATCCGGTTTAAATAACTGTTTTGAAACCGGATTTGAAAGTAGAGTTGTTGATCCGTTTAAACCCGTGTTTAACCCAATTGATAAAATAAGTTTGAATATAGTTTTAAATTAGTTTGAAGTAGGGTTTATAACCCTCCATGAAATCAGTTTGAATCAAGGTGAAATCTAGCTATCCAATTTTTGGTGCGGACATGTAAGCCATTTCAAATCGTCTACAATTCGCATTCAATCTAGATTGAATAACCTGGTTTGAAACCGGATAGGGAAGCGGAGTTAACTTAGTTCACGGCTTCCGCCGAGAGAGTGCTCCACCATATTTTTGCGAAACGTTACTCGCATTTACTTGGCCCCGAGCTGCGAACGACCTCTCCACTGAAACTTGGCACAGTTGGGACATCTCCATCAGTACCTCTTGGTATTGGATTTATCCTAGGCCCACGTAGAGTGCCTGAAAATTGGGTTAGTGAGTCTAACCTAAACATTAACTCAAGCTTGAGTCTATAACTTTCTATCAGTTTGAAGTTGGTCTAGTACAGTTCATTAAGAACTTGGCTGCCATCTGGATTCAATCTGGTTATTCAAGTTTAGATACGATCTTGTGAGTCATACAAGTCGCTTAGCTGCTTTTTGCATTCAATCCGGCTTGAGTAACCAGTTATAAAACCGGATGGGGACGAAGCCGACGAAGCTTAGTTCTTGATCCGAAATATACCCATGTTGAACCCAACTGATGAAACAAGGTTGAAAACAGCTTTAAATCAGCTGAAAGTAGGGTATATAATCCTCTTCAAAATCAGTTTGATTTCGGGTTAAATCCGGCTGTTCTATTTTTAGTGCGGACATGTAAGCCATTTCAAGCCGTCAATAATTCGCATTTAGTCTGGGTTGAATAATCTAGTTTGAATCCGGTTAGGACTTTGGTGTTTAAAACTGGCGTAACCCTGATTGAACCCCATTAATGATTCAAGTTGAAAAGCGTCTTTAAATCAGCTTGAAAAGGGATTTACATAATCAACGGCTAAGATTGCTTCAATTCGAATCAAATCTAGTTAGTCAATTTTTTTTTGCGGACATGTAAGCCATTTCAAACTATCTATAATTCGCATTCAACCCTGCTTTGATAATCTCGTTTGAATCCGGTTCGGAATCGGTGGTTTAAAATTGGGAATAACCCTGATTGAATCCCATTTTTGAAACAAGTTGAAAAACGTTTTTGAACCAGTTTGAATAGGGGTCTATGATGCGTGGCGAAGATAGCTAGAATCCTAGTCAAATCTAGTTAGTCAATTTTTTTTGCGGACATGTAAGCCATTTCAAACTGTCTATAATCCGGCTTAAATCCAGCTTGTGTTAATCGGGTTTGAAACCGGATTGCAAAACTGGATTGAAATCGGTTGACTGGTTTGCCAAACCGAATTGAATCCGGTTTCAACCTCGAAATGTGCCGTTAGGGAGTAGTATATCGGTGCAAATAGTGTCTAGTGTAGCGCGGGCTGTTTGAAATTGAAGTGATTTCCTGAGTTAATGAGTAGATTTTGAACGTTTTTAATGTATGCATCGTTATTTCCGCCAAATTTTACATAAGAATCAAGGTTCTATATTGTTGTAGCAAAAGTATGCACCAGACCCATTGCTTCTTGCAAAAAAATGCAACCGCCCCGTTTTGAAAACGGATTTCGGCTATCTCTTTAATAGATTCGAGTGAGACGGAGTTTATCTAACTCGCACCAATGAAGCTCTTGCAAACTTTGCTGCAGGGGATTGAAGAAGTAATTCTTGCATAAAAACCTGTAAACATGACGATGAGTACACTAAGAAATCACGAAATCCACTCTCAGAATCGGGCATAATGGCGGAGAGACGCAGGTATCATGAGAGATCCCTTTATAATTTGAGACACATCTCTGTGTTTCTGTAGAGAAAGTGACGTAATAGACAGGAATCTCTCATGATATCTGCGTTGAGCCGCCATTACGAACTTGTTATAGCAGTTATGTGAGTTTATTACTGAATTTTAGACTTTCTTATTTATTTATTTATTTATTTATTTATGTTTTTATTTATTTATTTATTTATTTATTTATTTATTTATTTATTTATTTATTTATTTAAATTAATACAGGAGCCACTCTTAAGGGAGCTATATGCGGTACAGGTCAAAGAGATAATAAACTATGATACAGGGAATAAAGGATAGACAAGACTACACTAAACTACATAGTGCTCTCAAAAAATTCAGGGAGACAATAAAAGGCCTTAGCCAAGAGAATTGTTTTAAGTTTTACGAAAAAGGAATTTAAATCAGCATTTTTAAACCATATTTTTATGGATGTAGGAAGAGAATTAAATACTTTTATGGATGAGTATTCGATGTTCTGATCTGTGACACATAGTCTACTTGTCCCAGGTTTAAAGTAAATGTGCCTGAATGATTTGGCAAGACCTGAAGGCATTAGTAAATTAAATTCTATTGCAAAGAGCTTGATTCAAAATGGGGGTTTTTCTCCCCCCCCACACCGATTTTGCTAAAACTTTGTATTTTGATAGTACTTGATATAAGTAGTCTTTTTTTTCAAATAAAGTTTTTCCAAAAATAATTAGGGGGGGAGTTACAGTGTTGCAAAGTTGCACCTTTCAAAAATTCATACCTTTCGCGTAAATCATCCGATTGAAACGCGGTTTTCACCAAAAGATGCGAATTGTAAAGCGCTTTCATGCCATCTAAATGGAATTTAATTTCAATAATTTTTGACTTAGTTATCGTCATTTTTGTGCTTTTTAGGCCACCCAAAATCTACTTAAAGTGAAATAAAAAAAAATTGTATTTTTTGATTTTGACCGGGTTGATATATGTTATTCCTCTTTAAATTCTGCGTAAAATGAGCCCAAGCAGAATGCAGGGTGATTTTTTGTTCCGGAGTTATGCATTTTTTAGTAAGCGAAAAACGAGTTTTTTAGGGTACCCATGAGCGTTCCATAGAGAGGCTCAAGTCAAATAAATGGAAACGATATTTTTTGATTTTGATCAAATTGAAATATGTTATTCCTACTTAAATTCTGCGTAAAATGAGCCCAAGCAGAATGTGGGGCGATTTTCTGTTGCGAAGCTATGCGCGTTTTAGTAAGCGAAAGTCGAGCGTTCTATGGAGAGGCTCAAAGACGTGGCGTGGGTAGCCCGCCCGGGTAGCCTCAACCACTCGACTTTCGCTTACTAAAACGCGCATAGCTTCGCAACAGAAAATCGCCTCACATTCTGCTTGGGCTCATTTTACGCAGAATTTAAGTAGGAATAACATATTTCAATTTGATCAAAATCAAAAAATATCGTTTCCATTTATTTGACTTGAGCCTCTCTATGGAACGCTCTTGGGTACCCTAAAAAACTCGTTTTTCGCTTACTAAAAAATGCATAACTCCGGAACAAAAAATCACCTTGCATTCTGCTTGAGCTCATTTTACGCAGAATTTAAAGAGGAATAACATATTTTAACCCGGTCAAAATCAAAAAATACCATTTTTTTTTATTTCGCTTTAAGTAGATTTTGGGTGGCCTAAAAAGCACAAAAATGGCGATAACTAAGTCAAAAATTATTGAAATTAAATTCCGTCTAGATGGCATGAAAGCGCTTTACAATTCGCATCTTTTGGTGAAAACCGCGTTTCAATCGGATGATTTACGCGAAAGTTATGAATTTTTGAAAGGTGCAACTTTGCAACACTGTAACTCCCCCCTAATTATTTTTGGAAAAACTTTATTTGAAAAAAAAAGACTACTTATATCAAGTACTATCAAAATACAAAGTTTTAGCAAAATCGGTGGGGGGGGAGAAAAAACCCCATTTTGAATCAAGCTCTTTCAGGGTTTCAGAGAAAAAAAACTTAATGTGATTTTCGTGATTTCCGCTGGTCTTACATCAGATTGGACTATTTATTTGCTATTTATATAGCAAAAGTTTGCAAGAGCCCCTTTACAGAGATAAGAAATCGAAATCCTCCAACTTCCATTTGGAATCAAACAGTGGCGTAGAGTGCAATTCGGCAACGTTGTATTTTTCCATTTAAACCCATGTAAAAAGGTCGAATGCGAAGGTGTTCACCGAACACACAATAGTTCCATCTTTTTCATGGGTGCGATAGGGCGAACGTTGCCAAATTGCATGCTACGCCACTGGAATCAAAAAGGAATTTCTTGACCGAAAAAATCTATGATCGGTGTACTGTGCGGCGAGAACCTATCCGTGTTGACACCTGCCCTGCCACTATACGCACAAATAGAGCTAGAGTACGAGTGTCCTAAAAGTTCAGTGTTGCCAGATTGGGGTGAAAAAGCCGTACGTTTTACATTGATTTAAATGGGGACGATACGGCTTTTTACCCTCGATCTGGCAACACTGTAAAAGTTGGCGCACTAGCGGAGGGTATTTAAGCATTTCATTTATAGAAAGATGAGGGTCACTAGACAGTGTGAACCAGAAAGAAAGAAAATTAGCTTAATTTGCTTTCTGGATTTACTTGGGAATTTCAACCATAAATATCGGCTGCACTTTAATTAATAGAAAATAAAGTGTAGGGAATACAGTGTTGCCAGATCGAGGGTAAAAAGCCGCATCGTCCCCATTTAAATCAATGTAAAACGTACGGCTTTTTCACCCCAATCTGGCAACACTGAGGGAATACCCCACAAACACTTTCTCACAACAAAATTTTTCTGAGGGATCCCTCATACCCCACTTTATTACTCTGGGAAAGACCCCCTTTAATATTCTGAGGGACACCTCCAGACCCCCATTAACGCCTAATGAGCCAAGCCTGAGTATATTCGTTTTTCCGCTCTGGTCTATTTCACATTGTTTTAGTCTTTATTCCGGACAAATGCAAACATAGATGAAAACAATAAAATAGATAAGATCTCGTTGGGCGCCTTCAATTCGTCGGATAGGCAATTCCAACTCCATCAAGTACGAACAGTTAACTACCTTCCCTTCAAAACGCCTTCAATTCGTCGAAAAGGCAATTCCAACTCCCCCAAGTACGAACAGTTAACTAACTTCCCTTCAAAACGCCTTCAATTCGTCGAATAGGCAATTCCAACTCCAACAAGTACGAACAGTTAACTACCTTCCCTCTAGAAACGGAGGAGTAGTGTTCTCTTGAATTAACAATATGAGGAAACTAACCTGGTCTTTCTTGAACTAACCTGGTCCTTAAAGGGTTAAGGAGTTAATTTCACAGTCGGCTGGTTGCAGAAAGTTATTGTAAAATTTTATTAAGATTCAGACAGCTACATTTGAAACATTCCAATAGTTTCCTACGTTCACGCATTTTACCCATTTTCTCATTAATTTTAATAGAAGTCTTGTATCATCCAAAATAAGCCTGTAATTTAAAATTTCGAAAAAAAAAAAAAAAAAAAAAATGCCTCTGAGGAATGTTAAAAGCAACATATCTGCAAAAATTAGATACATGTATCCAATTTCCAATTTCCATGGACCGTTAATTCAAAAGTTATGCTACGATACAGACAGACAGACACTGCGCCATCGCAATACTTTCTCTATTTCTAACCACTGGCGCAACCAGGATATCTTCCATCTCTCTCATTTCCCATTTGAATGTATGAGCAGGAAAAGGACAGAAGGAGGGGGTTTTATCCCCTTGTCCATCCTTCTCTAACATACGTTTCTTAATGGGGAAAAGAGAGAGATGAAGAAACTCTCGGTGCGCTACTGTTTCTAACTTTGTTAGTTGTGAGAAAGTAAAAGTCTTGAATGCGCACAGTTTATCATAGCAAAAAAAAAAAAATCTTTCATTAACTTTTCAATTTTTGTTGTTTTCATCAAATTTTTTGTAAATTATTTTTTAATTATTTTTTTTTCTGCACCTTAAAAGTTGACGCGCTTATCGGAGGGTATTCAAACATTTCATTGATAGAAAGGTAAGGGACAGTCTGGACCAGAAAAAAGGAAAATTACCTTGCTTTACTTACTAAATTATTTAATTCAACCACCCCTAGCGTCTGAACTTTAATCAAAAGAAAAATTATTGAATGCACACAGTTTTATCAAGGCAAAAAAAAAAAAAAAAAAAAAAAAAAAAAAAAAAAAAAAAAAAAAAAAAAAAAAACTCGCATTAATTTTCCGAATGAAAATCGTTCATATTGAAACAACTGCTCATGAAGGGTAACAACAGTGACGAGGCGTGCTTTCCCTTTAAATACATTAGAAAGGTCGAAACATCGGGTCATCGCCGATGACCGAAGCATTCGATTCTTTCAGTGAGTTTAAATGGAGAAAATACATCGTTGTCAAATTTCACGCCTCGCTACTGGTAACCACAGTGGCTGCTTATGCAATGAGACAACTACGTATTCTCTCAACGTAAAACCATGTAAAACAATCGATCTTTCGGAGGTTCAATAAAATTGAAACCCAAAGCATCTTTAAGAAGTCGAAACTTTCGCACGGTTTAAAATGTAAACAACACGTTGGCGAGCCACGTACGTCGTACGTCTGGGTAATCAGTAATGTGTAAACAACACATTCGAGAGCCACGTACGTCGTACGGCTGGGTAATCAGTAATCGTACTGAAACCAAATTTTGTTTGGAATTGCGATTGGTCATAGGTCGCGGCTAAAGAAACACAATGCATCAATTAAATTTTCAAACAGTGGCGTCGCGTGCCATCTGGCAACAATGCAACTGCTCCATTTAAACTCATTAAATATATCGAATTTTCCTTGTGCACTGTGAACCCCCTGAATTCGATCTTTTACATGAGTTTAAATGGATGGAATACATTGTTGCCAAATTGCACGCGACGCCACTGTTTTCAAATAATCGATACTTTTGCATTGGATCAAATGGGAAATATAAACGACAAAGGTGATGCAGTAGCCGTTGAACTTCAATGAAGTTGAACTTCAACTCCTCATGAATAATAGAGAAGAATCGATCCTAAAGGGTCACTAATGGGGCTGTTGCACACTTTTGCTGGAAGCGTTTTAATATTCAACTGGTGTAAAAACCTCATAATATAACGATGGCAGTGCGAAAAACTTCGAAAATCCACTCCTAAACTCAATAAACGCTTTTATTTGCTCGAGCATAATGGTGGCTGAGGGCAGTAATAATGGAAGATCCCAATCTTAATTTTGCCACTCTCTATGCTGACAAGTATGATTCACAGAGTAATTAGTCATCACAGTAATGATCCACATACGATGAATGGTACTGTGACATCCATAGTGACATCGGTGTCAAATGAAAGTTAATATTGCCTCTTTATTGGTCACTTCTTGATGGAGTTACAGTATTGTTAGATGGGAATCTCTCATTATTATACTGCCCTCAGCCACCATTACGCCCGCGCAAATAATAAGCGTTTATTGCGTTTAGGAGTGGATTTTGGAAGTTTTTCGTACTGCCATCGTTATATTATGAGGTTTTTACATCAGAATCGAGTACTAAATCGCTTTTAGCAAAAAAGTGCAACATCCTCCAGATAATCGATCCTTTTGCATTAGCTCAAACGGGTAAGAAAATGAGAATCGACTACTCTTGTACCGCCAATTTCGGTCATCGATCAGTAGCTAATTGATACCCTATTGACCGATTTTTGAAATCATTAGGTGAACTTTAGCGATCGAATATCATTCACCGTCGTATGATATTCGATTGTTTCGTTGGTCTCACCGGTGACCGTTGAATTCCAGCGATTGGAAATTTTGAATTCACCTCCGGAGGTAGATTCGATTTTGAATTGTTGCAACCGGTGTCAGAAATCTCATCTTCTATCCTTTATGACTCCTTTCGCCACGATAATTTCGGAAGCAACGAACTTTTCGAATAAAGTTTATTGTACAGACCATGCGTAGAAGTCATTTTCCTATGAGACAAACATAATTTTAGCTCCGAAAACGTTAGTTTTATTGTTAAAAATGACCATGTTATTCAGAGCTGATTTAGAGGTTATGTTATGAAATATTACTATCGAATTTTTCATTTTCACGAGAATATCATTCAGAAGTTCATTCTCAACTCTCATTGGCTGGATTTTTCACCGATCGGCATCAGTTAGCACTTAGCAATCATCAATTCTTTAAGTGAATGATATTCGACGCTAAAATTTGCTTATTAAGGGGGGTCTCTCCACCTGCGAATTCACTGTTTGAGCCAATTGGCTTCTTTGTTGTCGATGCATCAGACTCGACCTATCGACTTCAAGGCAACTCTATATGGCTCGATCAGTTTATTCGCGCTTTTAAATTCGCAGGTGATGGAGAGAACCCCTTCAGATAAGACTGGGAGACTGCCCGGCAACGAGGTTGTTGGTGGCTTAAGTCCTAAAAAATAAAAGAAAATTTCCGATCAAAATTTTTGAACATCAAAGAGTCGCTTTTTTGTCACAGCCTTGACCAGTTGACCACCACTAACGCCCCTCCCCGCAGACATTACCCCCACCCCCTCCCCATGGGCACCCCGTCAGGAAGATATCATTTAAATCGGATGCGATGAGTTCTGTTGATCGGTGGAGCCGTGGTAAGACTGAGGAGCGCAAGTTGAAGAGAGATAAGGTGTAAATGTTGAGTTTGATTGAAACAAAGAACAGAAATCTCGTAGGAAACACTTTGATTGCGGTGTTGTAAAAGGAAGCCGCTCTGGCTCTGGTGCCAATACTCCAATAGAGCGACGCGGCGCACCGTGGTCAGAGATTTAAAAAAAAAAAAAAAAAAAAAAAAAAAAAAAAAAAAAAAAAAAATCGGTGAAAATAAATTGTAGGAATCCCTGACGAGCACTTTTTCACATCAAATTGATTCTAGCAAAGACCCCTAGACCCCCCTTTAATATTCTGGCGAAAACCCCTAGACCCCCTTTAATATTCCGGGGGAGCCTCTTAGACCACCTTTCAAAATGGTTCTGTTGCATACTTTTGCTACAACAATATAGAGACTTGATTCTTCGGTAAAATTCGGCGAAAATAACGATGCACACATGAAAAACGTTCATAATCCACCCATTAACTCAGGAAATCACTTCAATTTCAAACAGCCCGCGCTACACTAGACACTATTTGCACCGGAATACTACTACATAGACGGAACCACCGTGCATAAGTAAACAACATCGTAACTACAAAATGATGGAATTCCCTTCTAAATACATGAACTATTGTAGCTGCATTTGCTGTCTGGTCTTTTCGGTTAACCAAAGATTACAAAATAATATAAGAAATGTACGCATCTAAACGAAACATTCCAATGTTTGTAAGTTCTGTTCATGTTTACATAAACGAGATGGTTCCATCTATGTAGTAATGAGTCGAAGATTATTATAGTGTCTAGTGTAGCGCGGGTTGTTTGAAATGGAATTTATTTTCTGAGTTAATGAGTGGATTATGACAGTTTTTAATGTGCGCATCGTTATTTTCGCCGAATTTTACGTCAGAAACAATGAGTTATATTGATGTAGCAAAAGTACGCAACAGACCCATTCTGGGGGAAACCCCCAGACCCCCCTTTAATATTCTCTGAGCCCTTTTAAATATTCTGGGAGAGATTTTTCCGTTGGTTTTAATGGAAACCAATTTTCATCCTTAACTAAACTTAAAATTAAACGTTCAAAAAACAAAAAATGTTCCTCATTTCTGAAAAATTTGAATGCATATGGATCAATAATTCAAAAGTTATGCTGAGTTTCACGTTTTATGGCTACAGACATAGACGGACGCCCATAAAGTTTGTGCCTTTGCGCCTCCAAGTCACATACGGTTAAAAATATTAAAACTTCATGGATGAATATTTTTTAGTATGGTATATTAAGAATGATATGAGCAAGTTATTTTGTAATTTTCGTCATTTTCTTAGTCGTAGAGGGCCAAATATTGAAACAAATTACCTTGACAATCTCTGCGCCATTGCAATCATTTCTGTATTCCTAACTTTGTTTTAGTGCCAAAGAAAAAAATATAAGTGTTAATTTAGCAAAAGATTGTGAAAAATCGGGGATAAATGTAACACTGCAAAAATTTTAGTTTATAAAATGCTACGTTACCTAAGAATTTTGCTGATTTTGCCAAATTTTTTGCTTCTCTAGCACTTTTGTTGATAAATAAGCAACATTTGTTGCAATTTTAGCAATATTTTTTTTTAAATTGGTAATTTTCTAATGGAGCTGTTGCAAACTTTTGCTACAGGCTTATCAATAGTTGATAATGGGGTAATACCATGTAAAAATAACGATTAGCTCACTAAATAACCACAAAATCCACTCCTTAACTCACAAAATGCTTTTAAATGCGAGACCGTAATGGCGGCCGAGGCCGCGGTTTTCTCACGGCAACTGTATGCTTCTTCTTCTTCTTGTGTGGTGTTGCGAGAACACCTCGTGTAGATGGCGCTGATTGAAGATAGGGAACCCCAATGAAAACTGCGGCCCTGGCCGCCATTATGGTCTCGCGTTTAAAAGCATTTTGTGAGTGTAGGAGTGGATTTCGTGATTTTTTAGTGCGCTAATCGTTATTTTTACAGGGTATTATCCCATTATCAACTATTAATAAGCCTGTAGCAAAAGTTTGCAACAGCTTCATTGTAATTTTAGCAATGTAAAGAGTATTCCCCATTTTTACCATTTATTTTTTGCAATTATCACATTTTATTTTTTTCTGTGTGAGAAAGTGAAAAATGGTCAAAAATCAGTGAAAAATATAGTTATCAATAACCATCGTTTTTCGATCTATCAAGTTTAATTTAAAACTTTCCAGTGACACTTTTAGGTTTAAATTCCTTGCTATTAAGTATTTTCTGTGATTAAAATTGATCGTAAGGTTATTCTTCAGCGTTTAGTGCCGAAATCTGCCACCAGAGCGCTACCGTTTGATTAAAGTCAAGTTACAGCCCGAAAGTAATTTATATTTGAGAAAAACGGAGTGTCAGTTAGGTAATATACATAATCATCTGAAGAACGCCTCTTCAAAATATGTCGTCAATGACTCCAAAAATAAGGCTGAAAGTAAGGAATGTCGCAAATCGATTCTCTTGTATCGAGAAGCGATATTTCAGTTTTTGGTACTTTCAGCCTTATTTTTGAAGGGTATTGACGAGATATTTTGCAGAGACGTTCCTCAGATGATTATCTAGTACTAACTGACACTCCGCTTTCTTAAGCATAAATGTTGCACTATTTTGCTGTAAGCGATTTAAAAGTCGGTTCTGTTGTAAAAACCTACAAAAATAACGATGGCATCACTAAAAACTTCCGAAATCCACTCCTGAACTCGATAAACGATTTAATTTGCGCGGGCGTAATGGTGGCTGAGGGTAGTAACAATGGGAGATTCCCATCTAACAATTCTGAAACTCCATCGAGAAGTGACCAATAAGATACTACTTTCATTTGACACCGGTGTCACTAGGTGTTGCGGTACCATTCATCGGATGTGGATCATCAATGGATGACTAATAACCTACTCTGTGAATCATCCTTGTCAGCATAGCAAGAGTGACGAAATTAAGATAGGAATCTCCCATTGTTACAACCCTCGGCCACCATTACGCCCTCGCAAATAAAAGCGTTTATAGAGTTTAAGATTGGATTTCGGAAGTTTTTAGTGCTGCCATTGTTATTTTTCGAGGTTTTTACACCAGAATCGACTATTAAATTGCTTATAGCGAAAGTGTGAAACAGCATACGGTTTTAGTGCAAAGTCAACGGTTAGCCAACAACCACAACAATGCGCTCATCGGTCGCAATCGGTTGTGATAAAACTCGCGTAGCGTTCCAAACTATCTCACTCACTCTCCCGTGACCCTCATGTACATCCATCTCTTTCTAGTATCGAAATTCGTATACAGGGCCTTGTTTTACGACATATTATTATCAAAATCGCATTAAAATGCCTCGAGAAATTCATTTCTGCCATAAAATTTCACAAAATAAGTCTCTGTAAACGATTTTTGAAATTAGAGTGAGATGACAGTACATAGGGGTCACGTGAGAGCGAGAGAGACGAACTGGCTTTGTTTGGAACGCTCATCACCGGAAGCCGCTAGCACTAAAACCCTCTATTACTTTTGGCCTGTAATTTGACATTAATCGAACGGTAGCGCTCTGGTGGCGGAAGTCCCCACTAAACGCTAAAGAATCCCTTAACCCTGAACTGCAGATGAGCCAAGATCTGGAACAATTACTTTGAAGCCTTATCTAAAAGTAGGAGACTTGAGTTGTACTGTCGCTGCATGATGGGTCACATGTGGAACAGATACTAAACGAGTAAGAATTGTCGATTTTGTCCTAGAGCGCGCAGCACAGGATAGAGAACGTGCTGAGTGGTTGAAAATAGCTCTCTGAAAATTTGATAGAGATTTTCCGATTTTTATTGTTATGTTTGGGAGTAACGCAGGGGTACCATATACAAAAAAAAAACAACTATTGAAACTTACTAACTTATTTTTTACTACTTTAATTTTTTTTTTTTTTTTTAGCCTGAAAACTTTGTTTTCAGTTGCATGGATACCTAAATGCAAGTAAAGCCGTACAGTGAATCCCCGGTATCCGCGAACTCAGTATCCGCGGATTCGCTTAACCGCGATCAATTTTTAGCGGAATGTCCTCGTTATCCACGACCCCGTGATTTGCTTATCCGCGAATGAGAAGTAGAAAAATCATTAAAATGAGACGACGGACAGAGCAACGTCACAAATTAAAAGCTTTCGCTCTTTCTGGGCACGGTTGCTATGGAAAGGGAGTGTTGCATTGACCTAACCTCATGCCTCATCTTTCTGAACGTATTCCCAAATTTACAGTTTTAGAATTTGTGTTTTTTTTTTGTTTTCCAACCGAATTATTTGTCTTTTCTTTTAAACAATTTTTTTTTTCTGAAGTTTTTTTTCTTTTTCTAAAAAGTTCCAAAATATAATTTGTCAAACTTTAATCGGTCAAAATGTAATTTGTCAAAAAAATGTCTCAGAAAAGATCCAGAGAAGATTAAATTCCTCCTGCTCTCCCCTCAACATTCTTTGCCGGCTCCAGCTCCTTATCAGCTCATCAACCGAAAGGAGAAAGCATGGCGAAAAGGCCAAGGAGGGTCCTATCATTAATTGAAAAATTGCAAGTGCTATAGACCTCCTTAAAACAGAAACCAGCAGCGAAGTAGGGAGGCGATTTAGCCTCAACGAATCGACAGTAAAAGGCATCTAACATTTAAAATTTATCTAGTCCCGAACCACACGTTTTCCATTAGAATAATGCCCCGGCATCCGCGAGGTTTTTGCGGAACGGAACCCTCGCGGATACCGGGGATTTACTGTATTTGGAACAAATAATATTCAGGCTCTTCACCATTGAAATATAATGGAAAGAATTTTTTCACTATTTTTCCCTGTCTCAAGGATCAAAATTGTACTGAAAAAAATTATTTTATTGAAAAAAAAAAAAAAAAAATCATGCAGTAAAGGGTTAAAATTGTATAAATGATAAATTGATGAGCAGTTGACTTCTTGGTTTTTGGCCACTTTTTGACATTCTTAGACCAATATGCGACGTGATGCGGGCGCAGCGCGGCGTGGCGGTTGAGCAGTTGAGCTGTTCTCTTCTCTGCTCTGCTCCGTTGTGTGTTCTGTGCTTCTGTGATGTGCGATGTGTGCAGTGTTGCCAGATTGACGGTTAAAAGCCGTATCGTCCCTCATTTAAATCAATAGAAAACATACGGTTTTTTCACCCCCCGCAATCTGGCAACACTGGATGTGTGTGCACTCCGGTTTTATTTCTGTAGACTCGAGTCGAGAACTACACACGTCTGCGTCTCCGTCTACACACACGGCTTGTTACCATCCGATGTTGCCATATTTAACTTTAAATCAACTATACAGGGTGATTCAAAAGTCCCGGGACGGCTTCATAACTTTTGAACAGCTGCAGATAAAAAAACCAAACTTGGGGGATGTTTATAACTATGAATAGGAACTATTTTTTGGCGGACCCAAAAATTCCGAGGGGCGCCCATAAAGGGGGGTTTCGCTCCCCCATTCAAAATTAAATGGCAACCCCCATCTTGTGATACCTTGTTTGAAAGGGCACGCAATTTTAAGACTTTCAGCGCAACCCGAAGTTCAATATCGTTTTCAGTTTTCGATATATCAAAGGTCAAAGTTCGACTTGAACCCATTTTAGAAAAATCATTACTACTATTTCAGAAGTCGGAATTTAAAAAAAAACTAGGAGTCCAAAATACTTTAAAAAGCAAGTTCTTTTCAAAAAAAATTACGGATTGGACACAACTGTAGTCAAAAGTAGGTTTTAGAACCCCCAAAAGTTTTTGACATTTTGGCTCCTCAGGGGTGGATATCTCAAAATTTCCGTGTGATGAATCCTACCGAGTGATACATCGCTAAAAAGGGCATAAGAAACTGAGCATTTTGGCGCAAATCGGAGGTAAATATCGTTTTTTGCATTCGGGATATCGCGATTGTTAAAGTTCGATTTGCAAAGTTCTGGAAATTCTGGAAAGGAATCTTAGTTTCTGGCCTCACTTTCATTCTACTGGCATTTCAGAATGAAAATTTGCGGACCATGCGTCCTAAATTTTTTTTTCGATCGCCCTCAAGGGTTTTCATATCTTTTGCATCTGAGGCTCTTTCACTCATGCATGTCAACTCATGACTCTTAAACATGGGCAAACACGTGATGTCAAAAAAACCCCGCTTGTGACCCCTCTGTCGACTCAGCTTGGCGAATGGAGTCGAAAGCCCTCAAGGGTTTTCATCTATTTTGCAACTGAGCCGATTTAACTCATGACAACTCATGACTCTTAAACATGGGCAAAAAATTATTGTCACCAAAACCCCCCTTGTGACCCCTCCATCGACTCGAATTGGCGAATGGAGTCGAGCGCCCTCAAGGCTTTTCATATGTTTAGCATCTGAGGCTCTTTCACTCATGCATGTCAACTCATAACTCTTAAACATGGACAAAAACGTGATGTCACCAAAACCCCCCTTGTGACCCCTCTATCGACTCAGTTTGGCGAATGGAGTCGACCGCCCTCAAGGGTTTACATATCTTTTGCATCTGAGGCTCTTTCACTCATGCATGTCAACTCATGACTCTTAAACATATGGGCAAGAAGGTGATGTCACCAAAACCCCCCTTGTGACCCCTCTATCGACTCAGCTTGATGAATGGAGTCGATCGCCCTCAAGGGTTTTCATATGTTTTGCATCTGAGGCTCTTTCACTCATGCATGTCAACTCATGACTCTTAAACATGGCCAAAAACGTGATGTCACCAAAACCCCCCTTGTGACCCCTCTATCGACTCAGCTTGGCGGATGGAGTCGATCGCCCTCAAGGGTTTACATATCTTTTGCATCTGAGGCTCTTTCACTCATGCATGTCAACTCATGACTCTTAAACATATGGGCAAAAAGGTGATGTCACCAAAACCCCCCTTGTGACCCCTCTATCGACTCAGCTTGGCGAATGGAGTCGATCGCCCTCAAGGGTTTTCATATGTTTTGCATCTGAGGCTCTTTCACTCATGCATGTCAACTCATGACTCTTAAACATGGGCAAAAACGTGATGTCACCAAAACCCCCCTTGTGACCCCTCTATCGACTCAGTTTGGCGAATGGAGTCGACCGCCCTCAAGGGTTTACATATCTTTTGCATCTGAGGCTCTTTCACTCATGCATGTCAACTCATGACTCTTAAACATATGGGCAAAAAGGTGATGTCACCAAAACCCCCCTTGTGACCCCTCTATCGACTCAGCTTGATGAATGGAGTCGATCGCCCTCAAGGGTTTTCATATGTTTTGCATCTGAGGCTCTTTCACTCATGCATGTCAACTCATGACTCTTAAACATGGCCAAAAACGTGATGTCACCAAAACCCCCCTTGTGACCCCTCTATCGACTCAGCTTGGCGGATGGAGTCGATCGCCCTCAAGGGTTTACATATCTTTTGCATCTGAGGCTCTTTCACTCATGCATGTCAACTCATGACTCTTAAACATATGGGCAAAAAGGTGATGTCACCAAAACCCCCCTTGTGACCCCTCTATCGACTCAGCTTGGCGAATGGAGTCGATCGCCCTCAAGGGTTTTCATATGTTTTGCATCTGAGGCTCTTTCACTCATGCATGTCAACTCATGACTCTTAAACATGGGCAAAAACGTGATGTCACCAAAACTTCCCTTGTGACCCCTCTATCGACTCAGTTTGGCGAATGGAGTCGACCGCCCTCAAGGGTTATCATATCTTTTGCATCTGAGGCTCTTTCACTCATGCATGTCAACTCATGACTCTTAAACATGGGCAAAAACGTGATGTCACCAAAACCCCCCTTGTGACCCCTCTATCGTCTCAGCTTGGCAAATGGAGTCGATCGCCCTCAAGGGTTTTCATATCTTTCTCATCTGAGACTCTTTCACTCATGCATGTCAACTCATGACTCTTAAACATGGGCAAAAAGGTGATGTCAGTAAAACCCCCCTTGTGACCCCTCTATCGTCTCAGCTTGGCGAATGGAGTCGATCGCCCTCAAGGGTTTTCATATCTTTCTCATCTGAGGCTCTTTCACTCATGCATGTCAACTCATGACTCTTAAACATGGGCAAAAAGGTGATGTCAGTAAAACCCCCTTGTGACCCCTCTATCGACTCAGCCTGGCGAATGGAGTCGATCGCCCTCAAGGGTTATCATATCTTTTGCATCTGAGGCTCTTTCACTCGTGCATGTCAACTCATGACTCATAAACATATGTGCAAAAAGGTGATGTCACCAAAACCCCCCTTGTGACCCCTCTATCGACTCAGTTTGGCGAATGGAGTCAACCGCCCTCAAGGGTTTACATATCTTTTGCATCTGAGGCTCTTTCACTCATGCATGTCAACTCATGACTCTTAAACATGGGCTAAAATGTGATGTGAAAAAAACCCCGCTTGTGACCCCTGTATCGATTCAGCTTGGCCAATGGAGTCGATCGCCCTCAAGGGTTTTCATATCTTTTGAATCTGAGGCTCCTTCACTCATGCATATCAACTCATGACTCATAAACATGGGCAAAAAGGTGATGTCACCAAAACCCCCCTTGTGACCCCTCTATTGACTCAGTTTGGCGAATGGAGTCAACCACCCTCAAGGGTTTACATATCTTTTGCATCTGAGGCTCTTTCACTCATGCATGTCAACTCATGACTCTTAAACATATGGGCAAAAAGGTGATGTCACCAAAACCCCCCTTGTTACCCCTCTATCGACTCAGCTTGGCGAATGGAGTCGATCGCCCTCAAGGGTTTTCATATGTTTTGCATCTGAGGCTCTTTCACTCATGCATGTCAACTCATGACTCTTAAACATGGGCAAAAAGGTGATGTCACCAAAACCGCCCTTGTGACCCCTCTATCGACTCAGTTTGGCGAATGGAGTCGATCGCCCTCAAGGTTTATCATATCTTTTGCATCTGAGGCTCTTTCACTCGTGCATGTCAACTCATGACTCTTAAACATGGCCAAAAACGTGATGTCACCAAAACCCCCCTTGTGACCCCTCTATCGACTCAGTTTGATGAATGGAGTCGATCGCCCTCAAGGGTTTTCATATCTTTTGCATCTGAGGCTCTTTCACTCATGCATGTCAACTCATGACTCTTAAACATGGGCAAAAAGGTGATGTCACTAAAACCCCCCTTGTGACCCCTCTATCGACTCAGCCTGGCGAGTGGAGTCGATCGCCCTTAAGGGTTATCATATCTTTTGCATCTGAGGCTCTTTCACTCGTGCATGTCAACTCATGACTCTTAAACATGGGCAAAAAGGTGATGTCACTAAAACCCCCCTTGTGACCCCTCTATCGACTCAGTTTGATGAATGGAGTCGATCGCCCTCAAGGGTTTTCATATCTTTTGCATCCGAGGCTCTTTCACTCATGCATGTCAACTCATGACTCTTAAATATGGGCAAAAACGTGATGTCACCAAAACCCCCCTTGTGACCCCTCTATCGACTCAGTTTGGCGAATGGAGTCGACCGCCCTCAAGGGTTTACATATCTTTTGCATCTGAGGCTCTTTCACTCATGCATGTCAACTCATGGCTCTTAAACATGGGCAAAAAGGTGATGTCACCAAAACCCCCCTTGTGACCCCTCTATTGACTCAGTTTGGCGAATGGAGTCAACCACCCTCAAGGGTTTACATATCTTTTGCATCTGAGGCTCTTTCACTCATGCATGTCAACTCATGACTCTTAAACATATGGGCAAAAAGGTGATGTCACCAAAACCCCCCTTGTTACCCCTCTATCGACTCAGCTTGGCGAATGGAGTCGATCGCCCTCAAGGGTTTTCATATGTTTTGCATCTGAGGCTCTTTCACTCATGCATGTCAACTCATGACTCTTAAACATGGGCAAAAAGGTGATGTCACCAAAACCGCCCTTGTGACCCCTCTATCGACTCAGTTTGGCGAATGGAGTCGATCGCCCTCAAGGTTATCATATCTTTTGCATCTGAGGCTCTTTCACTCGTGCATGTCAACTCATGACTCTTAAACATGGGCAAAAACGTGATGTCACCAAAACCCCCCTTGTGACCCCTCTATCGACTCAGTTTGATGAATGGAGTCGATCGCCCTCAAGGGTTTTCATATCTTTTGCATCTGAGGCTCTTTTAATCATGCATGTCAACTCATGACTTTTAAACATGGGCAAAAAGGTGATGTCACTAAAACCCCCCTTGTGACCCCTCTATCGACTCAGCCTGGCGAGTGGAGTCGATCGCCCTTAAGGGTTATCATATCTTTTGCATCTGAGGCTCTTTCACTCGTGCATGTCAACTCATGACTCTTAAACATGGGCAAAAAGGTGATGTCACTAAAACCCCCCTTGTGACCCCTCTATCGACTCAGTTTGATGAATGGAGTCGATCGCCCTCAAGGGTTTTCATATCTTTTGCATCTGAGGCTCTTTCCTTCATGCATGTCAACTCATGACTCTTAAATATGGGCAAAAACGTGATGTCACCAAAACCCCCCTTGTGACCCCTCTATCGACTCAGTTTGGCGAATGGAGTCGACCGCCCTCAAGGGTTTACATATCTTTTGCATCTGAGGCTCTTTCACTCATGCATGTCAACTCATGGCTCTTAAACATGGGCAGAAAGGTGATGTCACTGAAACCCCCCTTGTGACCCCTCTATCGACTCAGACTGGCGAATGGAGTCGATCGCCCTCAAGGGTTATCATATCTTTTGCATCTGAGGCTATTTCACTCGTGCATGTCAACTCATGACTCTTAAACATGGCCAAAAACGTGATGTCACCAAAACCCCCCTTGTGACCCCTCTATCGACTCAGTTTGATGAATGGAGTCGATCGCCCTCAAGGTTTTTCATATCTTTTGCATCTGAGGCTCTTTCACTCATGCATGTCAACTCATGACTCTTAAACATGGGCAAAAAGGTGATGTCACCAAAACCCCCCTTGTGACCCCTCTATCGACTCAGACTGGCGAATGGAGTCGATCGCCCTCAAGGGTTATCATATCTTTTGCATCTGAGGCTCTTTCACTCGTGCATGTCAACTCATGACTCTTAAACATGGCCAAAAACGTGATGTCACCAAAACCCCCCTTGTGACCCCTCTATCGACTCAGTTTGATGAATGGAGTCGATCGCCCTCAAGGTTTTTCATATCTTTTGCATCTGAGGCTCTTTCACTCATGCATGTCAACTCATGACTCTTAAACATGGGCAAAAACGTGATGTCACCAAAACCCCCCTTGTGACCCCTCTATCGACTCAGTTTGGCGAATGGAGTCGACCGCCCTCAAGGGTTATCATATCTTTTGCATCTGAGGCTCTTTCACTCATGCATGTCAACTCATGACTCTTAAACATGGGCAAAAACGTGATGTCACCAAAACCCCCCTTGTGACCCCTCTATCGTCTCAGCTTGGCGAATGGAGTCGATCGCCCTCAAGGGTTTTCATATGTTTTGCATCTGAGGCTCTTTCACTCATGCATGTCAACTCATGACTCTTAAACATGGGCAAAAACGTGATGTCACCAAAACCCCCCTTGTGACCCCTCTATCGACTCAGTTTGGCGAATGGAGTCGACCGCCCTCAAGGGTTTACATATCTTTTGCATCTGAGGCTCTTTCACTCATGCATGTCAACTCATGACTCTTAAACATATGGGCAAAAAGGTGATGTCACCAAAATCCCCCTTGTGACCCCTCTATCGACTCAGCTTGGCGAATGGAGTCGATCGCCCTCAAGGGTTTTCATATGTTTTGCATCTGAGGCTCTTTCACTCATGCATGTCAACTCATGACTCTTAAACATGGGCAAAAACGTGATGTCACCATAACCCCCCTTGTGACCCCTCTATCGACTCAGTTTGGCGAATGGAGTCGACCGCCCTCAAGGGTTATCATATCTTTTGCATCTGAGGCTCTTTCACTCATGCATGTCAACTCATGACTCTTAAACATATGGGCAAAATGGTGATGTCACCAAAACCCCCCTTGTGACCCTTCTATCGACTCAGCCTGGCGAATGGAGTCGATCGCCCTCAAGGGATTACATATCTTTTGCATCTGAGGCTCTTTCACTCATGCATGTCAACTCATAACTCGTAAACATGGGCAAAAAGGTGATGTCACCAAAACCCCCCTTGTGACCCCTCTATCGACTCAGTTTGGCAAATGGAGTCGATCGCCCTCAAGGGTTTTCATATCTTTTGCAAGTGAGCCGTTTTAACTCATGACAACTCATGACTCTTAAACATGGGCAAAAAGTTATTGTCACCAAAACCCCCCTTGTGACCCCTCTATCGACTCAGCTTGGTGAATGGAGTCGATCGCCCTCAAGGGTTTACATATCTTTTGCATCTGAGGCTCTTTCACTCATGCATGTCAACTCATGACTCTTAAACATGGGCAAAAACGTGATGTCACCAAAACCCCCTATGTGACCCCTCTATCGACTCAGTTTGATGAATGGAGTCGATCGCCCTCAAGGGTTTTCATATCTTTTGCATCTGAGGCTCTTTCACTCATGCATGTCAACTCATGACTCTTAAATATGGGCAAAAACGTGATGTCACCAAAACCCCCCTTGTGACCCTTCTATCGACTCAGTTTGGCGAATGGAGTCGACCGCCCTCAAGGGTTTACATATCTTTTGCATCTGAGGCTCTTTCACTCATGCATGTCAACTCATGGCTCTTAAACATGGGCAGAAAGGTGATGTCACTAAAACCCCCCTTGTGACCCCTCTATCGACTCAGCCTGGCGAATGGAGTCGATCGCCCTCAAGGGTTTTCATATCTTTTGCATCTGAGGCTCTTTCACTCGTGCATGTCAACTCATGACTCTTAAACATGGGCAAAAACGTGATGTCACCAAAACCCCCCTTGTGACCCCTCTATCGACTCAGTTTGATGAATGGAGTCGATCGCCCTCAAGGGTTTTCATATCTTTTGCATCTGAGGCTCTTTCACTCATGCATGTCAACTCATGACTCTTAAACATGGGCAAAAAGGTGATGTCACTAAAACCCCCCTTGTGACCCCTCTATCGAGTCAGCCTGGCGAATGGAGTCGATCGCCCTCAAGGGTTATCATATCTTTTGCATCTGAGGCTCTTTCACTCATGCATGTCAACTCATGACTCTTAAACATATGGGCAAAAAGGTGATGTCAAAAAAAACCCCCCTTGTGACCCCTCTATCGACTCAGCTTGGCGAATGGAGTCGATCGCCCTCAAGGGTTTTCATATGTTTTGCATCTGAGGCTCTTTCACTCATGCATGTCAACTCATGACTCTTAAACATGGGCAAAAACGTGATGTCACCAAAACCCCCCTTGTGACCCCTCTATCGACTCAGTTTGGCGAATGGAGTCGACCGCCCTCAAGGGTTATCATATCTTTTGCATCTGAGGCTCGTTCACTCATGCATGTCAACTCATGACTCTTAAACATGGGCAAAAACGTGATGTCAACAAAACCCCCCTTGTGACCCCTCAATCTACTCAGCTTGGCGAATGGAGTCAATCGCCCGCAAGGGTTTACTTTGATTCTGTATCAGAATTGAAACTTGGTTTAAAAAATTACATAAAGTTAATAAAGAGGAGGGGACAAAAAATAATATTTTGAATTTGGCCTTCCTATAGGTACTACATAATTATACATAGGTTGAAGTTTCAGCTTTTCAGCTGCGAGTAGTTAAAGTTAGCATATGCTCATGGCTAATTTAATTCTCCAAATATCATACAACGATGAAATATATTAAGGAGTTAATGACACTGAAACTGGGAGACAACTATAAAACTAGAATGGGATATTATGGGGGAGGGGCCCTCAGCAGGCTGATTCTGCTCGTTTGGACGAGACGAGACGAGATAGCAAGAATCGACGAATCCAATGGGGCTATTGCACACTTTTGCTATAAGCGATTTAATAGTCGATTATGGCGTAAAAACCTCAAAAAATAACGATGGCGGCACTAAAAACATCCAAAATCCACTCCGAAAGTCAATAAACGCAGTTATTTGCGGGAGCGTAATGGTGGCCGAAGGCACTAACAATGGGAGATTCCCATCTATAACAATTCTGAAACTCCATCAAGACGTGACCAATAAGAGACTACTTACATTTGACACCGGTGTCACTTGGTGTTGCGGTACCATTCATCGGATGTGGATCATCACTCTGATGACTAATTACTCTGTGAATCATCCTCGTCAGCATAGAAAGAGTGACGAAATTAAGAGAGGAATCTCCCATTGTTAGTGCCTTCGGCCACCATTACGCTCCCGCAAATAACTGCGTTTATTGAGTTTAGGAGTGGATTTTGGAAGTTTTTAGTGCCGCCATCGTTATTTTTTGAGGTTTTTACGCCATAATCGACTATTAAATCGCTTATAGCAAAAGTGTGCAATGGCCCCATTGGTTTAAATGGCATCACGTGACGGATTTGAAGTCATTCAAGTGGGTTAAGGTTCGGATCAAGAGTCATGAATTTGAAAAGAATCTCTTGATTCGAACCTTACCCACTTGAATGACTTCAAATCTGTCACGTGACGCCATTTAAACCAATGGGATTGGTCGATTCTTGCTATCTCGTCTCGTCTCGTCCAAACGAGCAGAATCAGCCTGCAGGAGAAGTTATGCGTAGGGGCCTCCACTCGTTTCGATACGCCACTGATTGGTACGACCATCGTTAAAGCAGCGGCGGCTCGTGCAATGTGGCAACAATGGATTTCCTCCATTTAAAACTGTGTAAAATAATCGATTACTTGGTGAGGCGTAGCGCCTCACCTAGTATCGATCTTTTTGCATACGTTTAAATGGCAAAAGTGCACGGTTGCCAGATTGCACGAGCCGCCACTGCGTTAAAGTACCTGTTTTTTAGAGACTATCCAATGAACGGCTTTAAAAAAACAATCGCTTTAACGGTGATGACGATAGAAATAGCTTACTTTCATCATTTTAGACCAATAGAATCACTGATAGATATACTCTGTTCGGGATAAGAAGTCCGATGGAAAGTCAGGTAAAAACGCACTACATTGCAACACAGCGGTTTCTCGGCTGTCGATTCTTCCCCGCTACGTGCGTTCAGGAGGACCAGCCTTGTAGACCCTTTTATTGAAGAAGACAATACCGTGAACTGACCAATTTATACAGACCTTTGAACGCCCCTTCGAAAATTAAACTTTTGCGGCATTCCCGAATTTTGAATAACTGACTTTATATTTAAATTCTGCTCGACGTGCACAGAAAAATGATACCCAACGGCGGTTTAAGGAGTAATTTTTCAAAGAATTTGGCATTCCTGATTGAGTAATTCCAAGATGCTTTAATCTTTGAGAAATTACTCCTTGAACCACCGTTGGGTATCATTTTTCTGTGCACGTCGAGCAGAATTTAAATTTAAAGTCGGTTATTCAAAATTCGGGAATGCCGCAAAAGTTTAATTTTCGAAGGGGCGTTCAAAGGACTGTATAAAGTGGTCAGTTCACGGTATTGTCTTCTTCAATAAAAGGGTCTAAAAGGCTGGTCCTCCTGAACGCACGTAGCGGGGAAGAATCGACAGCCGAGAAACCGCTGTGTTGCAATGTAGTGCGTTTTTACCTGACTTTCCATCGGACTTCTTATCCCGAACAGAGTATAGTCTTATCGGTTGGTTCTATCGGTGAAGCAAATGATCGGCTCGCATGTAAACAAAAATTTGGCTTTGTTTCTGTCAGGAGTCAATTTCTTAATCGCGCAAGTCCTTCAGAAAGAAACAGTTACATCGATTTCTGTGTCCAGATCGTCACTCTCAGTGGCGGCTCGTGCAATGTGGCAACAGTGTATTCTCTCCATTTAAACCAATGTAAAACAATCGATCTTCAGGAGGTGCAATTGCACCCCAAGATATCGATAATTTTGCATAGGTTTAAATGGCAAATTAGCATAATTGCCAAGTTGCACGAGCCGCCACTGGTCACTCTAGAACACTGGTATACTTCTTTTTTAAACCAATTAAAAGGGATTGGCCACGACTTTTTTTTTTGCCAATTTTTTAATCGCGAATGTATCGCAGGGCTCTCAAAACTTCCCCTTCGCTCTTCCGGGGCATCGGCAATGTTACAGTAAATGGGAAATTAGACTTACGAGCAGATCTGTTTATCCCGGGGCTTGAAAATTGCCAATTGGGCGGGGTTCTCATCAAAATGTCCCATCGGCTCTTCCGGGGAATCGACAATGTTATTTTAAATGGGAAATTAGACTTACGAGCGACCTGTGCATCCCGGAATGCTTTTTAAATCGCCAACATAGCTCAAGGCTCCCAAAATGTCCCCTCTGCTCTTCCCAGGAATCGACAAGGTTATATTAAATGGGAAATTAGACTTACGAGCAGACCTGTTTATTTCAGGGCTTATAAATAGCCAATATAGCGCGGGGTTCTCAAAACGTCCCCTCTGCTCTTCCGGGGTACTGACAATATTATTTTAAATGGGAAATTAGACTTACGAGCGACCTGTTTATCCCGGTGTCTTTTAATCGCCAACATAGCTCAAGGCTCCCAAAACGACCCCTCTGCTCTTCCGGGAAATCGACAATGTTATTTTAAATGGGAAATTAGACTGTCGAGCGACCTGTTCATCCCGATGCTTCTTAATCGCCAACACAGCTCAAGGCTCCCAAAACGACCCCTCTGCTCTTCCGCAGTATTGACAATGCTATTTTAAATGGGAAATTTGACTTTCGAGCAGACCTGCTCATCCCGTGGCTTTTTAGTAACCAACGTAGCGCCGGGCTCTCAAAACATCTCCTCTCCTCTTCCGGGAGTACTACGAATTTCAGCAAGCAACAGACTGTTCGAAGCGGCATCGATGCTTGGAATCAATCTGAACGCATGCGCACAGACACAGACATATTCACGGTGTGCGCTGGTCAGCATTGGCTTTGTTTACTTTCGGAGAAAAATAAAAAATAAAAAAAAGTATAAGATTCAAATTTTAAAACAATGACACCGCCCCCCTCTCTCACTCTCTCTCTCTCTCTCTCCCTCTCTCTCTCCTCCTCTCTCTCTCTCTCTCTCTCTCTCTCTCTCTCTCTCTCTCTCTCTCTCACAGTTGTCTCTCTCTTCTCCCCTGCCCTCTTAACCTTTCTATTTCCGCCGGTCAAATTACGGTGCTTGGCCCGCGTTATATCCCTCCCCCCCCCCCCCCCCACCAATCAGGTCCGGTCAGACGCTACGTTGCTATACGCGTTTGCTATACTCGCGCTCCCTTCGCAGTCGGGTCGTAACTTTGACAATTAAAAATCCCACGCAAAAGTTTCGTTTCTGGCGGAAGTCGGAAATTCAAACTCCACGCGTGTTACCTACGCCACGCCTCGCCGCGCGCCCCGGCGTAAACGCCCTCACAGCCTGAAACTTTCGCAGAAAAATGACTATAGAGCCCATACATAGAATATAAGTCTGGCAAAAGCGTATTTTCGCGAGTTGCAAGGGTCTGAATGTGTCTGTTGCACACTCCGGCTAGAGCGTTTTAAAGAATCAATTCACATATGAAAAGCCATAAGAAATGATAATGGGTCTGTTGCAAACTTTTGCTACAGCGATGTAGAGTGTTAAATTTTAAGTAAAATCACGTGAAAAGTCCATTGGTGGTATCAGAAAGTCATATAAAATGCAGTAATAAACGCACAAGCGGCGTTTAACTGAAACGCAAGATGGCGGTAAAATATCGAGCAGCCTGTGTGCACGCACCGTGAATATATGATGGCCATAACGTTACCAACCTCACAGCATCGGAGGTTATGAGATTGTTTGCGTTGTGATTGGTTGTGATCGATGTTGTGAGGTTGGCCATCTTGGATGTTCATGGTGCTTGCATACAGGTTGCTCGATATTTTACCGCCATCTTGGATTTCAGTTGAATGCCTCTTGTGAGTTTGTTATTGCATTTTATGACTTTCTGCTGCCACCAATGGACTTTTCACGCGATTTTACATGAGCTTGATCATTTTATAGCGCTGTAGGAAAAGTTTGCAACAGACCCGTTGCAGCATCAGAAAACACGAAAATTCATTATTAAAGTCACAAATTTCGAAAAATACCAGACACTATTCACCCCTGTATCATTCCACCCAGCGCACGATATTTCGCGAGGTTGGCGCGGCACATTCAACTAATCATGGCCGACTGTCTTCCAAAGGATGCCTAAATGGTTTCGAACAAGGTTTCATTGTTCTGGAGATGCGATTTTACAATGGGCATGGTTTTAAATTGGGGGTTCCGCAGCGATCCATAGCGATAGAGGGGGAGGGGGCCATACATGTTGCAAGTCCTATCTCCAGTGGCATCGCGTGCCATCTGGCAACAATGCAACTGCTCCATTTAAACTCATTAAATATATCGAATTTTCCTTGTGCACTGTGAACCCCCTGAATTCGATATTTTACATGAGTTTAAATGGATAGAATACATTGTTGCCGAATGGCACGCGACGCCACTGCCTATCTCAAAGTGTGACAGCATGGGCGATCTGAATTTGGTTTGTTTGCCTCACTTTTGTTTAACCATAAATCAAAAATTGTGATTAATCTAGCGGGAATTGGTTTTAAACAAAAGTGCAAGTATGTTCAAGAGTGGCTATCTGGACACAAAATTCTAATACACCTATCCAGGTGAGAAAATTTTGCATATTTCTGTTATACGTCAGTTCCTCTATCGTGCAAATCCTTCAAGAGGAGACAGTTATATCGATTTCTGTGTCCGGAAAGCCACTCCAAAAAACTTGCAATTTCGTTTATAACCACTCTCAAATGTATTTGTCACAATTTTCTTTTAAAAATTTAAAGGTTAAAAAAACGGAGGCAAACAAACCGAGCCTGTGTGAGAAACGTCCATAAGAGATTTCCATCATGGCTACCTTCTTGGAATTTCAACATCACGCCCCACAAATCTTCTCCATTGCTATAGCTCGTTGTAATGGGTCTGTTTTGTACTTTTGCTACATCAATATGACACATTGTTTCTAACGTAAAATTTGGCGAAAATAACGATGCGCACATTAAAAACTTTCAAAATCCACTCATTAACTCAGAAAATACCTTCCATTTCAAACAACCCGCACTATAATACACACTATGTCACCGACTTATAACTACATAGATGGAACCATCTCGTTTATGTAAACATGAACAGAACTTACAAACATTGGAATGTTTCGTTTAGATGCGTACATTTCTTATATTATTTTGTAATCTTTGATAAACCGAAAAGACCAGACAGCAAATGCAGCCAATAGTTCATGTATTTAGAAGGGAATTCCATCATTTTGTAGTTACGATGTTGTTTACTTATGCACGGTGGTTCCGTCTATGTAGTACTATACCGGTGCAAATAGTGTCTAGTGTAGAGCGGGCTGTTTGAAAGTGAAGTGATTTCCTGAGTTAATTAGTGGATTTTGAACGTTTTTAATGTGCGCATCTTTATTTTCGCCAAATTTTACATAAGAATGAAGGTTCTATTTTGTTGTAGCAAAAGTATGCAACAGACCCATTGATACTAAAATTGTAACTGTTTAAATAAAAGTGGTTACCCTTACCCTGAAAAAAAAAAAAAAAAAAAAAAAAAAAAAAAATTATAGCCGAAAAATGTGTTCTCTGTTTCTTTACAGGAAGACCTTCTCCTCCGGGGAAACCTTTCCTGGTTCCGAATGCTAGTAACGCCATTCCAGATGTCGTCACAATCCAGTGGGAACCGCCTTTTGATTATGGTGGATCCAGGATAATCGGTGAGTACAACTTTTGCTTCACCCTTTCTTCATCAACAACTACATTTCTTAGTTAGAAATATAATTTTGACCATCATGAATGATCTAGACGCAAACTCCCTAAATTTTTGTGATTTTTGTTTTTTTTTTTTTTTTATTATTTATTTTCCTCAAGGATACATGTTTGAATGGTAATCTACAGTACTAAAAGCGACGGGCAGAAGGGTTGAATTGTTTCTCTGATGGACTGAAGAAAGAGTTTAGTATGTAACATGCAACCACAGAATAATACAATCAGAACGGAAACTCCCATAAGAGCCAATGGAAGCAAGTTTGGAATTGAACGGCACCAATAGGCAACGCTGTGGTCCTATATCCCAACATGGCGGACGTGGTTGATTTGTGTTGAAACTCATATTTTTCTATAAATTCTAAAAAGAAATCTTAGTTTCCGGCCTTTTATTCTACTGGCATTTCAGAATAAAAATTTCGAGGATCATGTCCTATATTTTTTTTTCGCGCGCGAATCCAGATGTAAGCATCCTATATCCCAACATGGCGGACGCGAAATGAATTTGCTTCAAAATCCGACATAGTTTCCATTCTGATTGTATTATTCTGTGATGCAACCATAGCCGTAGCCAGCAGGCCGATCCTTGAAATTCACGACTTTTGGGTGACTGGATAAGAATGGAAAACGGTGATTGGTGGAGACGAGTCACGTGCGGTTGCCCAGTCTAATCAAAATACGGAATGGATTAGATAATTTATCGGGTACTCCAAGACTGCCCGATAAATTATCTAATCCATTCCGTATTTTGATTAGACTGGACAACCACGTGACTCGTCTCCACCAATCACCGTTTTCCATTCTTATCCAGTCTACCCAAAAGTCGTGAATTTCAAGGATCGGCCCGCTGGATATTGTCTATCCCTCTCTTAGCCCATTTAAACGCATGAGTTAGAAAAGGATGGATATACGGGCTGTCACGTGACTTCAGCCCCTCTTTCTGTCCTTTTCTAACACATGCGTTTAAATGGGCTAAGAGAGAGAAAGACAATATCCTGGCTACGGCTATGCATGCATCACTCACCACCAGCGCCGGATGTTTTCATCGGTTTTCTCGTGGCATTTTTGTGTATAGAGCCGGGAAAATATGGTCAGACAAGAAACTCCTGCATTTCGTGAGGTATGCAATAACAAGTCCCAAGAGTACGAATAGTTGCTTTCAACAATTTGGATGAACAAGGCACACTCCGCACTTACAATTTAGACACCTCTGGGACCAAATAATGTTTGATCCCGAGCGTTACTTACGCACGGTCAGGTGACGTGTGTAGGCTCACTGATTGGTCGAAACTGCACGCAATTCAACTTGCGCACACAGCCGGGACCAAACATTTTTCGGTCCCAAATCTCGGGAAACAGCCAGAAAGACCTTGATTTGTAATGACGTTCGAAAAAGCAACCTGATTCAAAATTGTCAGGAACTCTAAATCAAATATTGCTCAAAACGCTAGTGCTGTTGACAGCTACCCATACTTCGTCCTAACCTCTGACACCTTCTCCTGCCAAACCATTAAATTTATTATTATTATCATTTTTATTGTTATTAAGGTGATTCTTCGACCTTTTGTGCCGATTTCTGCCACCAGATTGCTAGCGTTCGATCAATGTCAAATTACAGGCCAAAAGTAATTTATATTTAAGAAAACGAAAGGTCATAGTTACTAGATAATCATCTGAAAAACGTCTCTACAAAATATCTCGTTCGTAACTTCAAAAATAAGGCTGAAAGTACAAAAAGGTGATATATCGCAAATTGATTGTTGTATCGAAATGCGGTATTTCATTTTTCGGTACTTTCAGCCTTGTTTTTGAAGATTTTGACGAAATATTTTGCAAAGACGTTCTTTGGATGATTATCTAGTAACTAGATTATCTAGTTAACGTTTCCTTAAATATAAATTACTTTCGGCCCGTAATTTGGCATTAATCGAACGGTAGCGCTCTGGAGGCAGAAATCGGCACTAAACGCCGAAGAATCACCTTAAAAAACAATGATTAGGTTTGGAACATCTGGTTTATAGTACACAAGTCAACCAAATATATTCAAGACCTACGGGCTTTGGGAATGTGACCTACAGATGACGGAGTGGCGCGGTTAATCAAAGTTACGATAGCAAAACAAAAAACAAAAAACAAAGCTTTTTCCGCATTTCGATGTTGGAAGTTGGAGAATAAGTTCTACTGTTCGTCCAACAAAATATTTCGCCTCTGCATTGAGCTTGGTTTTTCCCGATTGTTTAAAAAACTTAATAAGATAGTAATTTTTTTAGGCGAAACGTCTTTGAAATATCTTTATTACTGCTAAAAAATGTACTTCGGGGTAAGCTTACCTTTTTTGCCCGTTCCCGAGTTCTCCGTTGACTGGTTACGAGTAGTAATTGTTTCGGAGAGCTTGAGCACGAAGTTGGAGTCAAGGATCATTCGTCCCGAACATTTTTTGAACCCTGAAAAAAAAAAAAAAAAAAAAAAAAAAAAAAAAAAAAAAAAAAAAATTGGTGAAACCTGCAATTTACAAAAGCTTAATGGGTCTGTTGCACACTTCGGCTAGAGTGTTTTAAAGTATCAATGCACGCGTAAAAAGTCGTGAAAATGACAATGGCAGCATCGAAAAACACCATAATTATTTATAGATAAACTCACGAATTGTGAAAAACACTAGACACGACATTCACTCCTGTATCTTACTACCACGAGCACGATATTTTGCGGGGTTAGCGCGGCACATTCAAATAATTTATCATGGCCGACTGTCATCACAGCTGACTTCATAAACGACCCTGGTAAAAATGACGACTACACGACTATTCCAAAAACGACTATAAACATAGTTGCCGACTATAATCTATAGTTGGCCAACTATAAATCCATAGTTGGCCAACTATGTTTATAGTCGTTTTTGGAACGGTTATAGTCGTCATTTTTACCAGGGGAATACACAGTAAACACTAGCGGCGTTTGCTGGGTCATTATTTTGTAACGGGTGGGACATTCAGACGACTTTGAAGTAATTTGTTTCAACTTTTTAATCATTTAAATGAAAAAACTATCCCACCAACAGAAAGTTCTCAACTTCTAGATAGTGATAGGATTTTCAAAATTTAAAAAAAAGTCTATCCAAAGCTGAGAAAAGAGCAAAATAAGGGTGTAACGGGTAGGACAAAAAGTGGACAAGGTGTTTTATTCACTTCAGAAAAAGTTGAAACTCTGTGAGTTTTGAAGAGATAAAAATTTGGAAAAAATATATAATAAAGGTGAGTGTATAAGCTTTGATCCTATACATAAAGTTTTTTTTCATTTACTAAATTATTTTTATCTAAACAAATTAATAAGTAGCGTAACGGGTGGGACAGCTAGGTTTTGTAACGGGTGAGACACGTGCGATTACGTCATTGAAAATGCACATCAAACCTGCCGTAACATCAACACGTTTGACCTCATTAGATTTAGATAATATTTTCGTCTCTGGTTGCATTTGAATGCAAAACAAGACTGCTAGGCACTAATTTTTAAATTTCAATTTTTGCATATCATGTCCACTTTACTGTAGAATGACCCTGTTCGAATTCTTACGTCTCAATGCCCTCAATGGAGCTGTTGCAAACTTCTGCTACAGGCTTATTAATAGTTGAATATGGGGTAATACCATGTAAAAATAACGATTAGTGCACTAAAAAATCACGAAATCCTCTCCTTAACTCACAAAATGCTTTTTAATGGCGGCTGAGGCCTCGGTTTTCTTATGGCAATTGCAGAGACAATATATAATAGAGACCACGCACTAGTCGTGCGCGCGGTGGCTGACTTATTTTGCGGGACTCAACAGGAATTAACACAGGGAGCATGAGAGTGCACCATCCAACACGGTCCATACGTTGACTGATGCAATTTCGGTGCTTCTGGTTTCACTTAGAGTCCCTGTATATCAAAGAGTCTCGCCATACGGGGTATAGATTCTGATTGGCTGCTAGATTTTAGGCTTTCACGGAGCTCAAGGAGGCGTTCTGTGTTATTCTCTATAAGAGAACCGTTAAAACACCCCTACGAGGAGACGTACACGCCTTCTCGGTGAACCGAACCAATCAGAGTGGACGCCTCCTTCGATTTCTTCTTCACGTGTCGAGACTCTTTGATATACAGGGACTCTAGTTTCACTAGGCAAAAATCTCAACGATGTTTCTCATCAGTCAACGTATGGACCATGTTAGCGGTGTTCTGTTGAGACCCCGAAAAAAAAAGTTCCCACCGCGCGCAAACATGGGAAAGATAGATAGTGCGTGGTCTCTATTATACAGGGTGTGGCAGACCACCCGTCCACTATCTTTATCTCAAAAACGGCCGAGAATTGAGCTTCGGGGGCAAAACTTTCATAGGGTATATCGACCCCAAGGAATTCAATGAAAATATTTTCAGCCCCCCAAAACCACCCCTTGGGGGTTATTTAGGTGGGTGGGTACCCGTATCTCGAAAAAATCAAATAGAAAGGGTATGTTTTGACATTGGAATCTAATACGGCATAAAAAAATAAAACTTTTTTATCCTTAAGCTTTTTTTCTAAAAACCACCCTTTTTTGAGTTAGGGGTGGTTTTCAAAAAATTTAGGGGTAATCTTTGATTGACCGCTGTGACCCTCCAAATCATTGGATTTCAAAAAACTAAGAAGTTTCTGAAAGGGCAGACCAAGGGCTTTCTTTTGATGTATCACATGCCTATTTTTTGTGAAAAAGGGTACAAGGCCCCCTCACCCCGAAATTTTGGGGCTTCGGGGGGCCCTACGTAAAAATTTTCAAATGTAAAGGTATGGCTTGTGACACATCATTTGAAAGGTCTTTCAGAGACGAAAAAAGTGATACCCCCCAAAAGTCGTAAAAACAACCCCCTTCCAAAATGGCGGCCGTTTTAAGGTTAGGCGGCTCAAGGAGGGACCTTCAGAAAAATGATCCAAAATTGAACGATACATGGCTAAAAGGGTCTTAAAAAGAGAAAAATAATGGTTCAAACCGCGAGTCAAACCGATTTTTCAATCCAAAGTTACGGCCGATTGAAATTTAGGGATAGTTGGGTTTCCCAAAAAGGCACCCCTAAATTTCAATCGGCCGTAACTTTGGATTGAAAAATCGGTTTGACTCGCGGTTTGAACCATTATTTTTCTCTTTTTAAGACCCTTTTAGCCATGTATCGTTCAATTTTGGATCATTTTTCTGAAGGTCCCTCCTTGAGCCGCCTAACCTTAAAACGGCCGCCATTTTGGAAGGGGGTTGTTTTTACGACTTTTGGGGGGTATCACTTTTTTCGTCTCTGAAAGACCTTTCAAATGATGTGTCACAAGCCATACCTTTACATTTGAAAATTTTTACGCAGGGCCCCCCGAAACCCCAAAATTTCGGGGTGAGGGGGCCTTGTACCCTTTTTCACAAAAAATAGGTATGTGATACATCAAAAGAAAGCCCTTGGTCTGCCCTTTCAGAAACTTCTTAGTTTTTTGAAATCCAATGATTTGGAGGGTCACAGCGGTCAATCAATGATTACCCCTAAATATTTTGAAAACCACCCCTAACTCAAAAAAGGGTGGTTTTTAGAAAAAAAACTTAGGGATAAAAAAGTTTTATTTTTTTATGCCGTATTAGATTCCAATGTCAAAACATACCCTTTCTATTTGATTTTTTCGAGATACGGGTACCCACCCCCCTAAATAACCCCCAAGGGATGGTTTTGGGGGGCTGAAAATATTTTCATTGGATTCCTTGGGGTCGATATACCCTAAGAAAGTTTTGCCCCCGAAGCTCAATTTTCGGCCGTTTTTGAGATAAAGATAGTGGACGGGTGGTCTGCCACACCCTGTATATTGTCTCTGGGCAATTGTACGCTTCTTCTTCTTCTTCTTCTTCTTGTGTGGTGTTGCGAGAACACCTCGTGTAGATGGCGCTGATTGAAGATAGGGAACCCCAATGAAAACCGCGGCCCCGGCCGCCATTACGGTCTCGCGTTGAAAAGCATTTTGTGAGTTTAGGAGAGGATTTCGTGATTTTTTAGTGCGCTAATTGTTATTTTTACTGGGTAATACCCCATTATCAACTATTAATAAGCCAGTAGCAAAAGTTTACAACAGCTCCATTCCTCACAGTAGGTTGTGAAAGGTACGGAAACCGATATTTGTGTTGAAAAATTATCAAAATGAAACAATAACACAGAGGGTTGATTTTCTACCTTCATAGCTAAAAGTGCGCGACAGCAACAGACCCATTAGATAGAACAAGCTCTCATACAGACAGTGTTGCCAGATCGAGGGTGAAAAAGCCGTATCGTCCCCATTTAAATCAATGTAAAACGTACGGCTTTTTCACCCCAATCTGGCAACACTGCATACAGAGCCTTCCTGTGTATTCGTAATGTGGAACGAGCTATATCGATAGAGGGGGCCAATGGGTCATACATGCAGTGTTGCCAGATTGGGGTGAAAAAGCCGTACGCATTACATTGATTTAAATGGGGACGATACGGCTTTTCACCCTCGATCTGGCAACACTGCATACATGCTATTAGTCTTATCTTGAAGCGTGACCGCATGATCGATCTGAACTTGGTTTGTTTGCCTCACTTTTTTTTTAACCTAAAATTAAAAATTGTAATTAATCTAAGCGAAACTGGGTTTAAACAAAAAGGCAAGTGTTTAATAGGGGCTAGAGGTAGTTTCAGAAGTGTAGGCGGACCTAGACCGATAATCTTTGGAATTTTTCAACATTATTTCTAACGTTACTCGATGAAAATGAATAAAAATGAAATTGAGAGTTCACTTTTCAACGAGGAACACTTTAAACGCAAAAGAATAAAGTAAGAGGCAAGTTTGATGCATCCTAATACACTAGTTGATGACTTGCTTGACAATGAAACAATGACTAGAAGACCCAAACGAAGGAAGACGTTTGAATTGGCTTCAGGTCGCTTTCTTAAAGGATGAGACCTTTAATCTCATACCAAATAAATGTACTATATGATGTAAATATTTAGGACCTAGTCAAATAGAAATTAACTGCCGAAAGCAGTATGCAATAGTTCAAATTATTATAGGAAAAAAATTGTAAGATAGTGTGTAAGCATTAGTGTCAATATGTAGCCCGTGTAAACATGTGCAAATAATAAATAAATAAATAAAAAAAAAAGAAAAAAAAGAAAAAAAAGAGGCAAGTTCGGTTTTATTTTAAAGGAATTAAATTTGAAAATTCGCCAAAGATTATGGTTTAGGTCCGCCTACACTTCTGAAACGAGCTCTATCTGGGACACAGAATTTTAATACAACTATCCATGTGAGAAAAGTTAGCTTTTTTCTGTCATGTGCCAGTTTCTTTATTGTGCAAATCGTTCCAGAAGAAACGCAGTTATACCTATCAATTTCTGTGTCCAGATTAGAGCCACTCTGAAACACTTACACTTTCGTTTAAAACTAGTTTCAAGTGTATTTGTCACATTTTTTTTTTTTTTTTTTTTTAAATTTAAATGTTAAAAAAAGTGAGGCAAACAAACCGAGCCGGACGTGGGAAAAACGTCCATAAGAGATTTCGATCATGGCTGCCTCCGTGAAGTTTCAATATCTCGCCCCACAAACCCTCTCTATCGCTATAGCTCGCGTTAGTCTGCAGTGCGCATCTCCAATAGTTCGACCTTTTTACATGCGTTTAAATGGACAAAATACAATGTTGCCAGATTGAACGCGACGCCACTATGAGCACAGCTTGAAGCATTGCAAAATCGCGTTTCTCGATATTCGCTTACAGAACGGGGCACGCCCAAAGCTCTCAAGTCCCGCTATGCCCAATGACAATGACAAGATGACAACGGGGGAAGTGTTAATGAGATAGAGTCGCGTTTTTGCCTTTGCCAAGTTGAGTCGTTACTGTCACATCGAATTGCATCTTTCGAAGATGAATGTCACATCGGCGCCGCCACTGCCATCGCACAGTAGTCTGGAATCGGCATAAAGTGGCAAAAAAACCTCAAGAAAAAAGTATTTTTGAAATTCGGTGTGTCCCCACTAAAATCAAAAAGATTTTCTTTTTAAATGGGTCTGTTGCATACTTTTGCTACACCAATATAGAACCTTGATTCTAATGTAAAATTTGGCGAAAATAACGATGCGCACATTAAAAACGTTCAAAATCGACGAATTAACTCAGGAAATCACTTCAATTTCAAACAGCCCGCGCTACACTAGATACTATTTGCACCGGTATACTACTACATAGACGGAACCACCGTGCATAAGTAAACAACATCCGTAACTACAAAATGATGGAATTCCCTTCTAAATACATGAACTATTGGCTGCATTTGCTGTCTGGTCTTTTCGGTTTATCAATGATTACAAAATAATATAAGAAATGTACGCATCTAAACGAAACATTCCAATGTTTGTAAGTTCTGTTCATGTTTACATAAACGAGATGGTTCCATCCATGTAGTTTTAAGTCGGTGAAGTGTCTAGTGTAGCGCGGGTTGTTTGAAATGGAAGGTACTTTCTGAGTTGATGAGTGGATTTTGAAAGTTTTTAATGTGCGCATCGTTATTTTCACCGAATTTTACGTTAGAAACAATGTGTCGTATTGATGTAGCAAAAGTATGCAACAGACCCATTATACGACAAAACTTTTCGTCCGTGATGTTGGCCTCCCCAGGCTCCCAACTAAGTTATAGCAAAGAATAGCAAATCGATAGCAAACTTGTGTGCAAAGAGAAATTGAAAAAATTCAATGTTGGGGGGGCCAACATCACGGACGTCAAAACTTTGGTGCGCTTAAATTAATAATCCACAAGGCTTTTCCATTTAAAAAGACGATAATGCAGAATACGCGATGATAATACACGTCGAAATTTCATCGATACATCGAAACAAATTTGAACGAGTCACAAATGAGAAATCACTGAGAATCAAGATACTTTTCAATGCTTTAGAGATGGTTTTAGAGGGAAACTAACTCATAGGTCTGTTTTTAGTCGAACGAGTATCGAAGCACCGATTGACATCAACATTAGTATCGAACCCATTCGATGGCAGGAAAACAGGTTCCGTCTATGTAGTTGTACGTCGGTGATAATAGACCTGTTTAGTGATGACGTCACGATCAAAATTGGTTCCAAACAAATGCTCTATCTCGCTCGCTCTCGTGGATTTAACCCATAAGAAATGAGATCCAAATTTTCGAACGCAAATTCATACTAGTTAACCACCAGTTTTCTAAAATTTTATTGTACCATTAGATTCCACGTACCTTAATGTATCTGTTCACTCTAAATTAATTCCTAAAAGATCAAAAGCTAATTTAAAATCACAGTTATGTCGAAAGATGTTCTATGTCTTGTCCTTGTCTTACTCACGGTCTCTTATAGGAGTATCACCGCCATGACACTCAATCATCCTAACCTCTCTTCGTATCGAAGCTTTGTTGTTAGAGGTATAATACATGGTGTGATGGTGCCGATGAATTTTGTGCCCATAAGAAACTGTGAGTGTGTGACAAGGACAAAACATAGGATTTTCTGCGATAAAACTGTGATTGAACATTAGTGCGCGATGTTTCAAACAGTTTTTTGTAGCGTGCTCATATTTTAAGGTACGTGGAATCCAATGGTGTAATAAAATCTGAGAGGACTTATTGTTGCTTACTAGCACAAATCTGTATTTGAAAATTATTTGGATCGTGTTTCTTATGGGCAAACCCACGAGACCGAGTGAGATGAAGCATTTGTTTGGAACCATTTTTTTTTTCATGACGTCACACTAAACAGGTCTATAGTATCTATAGTGTAGCGCGGGTTATTTGAAATGTAAGTGATTGCCTGAGTTAATTGAGTGGTTTTTGAACGTTTATAATGTGCGCACTGTTATTTTTACCGAATTTTATGATAGAATCAAGGTGTCAAATTGCTATAACAAAAGTACGCAACAAACCCCTTTTAATTCGAGAATGAATTCAGAATACAAAATATACTCGAAGAGTCATATCGAATACTGCATTTAGGTCCTCGGCATTGGCGTTGCGTCCAATTTGGCACCGATGCGGTTCGTCCATTTAAACCCATGAAAAATATCGCAGTATAGGGTGCTCGGTGAAAACCTTCGCATTCGACCTTTTTCATGGATTTAAATGGATAAAATATAACGTTGCCAAATGAGGATGTTGCACACTTTTGCTATAAGCGATTTAATAGTCGATTATGGTGTAAAGACCTCCAAAAATAACAATGGCAGCACTAAAAACTTCCGAAATCCACTCCTAAACTCGATAAACGATTTTATTTGCACGGGCGTAATGGTGGCTGAGGGTAGTAACAATGGGAGATTCCCATCAATCAATACTATAACTCCATCAAGAAGTGACCGATAAGAGACGACTTTCATTTGACACCGGTGCCACTTACTAGGTGTTGCGGTACCATTCATCGGATGTGGATCATCACTCTGATGACTAAGTACTCTGTGAATCATCCTTATGTGAGCATAGAAAGAGTGACGAAATTAAGATAGGAATCTCCCATTGTTACTGCCCTCGGCCGCCATTACGCCCTCGCAAATAAAAGCGTTTATTGAGTTTAAGAGTGGGTTTCGGAAGTTTTTAGTGCTGCCATTGTTATTTTTTGAGGTTTTTACACCAGAATCGACTGTTAAATTGCTTATAGCAAAAGTGTGCAACAGCCCCATTTGGCACAGATGCGGTTCGTCCATTTAAACCCATGAAAAAGATCGAAGTATATGGTGTTCGGTGAACATGCACCTTCGCATCCGACCTTTTTCATGGATTTAAATGGACAAAATATAACGTTGCCAAATTGCACGCCGAGACCACTGGTCCTCGGCAGTTCAACCTCGGTACTCTAGTCCCTGTCCAACTCTGCTTCATAGTATATAACAAATATGACTTTGCAAAATTTAAATTTTAAAAAACAATGACACGCGCGTGACATTCACGATTAAAATCAAAGGCAGATCCAGCCATTTGGCAACATCGAATTCTCCCATTTGAATGTATGAAAAACAATCGATTAGGAAAGGGGACATGACCCCTTCAAAAATCGATTGTTTTTCATAAGTTCAAATGAAAAGAATGCATGGTCGCCCGATTGCTCGATCCGCCCATGAATAAAACAATGGGCGAAAAGAAGTGTGGGTGCGACGCACTTCAATTACATTATTCCCTCTTTTGATATGGTTGCCTTCCTCTTTAGTGAAGTGCCACGAGAGAATGAAAATAATCGCGAATCCAGTGGCATAGCGTGCGATTTGGCTACATTGCAGTTCTTCCATTTGAACCCATCTAAAAGATCGAACGATTGGGTGTTCGGTGAACACCTTCGCATTCGACCTTTTAGATGGGTTGAAACGGACACACTACAACGTTGCCAAATTGCACGCTAAGCCACTATGCGAATCTATATACTTTGATTCGTTCGGTATCAACCGAGTTTTATGTCAGCTCGAGCCATTTGGTTACCGCATCCTGGTTCTATGCCCTATCATCCAAGCACTGACAATGGTCCACGGGAATTTTCACCCAAAGCCATTTTAGCAACAGGCTTTTATGCCCAAGTTATTTCAATCATGCCCCGTTTAAAATCTTCGGTTCATTCTCACAAATTACTCTGAAAATTAAATTAAATTTTTTTGGGAATATCTGTGCTTAAATTGATGATGTGAAGCTTACCTACACATAGTCTGTTTCATTCGAATATCGTTCTTATAGTTAATGTCGACGACACCTATAAACACAGTCAGTTTCATTGGAACATCATTGTTATCATTAATGTCTTCAATACGTATAACACAGACCGTTTCATTGGAATACCGTTGTTTTCATTAATGTCGTTTGTACCTATGCACACAGTCAGTTTCATTGGAACATCGTTGTTATCATTAATGTCTTCAATACCTATAACACACTCCGTTTCATTGGAACATCGTTGTTATCATTAATGTCTTCAATACCAATAACAAAGTCCGTTTCATTGGTATATCGTTGTTTTCATTAAAGTCGTTTGTACCTATGCACATAGACAATTTCATTTGAGTATCGTTGTTATCATTAATGTCTTCAATACCTATAACACAGTGTGTTTCATTGGTATACCGTTGTTTTCATTAATGTCGTTTGTACCTATGCACACACTCAGTTTCATTGGAATATCGTTGCTATCATTAATGTCTTCAGTACCTATGCACACAGTCAGTTTCACTGGAATATCGTTGTTTTCATTAATGTCGTTTGTACCTATGCACACAGTCAGTTTCATTTGAATATCATTGTTATCATTAATGTCTCCAATACCTATAAGACAGTCCGTTTCATTGGTATACCGTTCTTTTCATTAATGTCGTTTGTACCGATGCACACAGTCAGTTTCATTGGAATATCGTCATGGTCTTTTCCCCATATGAAAGCATGTAGATTTGAACGCCCGCGCTTCAGCTGCTCCAGCTTTACTGCCGTGTTACCGAAGACAGCAATATGTGCAAAGTCGACGTTTCCAGGAAATTGGCTTTGAAGTTTTAACGCTGTGTTTCATATCGAAAAAATCCTCCGTTTTATATCCAATTCTCAGTAATTGGCACTCAGGGTCTTTAAAATCGTTGAAATGGTTGCAAATCAGTAGATTTTATCTTTAACAGTAAAATATAGGGACATTTTAACTCCATGTCGGGTGAGGTTTCCGCAAGTCGCCAGTATACGCGCTATGTTGCGCGAGACAGCAGTATATCCAGCACGTACTACTGAATTGCGAGAAAACGTTCACTTGCGTGCTTTTTTCGCAATAAAGATGAATTTTGCAATTTTACCGCACATAGTCTGTTCTACAGACATCGCATTTGATCGAATTTTGAAGAAATCTCAATTTCGAAAACTTATGTGACTTACTGCTCTTTTTGGTAACACGGCAGTATATGTCATCCCCTTCCTCACTCTACCCAGTGATAGTCCCAGGCAAATGACTGAACTGTGTTCTGTGTAGTTAGATCATGGTTCGAACCGCGGACACCACTTCGCACTGCTTGAAGAGTCAACAGTTTTTTATTTCTAAAATTAATGAATTTACGTTGAAAGAACTTTGCCTGCGAGCATGATTCAGGAAGATACCCTGCAAGTTTGAAGCTGATGCACTCAAAAATAAAGCCGGAAATAGTGAAATACGAAAATTCCCATAAACTACAATGAGTGCGAATGAGGCAGATAGACATATTATCACTCGCACTCACTTGCACTCACTGAGCTTATGGCGAGATGAATTAAATAATTTAAGGCTCTAATGGGTCTGTTGCAAACTTTTGCTCCAACGATTAAGAGAGATTAATCCATTGGAAAATCGTGTTAAAAGTCCATTGGTGGCATCAGAAAGTCATAAAATGCAATAATAAACTCACAAGAGGCGTTTAATGAAATCCAAGATGGCGGAGAAATATCGAGCAATTTGTATGCATGCACCACGATCATCCAAGGATAGCCAACCTCACAATATCCATCAAAACCGTCGTCGTTGTGAAAAAACCTACCAGGTTTTCTTTGATATCTCGGTCTCTCTCGATAGACTGAGATGTCTGCTCCATAATAACGCCATCTAGAAGGCGGGTCATATCACCGTTTTCGAGGAAAATAAATTTGAAAATATATAAGTCGACATTTGGAGGATGTTTTCGCCTGTGTGCCGCGATGCAATTCGGGCGTCGTCGTTGTGAAAAAACCTGCCAGGTTTTCGTTGATATCTCGGTCTCTCTCGATAGCCTGAGATGTCTGCTACATAATAATGCTATCTAAAAGGTGGGTCTTATCACCGTTTTCGAGGAAAATAAATTTGAAAATAATATATAAGTCGAAAATTGAAGGATTTTTTCGCTTGTGTGCCGCGATGCAATACGGGCATCGTCGGTGTGAAAAAACCTATCATGTTTTCGTTGATATGTCGGTCTCTCTCGATAGCCTGAGATGTCTGCTACATAATAATGCTATCTAAAAGGTGGGTCTTATCACCGTTTTCGAGGAAAATTAATTTGAAAATAATATATAAGTCGAAAATTGAAGGATTTTTTCGCTTGTGTGCCGCGATGCAATACGGGCGTCGTCGGTGTGAAAAAACCTATCATGTTTTCGTTGATATGTCGGTCTCTCTCGATAGCCTGAGATGTCTGCTACATAATAATGCTATCTAAAAGGTGGGTCTTATCACCGTTTTCGAGGAAAATTAATTTGAAAATAATATATAAGTCGAAAATTGAAGGATTTTTTCGCTTGTGTGCCGCGATGCAATACGGGCGTCGTCGGTGTGAAAAAACCTATCATGTTTTCGTTGATATGTCGGTTTCTCTCGATAGCCTGAGATGTCTGCTACATAATAACGCCATCTAGAAGGCGGGTCATATCACCTGTTTCAAGGAAAATAAATTTGAAAATCTCTAAGTCGAAAATTGGAGGATTTTTGAACCTGTGTGCCGGGATGCAATTCGGGCGTCGTCGTTGTGAAAAAACCTACCAGGTTTTCGTTGAGATCTCAGTCTCTCTCAATAGCCTGACATGTCTGCTACATCATAACGCTATCGAGAAGGCGGGTCATATCACCGTTTTCGAGGAAAATAAATTTGAAAATCTTTAAGTCGAAAATTGAAGGATTTTTTCGCCTGTGTGCCGAGATGCAAATCGGGCGTCGTCGTTGTGAAAAAACCTACCAGGTTTTCGTTGATATCTCGGTCTCTCACGATAGCTTGCGATGTCTGCAAAAAAAAAAAGTCCATTGGTGGCATCAGAAAGTCATAGAATGCGATAATAAACTCACAAGAGGCGTTTAATGAAATCCAAGATGGTGGAGAAATATCGATCAATCTGTATGCATGCACCACGAACATCCAAGGATAGCCAACATCACAATATCGATCAAAACCAATCACAAAGTAAACAAACAGAAAACCTCTACGTCCAGTGAGGTTGTCAAAGTTGGCCATCCTTGGATCTTCGCTTGCTCGATATTTATCCGCCATCTTGGATTTCATCAAACGCTTCTTGTGAGTTTATTATTGCATTTTATGACTTTCTGATGCCACCCATGGTTTTTTCAGGCGATTTTACATTAAGTTAAACACTCTTAATCGTTGTAGCAAAAGTTTACAACAGATCCATTCTCAACCATTTTTGCTCGTTTTATGTCCTCAAAAATCCATAAAGAAATCGCGTCTGTACCAGTGGTCTTGGAATCAGTGCTTTTCTTTGTTTTGAATAGGGCAGTTGCAAGGGTCTGAAATGTTTTCTTTTTTATGCAGGAAATGAAAGTACTTGATGAGCTGTGAACAACGATGCCTTTGGTTTCTCATTAAGTCCCATTGTTCCGGAGATGAAATTTTGACCCGAAATACATATTGTTTTAAATGGGAATTCCGCGTAGTGACGTCACTACGCCCACAATTTTTTACAACTTTGCACGTGTGTATCTCCAAAACCGGAACACTTCAGAAAAATCAAAGGCACCATTGTTCTCAGCTCATCAAGTACTATCATTTTCTTTATGAAAAACACAAATTTTCTACCCTTGCAACTGCCCCATTGGAAATGCCAAAAACACACTAGCGGCGCTATTCATTAGATTGAAAACTGGAAAAGTTTCGTCTGGAATCACCTTAAAGGAATAATAAAGGAAACTCGAAAGCTATTAAAGGCTAGACACTAGACTTTGAGGTTTACACAGATTACGCTGGTAGCTGGGGAATGGTTATTTCCCTTCACGCAGACAATGCGAAGCGTGCACTGTTCTTAGTAATTGTTTTAAAATTGGCAACACTGAAAAATATTCATTCTACATCACTCTGGAATTCGCGAATCATCCGCGACACTCACACAACAATGACCCAGATCTAAATAAGACACAAACAAACGGTCTCTGTCTTTCCATCTCTCTCTCTCTCCCTCCCCCTCTCTCTTACTCTTACTCTCACTAACTCTCTCTCTCTCCCTCTCTCTCTCTCTCTCTCTCTCTCTCTCTCTCTCTCTCTCTCTCTCTCTCTCCCTCTTGTTTGTTTCATTCAGAACGAAGGGGTTCAATTGCTGCGTGATGATTGAGGAAAAGTACACTTAAGAAAAGGGGCTCTTGCGAATGTGATCTATGATTTATCGTCTTTTAGAGGCGAATCGAAGCATCTCTCTCTCTCTCTCTCTCTCTCTCTCTCTCTCTCTCTCTCTCTCTCTCTCTCTCTCTCTCTCTCTCTCTCTCTCTCTCTCTCGTCTCCCTTTTCTGTCTCATTTATTTTAATTGGCTTAAAATACTACTATAACTCATTAATTTATTTCATTTTGTTATTTAGTTATTTATTTACTCAATTCTTTATTTATCTATCTATTTAGTTATTTATTTATCTATATATTTTCATTTTTATTTATTTCATTTTATTTCATTTTATTTTATTTTAGTTTATTTTGCTTTCTTCTCTGATTTGAATTTTTAATTTATCTTCAAACTTTATCTTTTAGTTTTACATTCACTGCTATGCTTTTTGCATCTCTTTTCTGAATAATACTTTATAACTCAGCGTTATTCGTTATATTGAATGCATAGTAAGCTTATTCCGCCTAGAAAATCTAGAGCCAGTCCGCCCCTGGAAAAAACCGCCGCGTATTTACCAAAACATAATTGATATGGTAAAAGCCAGAGTTGGGCAAAGGGGGGTGGTAGAGTAATCGTAATCGTCGTTTTTTCGGAGGATGATTTTATGGTAATCAGGGCTGATTTTTTGCAAACGACCTATCATATTAGTTGCAAAAGAATCAAATCTAATCGAAAAGACCCTAAAGTTTACTATTTATCACTGAAAAATAGATTTAATTGCCATCCAAAGGTTCGAAGATTACGGATTACCTAGTAATCGTGTAATCAATTATACACTCCTATTTGCCCAACTCTGGTAAAAGCGATAGGTAGATAACTATTCCCACTCGACGCCATCCCTTGTTGCATACCCTGCCATTTGAAGGCGCGTGCCAATCAGCAAGCTAAAGCGACAGAGGCTGATACATGCTATAAATCCTATCCCAACAGTATGGACGATCTGATTCTGGTTTGTTTGCCTCATATTTTTTAACCTTAAATTAAAAATTGTTACTAATCCAGTGGATATTGGTTTTAAACGAAAGTGCAAGTGTTTAAGAGTGGCTATCTGGACACAGAATTCTAATAAAACTATCCAGGTGAGAAAAGTTTGCATATTTCTGTTATGCGTCAGTTTCTTCACTGTGCAAATCCTTCCAGATGAAACAGTTATTTCGATGTCTGTGCCCAGATAGCCACTCTAAAACACTTGCACTTTCGTTCATAACCAATTTCAAATGAATTTGTCAGAGTGCGTCAAACTTGCGTCAAAGTGCAAGTGTTTCAGTGTGGCTATCTGGACACCGAATTCCAAAACAACGACCCAGGTGAAATTTTTTTGCATATTTCTGTTATGCGTCAGTTTCTTTACGGGGCAAATTCTTGCCCCATAAAGAAATCTCTCTCTCTCTCAAAAGATACATTTTTATCGATTTCTGTGTCCAAATAGCCACTCTAAAACAATTGCACTTTCGTTTAAAACAAATTTCAAATAGATGTGTCACAATTATATATATATATATTTTTTTTTTTTTTTTTTTTTTTTTTTTTTTTTTTTTTTTTTTTTTTAAGAAAAAATCGCAAGGTTAAAAAAATGAGGCAAACACACCCAGCCTGGGTGAAAATGTTCATAAGAAATTTCTATAATGGCTGCTTTCATGCTGCCTCAACATCACGATCCCAGGTCCCATAAATCCTCTATAGAGGATTATCTATGGATCTATGGTGCCTTTGATAACTTTCCATAGATAGAGTCCCAAGTTTTGTATAGGAAGTACAGACACACAAGCTCAACAGTCAACAAGGTCTGATTGCAGGGGCAGATTTACATCTCTTGAGGCCCTACGCAATTTTGAATTTGAGGCTTCAAGAAAATGGGTAGGATACCTGGGGGGTCTGAGGGCATCTACCAGAAAGAAAGGGGGTTTGGAGATTCTCCCCCTTATCATTTTTTTTTTAAAAGGCATTGAAATTCAGTTTTAAACTGTTTTTTTCCCCCCAGCAAATTTTATTAATAGATATCTTTTGGCGTATTTTTATTCTCCTTTTTTGTATTTTTCTCTCTTTTACTCTCTTTTATACTCTTTTTCTCTCTATTTTTCTCCATTTTCCTCTGTTTTGCTCTCGTTTTCTCTCTGTTTCTATCTTTTTCTCTCTCTTTTCCTCTCTGTTTCTATCTTTTTCTCTCTCTTTTTCTCTGTGCTTCTCTCTTATTCTCTCCGCTTCTCTGTGTTTCTCTTTTTTTCTCACTTTTCCTCTATTTTTCTCTCTGTTTTCATATTTTCCTCTCTGTTTCTATCTTTTTCTCTCTGTTTCTCTCTTTTTCTTCTCTTCTTCCTCCGTTCGGAAAGTGAGGCCCCATTAGATCTGAGGCCCTACGCAGTTGGGTCAAAATTCCGAAACGGGCCAAATGGTGTCCCAACAAGATAACATTCTTAAAAAGATCAAATAAGTGCGATGTTTCTATTTTTAAGTCGAATGAACTTAGTTTTATGAGGAGCAATAGTAATAGTTGCTTTTAAAGTTATTTAAATACTAATTTTAATTGTTTTATGGTTCAAAATGTCCGTCGGTTACGCGTCCCCCACACGAGTTTCTGGTATTTAACCTAAGTTTTTGACCATATTTTGAGGCTGCAATGAATTTTGAAGGTGACGGAAATGCTCAAAAAACTCCGTAGAACACGTGTAAACTATCGTTTTTTACGAAATTATTTTTCTTCATGCCATAAATTGTGAAAAATGGTTGTCCCCCGGTTACAAAATGTCCGTCGGTTACGCACAGATTTCACTGTTTTATCACATCTTAAAAGCTTATTTAAAAGTGAAACTGGGTAACTTACGATTTTCTCAACCACGCTCCAACGTTCTAAACAGGAATTATCAACATCTGTACTAATGGATTTTATTTGGAAACGATTTTCACCAACAAATCCGATCTCGTGATTTGCCTATGGTCCTAGTCAGCGGCACTTAAATATACGAGAAAGGTATCTAATACAGTAAAGTTCCGCCCTGTAATTTTCAATTCAATTCAACTACCGTAATTTGCTTTAAAAATCAACATCAGAGATTATTGTTACAAGTAATATTGCTTTTATTAAGTACTTTTGAAAATGTCGGTTACGTAACCGACAGCGTAACCGACAATCGACAAGTTATTTTCCATTAGTTCATCATGCGTTTCCGGCTGTTTCCGCGGTACATGAGAAATATCGAAAAAAGCAGCGGAACCCTTCAGCAAAAAGTCTTTTCTAGTAGTACTGAAGGTAGAAAATTACTCATTAGGTTTAAATTTCGACTTGAAATTTTCATGGAGCATGCACGCTCAATTGGCCCGATTTGAAATCATGACCCAGTTGCTTATTTTGCGTAATGGTAAATCGCCCCTATCTGATTGGCATCTGATTGGTCATTAATTGTTGGCTTTCACGGGAGTGAGCACGAGTCGACGACATCGAAGGCTCCACAAAAAAGAGTCGATGAAGGTTATTATTTTGTGATCTGTGACCAAAGAGTAAACAAGAGTCGCAATTGAATGGAAGGCCTGCGTGGTCAACGTAGATAAGGGATCCGAACGCGGGCTGGTCTCTGATTGGCTGCAACGAGTGGAGCAAAAATGACTCGGGGTATAGGGAAAATAACACGGGATTTTTGTTCCGGGGCGTTTATCTCGAAACCTAAGCAAAATCGTATCGAAACAATTTATACGAGTCGATTCAGCAGATTTTTCCAAACAATTTGATAGGTCATAAGTGCCACTTTATTGCAAATTCGAAAAGACTGTTTCAGTTTAAAAGTACGCACAATAGTGTGATTACATGCTTGGCGTGTGTTCGAGCAGTGTTTGAGTAACTCACTATTGTGCGTACTTTTAAACTGCTACAGTCTTTTCGAATTTGCAATAAAGTGGCACTTATGACCTATCAAATTGTTCGGAAAAATCTGCTGAATCGATTCGTATAAATTGTTTAGATACTATTTTGCTTAGGTTTCGAGATAAACGCCCCGGAACGAAAATCCCGTGTTATTTTCCCTATACCCCGAGTCATTTTTGCTCCACCCGTTGCAGCCAATCAGAGGCCAGCCCAGGCCAGCCCGCGTTCGGATCCCTTATCTACGTTGACCACGCAGGCCTTCCATTCAATTGCGACTCTTGTTTACTCTTTGTCTGTGACACACCATAAAAGAGCAGACGCGGTTTAACAAAATTTAAAGATGGCGGTCGAATGAGGAGATCATAATTAGAGAGTCCCGTCTAATTGCAGCTTTCTCCAAGGTGAATCACTTTTCTTAGCATAGAAAGTTGCGATTAGACGAGACTCCCCCTTTGCGACCCGCTGATTCTACCACCATCTTTAAATCTTGTTTGACGCATTTAATAAGTTTGTAAGTGGTTCTTAACCCCTTAAGGACTAAGCCCGAGTTACGACGTTCCATTCTCACGATTCCGAATGAACGCTATTATCGCTGTAGGTCCTTTCAACATAAGATGTCGTCGGGCGCCTTCAATTTATCATATAGGCAATTCCAACTCCCCAGAGTACGAACAGTTAACTACCCCTCCTATATAAACGGATGAGTAGAAATCTTACAAACTAATCTGGGCTTTAAAGAGTTAAGACTTTCCGGATGCTTTTTGATGTGATTTTAACCCGATTTAACCTATTGGAATCGAACCTCCAGGCCTCCACCAGCCAGTTGTTAAATTGTGCAACAGACCCATGCTGGTCTTTGTACCGTGGTTCTTGAATATTTCGAAGAAATTCTGTGACTATATTCTGATAGTGACACCAGAATTTTCTGGTAAAAGTTCAAGACTCTCCTCGGTTCACATATCGTTGTCAGTGGGGAAGCGTGAAATTTGGCAACAATGAATTTTCTCCATTTAAATTCACCAAAAAAGTCGAACGCTTCAGTCATCGGCGATGACCAGGCATTTCGACCTTTCTAATGTGTTTAAATGGGGGGAGGGGAGAGAACGTTGCCAAATCGCACGCCTCGCCACTGATCGTTGTGTTTTTGATCACATTACTAGATTTTAGTAATTATTTATTTCATAGTGTGTATAGAGAGCGGTGGAATGGGTTAGTTAACTGTTGTGTACTTTTGCTACAGCAATTTGACACATTGATTCTAACGTAAAATCCGACGAAAATCACAATGCGAACATGAAAAACTTTCAAAATCCACTTATTAACTCAGGGAATCACTTCCATTTCAAAAACCCCGCGCTACACTAGACACACTTTTACTTACACTTATGCTTGCTTCTGATTGGTCGGCGGTGCAGATTCGAGGCATCAGTTGAACTGAAGTATGACCTCGAGTGTTTCAACTTGATCGGGCCCCAGACTCATATTTTTATTACTTTCTCACTCTAACGAAGTTAGAAATTGAGAAAGTATTGCGACGGCGCAGATATCTCTCTGTCTGTATCCAGCATAACTTTTGAACTAATGGCCCATATACATCCAAATTTTGCAGAGCAACTGTTTTTTAACAATCCTCAGAGAAATTTGTTTTGTTTTCTCGAAGTTTTATATTTTAAGCAAGGCAGGGAGGGTAAAAGGTTTCCATTAAAATCAATAGGAAAATGGGTAAATATATAGGAAAAAAATTGGAATATATCAAAACTTTTGTTCGATTGTTTAAATTTTGATTAAAATTTGCAAAATCATTCTAGAACCAGCCTACTACTGTAAAATTAACCCCCTTAAGAAGGGTTCTTTGGGGGTCTCCCCCAAATTAATAAAAGGGGGTCTCAGAATATTGTAGGGGGACCTGGGGGTCTCCCCCAGAATATTAGAGGGGAGTCTGATGGTCACCCCAGAATATTCAGAGACAAATAGAGACGGAGCACTACGCTAAAATACATAAGGAAGATTTGAGGCACACTGAAGTTTCGGGGATTCAACACAGAAACATGTGAAACAACAGTCAACAGCTTGAGATGTCGCATTATGTTGAACGGTGACATTCGGAAAACACGGGGAGGTGGGCGGGAAGGGAAGAGGAGGGTGCTCACCATTCAACACCATACGACGTTGACTGTTGTTTTGTTGAATCCGCGAGAATTCAGAGTGCCTCTGCTGCAGCCAGTTAGTGCTCCGTCTCTATTTGTCTCTGAGAATATTAGAGGGGAGTCTGGGGGTCTCCTACAGAATACGAAAGGGGGTCTGGGGGTTTCCCCCAGAATACGAAAGGGGGTCTGGGGGTTTCCCCCAGAAAAGAAGGGAATCTGAGAACCCCATATTAAATTTGATGTGAGAAAGAGTTCGTAGGGTATTCCTTACAGTTACAGTTTATTTTTCTCCCCGGCCTTAGCACGAAATTTGTCTGTTTCAGGATATCTTGTGGAGCACAGGCGGACGGGATCTCCGCATTGGGTAAGGGCCACCCCAAGCCTGGTAAAAGGGACAGAACTGATATTAAGTGGACTTGAGCCCGGATGGCGGTATCACTTTCGTGTGAGCGCCGAGAATGCCTCCGGGATTTCAGACCCGAGCCCCCTTTCGGAGCCAATGGCGGTGACCTATCAAAGGAATGTCGCTTCCGCACCCTTCTTCTATCAAGAGCTCCTGGACACAACGGCCCTTGAAAATGAAAAAGTTAGTTACTTAAAGTTCAATATATGAAATATTTTCAACTCAAATCAATCGTTTTTCAAAAGTGAATTGAAAATCAAATTAAATAAAATACGAGGGTCGTGTCAAAAGTAAGTATCATGTTTTTTTTTTTTTAAAAAAAATCTATTAATGCTGAAATAAGTCGGTAAAAAGGTTTCGATGCGCAAAACCCTCAGCTTTTCAATGGTTTCTTGGATTTTTGATACCTTCAAAATTAAAAAAATGGCGGCGGTTTTTCTGAGACAACCTACTGTTGTCACGTGCCCAAAATGTTACGCTACTGTAATGTTACGATAACGCGCGCCCTCACACTGCCGGAACCACGCAATCATTGTTACAGACATTTAAATGGGAGATTCCCCCCCCCCCCCCTATTCTCCGGACCTCGCACCTAGTAACATTCATCTTTTCCCGCGTCTAAAGCTTGACCTCAGTGGTAAAAGTTTCGCGAGTAACGCGGAAGTGGTAAACGCGGTCGACACTTGGATTAAAAATCAAGAAAATGAATTTTTCTCCACAGGAATAAGAAAGTTGGTGCCGCGCTACCAAAAGTGTCTTAAAAAAGGCGGAGACTACGTCGAAAAATAAGGTTAGACGCTTTTTAAGTAGAATTTTTTATTATGTTCATGTTCTTTTTGCTCTCTTCAACACAATCCATTTTTCTTGTCTGAATAACGATTTATCCGAGTGCGTAAAATTTTGGGCACGCGACAACGGTAGGTTGTCTCAGAAAAACCGCCGCCATTTTTTTAATTTTGAAGATATCAAAAATCCAAAATAACCATTGAAAAGCTGAGGATTTTGCGCATCGAATCCTTTTTACCGACTTATTTCAGCATTGATAGATTTTTTTAAAAAAAAAACATGATACTTACTTTTGACACGACCCTCGTAGGTTGATAAAAAAATTCGGTAGCCCCAAAACGCAAGTATCAGTGGCGGCGCGTGCAATTTGGCAACAACGTCTTCTCTCCATTTAAACCTATGTAAAACAATCGATCTTTGGGAGGTGCGATTGCACCCCCAAGATATCGATACTTTTGCATAGGATTAAATGGAAAATTTGCATGGTTGCCAAGTTGCACGAGCCGCTACTGGCAAGTATTGAAAATAGTGTGCCCTGAATGGGGCTCCTGCACACTTTTGCTATAGGCAGCAGTAAAAACTTCCAAAATCTAAACTCTATGCACGCTTTTAATTGCGCGAACGAAATGGTGGCATAGGGCAGTAATAATGGGAGATTTTCATCTAATAATGATTCCATCAGGAAGTGACCAATAAGAGACGACTTTCCTCTGACCCCGGTGTCACCAGGTGCCACGGTACCATCAATCGGATATGGATCAGAATGATGGACAAGACTTCGTCCATCATTCTAGTGAAATTTACCATAGTTTTTTGCTGAGGTCAAAATAAGCTATCACGATGGTAAATTATACCAGTCTTTTTTCTCCGTGAAGATAGATTATACAGGGTGTTTCACATAACCTGCTCACTATGGTTTTCTTGAACGTGGGACGATAAAAAAATCTGGAAAAATCGGTTTCATGGTAATTCGGACCTGAAGTTTCATTTAAAAATAACGTCACGACCCAAAATTTGGTCTTTGGGGGGTTTTCAGGGGGGCACCCCCCTAATCTCGAAAATTTCAAATAGCAACCCCTATCTTGTGATACCTCATTTGAAAGGGCGTAAAATTCTAAGCATTTTGGCTTAAACCGGAAGTAAATATCTTTTTTCGTGTTCGAGATATCGAAGGTCGAAGTTCGATTTTGGAACAATTTTCGAAAATTCGTAACTCCTTCAAAAAGAGTCGTAAAACCAAAAACTGCACATGCAAAATACTCTACTTGATGAGTACTTTCAAGAAAAAAATACAAATTTTGAATCAAATGAACCGGAAGTCGACTTTTAGGCACCTTAAAAGTTTTGCCGGGAAAACCCCGATTCTTCAAAATTTTTAAATGACAACCACTATCTTTTAATATCTCATTTGAAAAAGCGTAAAAATGTATGCATTTTGGCGCAATCCAAAGTTCAATATCGTTTTTCTTATTCAATATATCAAAAATCGAAGTTCGATTAGGACCATTTTTCGACCCTGTAAAAAATGGATCCAATCGTGTGATACATCATTCGAAAGCGCCTAAAAAATCAAGCATTTTAGCGCAAACCGGAAGTCTATACCTTTTTTTGCGGTCGAGATATCGCAAGTCAAAATTTAGTGTCCGCTTGAAGCTTACCTAGATATGCTCCTAGAAATGTAAATTCAGTAATTTAAAAATTGATTTAGTTTGGGAAAAAAAGAAATCCTAATATGTCATAGGGTGGATTCAAACCGGCGACCTCAGGTTCCACGAGCGAACGATATTCCACTTCGCCAACCGAGGCACGAGGGAGAGAGCGTCCAATCTTAACGTAAATAAGCATAACGTTCTGACACTGAGCAACGATACCCACCGATAGGTGAAAACTCGGATACAACCTCCGAATAAAACCCGGTCTCATCTAGTCGCCAAATTGCAAAACTCTATTTTTTCTAGTAATCTTTGCTGCTCCTAGCGGGTGTTGACGAAACTATCCAAGGCGACCGCGGCTTTATTGAATTGACGCGTGAATTTTTGTTCTTTTTGGGCAATACTTTATGTCATTATTAAATTGAACAACATTAGTCAGTAGCCAAACAACAGGAATCCCTACAAAAAATGGATAAAATGTATGGCTTTAAGTTAATGAGTTTCACTCCCTGCAGAGACCATCTGCTAACGCAACTTCCGCTGACTAGTCCGCCACTGGCCGATACGCCACTGACTAGTCCGCCACTGACTAGTCCGCCACTGGCCGATCCGCCACTGACTAGTCCGCCACTGGCCCATCCACCACAGACTAGTCCGCCACTGGCCGATCCGCCACTGACTAGTCCTACACTGGACGATTCGCCACTGACTAGTCCGCCACTGGCCGATCCGCCCTTGACTAGTCCGCCACTGGACGATCCGCCACTGACTAGTCCGCCACTGGACGATCCGCCACTGACTAGTCCGCCGCTGCCTAGTCCGCCACTGGCCGATCCGCCACTGACTAAATCGCCACTGACTAGTCCGCCACTGGCCGATCCGCCACTGACTAGTCCGCCACTGACTAGTCCGCCACTGGCCCATCCACCACTGACTAGTCCGCCACTGGCCGATCCGCCACTGACTAGTCCGCCACTGGCCGATCCGCCCTTAACTAAACCGCCACTGAACGATCCGCCACTGACTAGTCCGCCACTGACTAGTCCGCCACTGACTAGTCCGCCACTGGCCGATCCGCCACTGACTAGTCCGCCACTGGACGATTCGCCACTGACTAGTCCGCCACTGGCCGATCCGCCCTTGACTAGTCCGCCACTGGACGATCCGCCACTGACTAGTCCGCCGCTGCCTAGTCCGCCACTGCCTAGTCCGCCACTGACTAAATCGCCACTGACTAGTCCGCCACTGGCCGATCCGCCACTGACTAGTCCGCCACTGGCCGATCCGCCACTGATTAGTCCGCCACTGGCCAATCCACCACTGACTAGTCCGCCACTGGCCGATCCGCCACTGACTAGTCCGCCACTGACTAAACCGCCACTGACTAGTCCGCCACTGGACGATCCGCCACTGACTAGTCCGCCACTGGCCGATCCGCCACTGACTAGTCCGCCACTGGCCGATCCGCCCTTAACTAGTCCGCCACTGAACGATCCGCCACTGACTAGTCCGCCACTGGCCGATACGCCACTGACTAGTCCGCCACTGGCCGATCCGCCACTGACTAGTCCGCCACTGGACGATTCGCCACTGACTAGTCCGCCACTGGCCGATCCGCCCTTGACTAGTCCGCCACTGGACGATCCGCCACTGACTAGTCCGCCACTGGCCGATCCGCCACTGACTAGTCTGCCACTGGCCGATCCGCCACTGACTAGTCCGCCACTGGCCGATCCGCCACTTACTAGTCCGCCACTGGCCCATCCACCACTGACTAGTGCGCCACTGGCCGATCCGCCCTTGACTAGTCCACCACTGGCCGCGATCCGCCCTTGACTAGTCCACCACTGAACGATCCGCCACTGACTAGTCCGCCCCTGGACGATCCGCCACTGACAAGTCCGCCACTGGCCGATCCGCCACTGACTAGTCCGCCACTGGCCGATCCGCCACTGACTAGTCCGCCACTGACTAGTCCGCCACTGGACGATCCGCCACTGGCTAGTCCGCCACTGACTAGTCCGCCACTGACTAGTCCGCCACTGGCCGATCCGCCACTGACTAGTCCGCCACTGGCCGATCCGCCACTGACTAGTCCGCCACTGGCCGATCCGCCACTGACTAAACCGCCACTGACTAGTCCGCCACTGGCCGATCCGCCAATGACTAGTCCGCCACTGGCCGATCCACCACTGACTAGTCCGCCACTGGCCGATCCGCCACTGACTAGTCCGCCACTGGACGATCCGCCACTGACTAGGCCGCCACTGACCGATCCGCCACTGACTAGTCCGCGACTGGCTCATCCGCGGCTGACAAGTCCGCCACTGGCCGATCCGCCACTGACTAGTCCGCCACTGGAAGATCCGCCACTGGCCGATCCGCCACTGACTAGTCCGCCACTGGACGATCCGCCACTGACTAGTCCGCCACTGGACGATCCGCCACTGGCTAGTCCGCCACTGAATAGTCCGTCGCTGACTAGTCCGCCACTGGCTGATCCGCCACTGACTAGTCCGCCACTGACTAGTCCGCCACTGGCCGATCCGCCACTGACTAAACCGCCACTGACTAGTCCGCCACTGGCCGATCCGCCAATGACTAGTCCGCCACTGGCCGATCCACCACTGACTAGTCCGCCACTGGCCGATCCGCCACTGACTAGTCCGCCACTGGACGATCCGCCACTGACTAGTCCGCCACTGACCGATCCGCCACTGACTAGTCCGCCACTGGCTCATCCGCGGCTGACGAGTCCGCCACTGGCCGATCCGCCACTGACTAGTCCGCTACTGGAAGATCCGCCACTGACTAGTCCGCCACTGGTTAATCCGCCACTGAAGAGTCCGCCACTGGCCGATCCGCCACTGAGTAGTCCGCCACTGGCCAATCCGCCACTGACGAGTCCCCCACTGGCCGATCCGCCACTGGCCGATCCGCCACTGACTAGTCCGCCACTGGACGATCCGCCACTGACTAGTCCGCCACTGACTAGTCCGCCACTGGCCAATCCGCCACTGAAGAGTCCGCCACTGACTAGTCCGCCACTGGACGATCCGCCACTGACTAGGCCGCCACTGGACGATCCGCCACCGACTAGTCCGCCACTGGACGATTCGCCACTGACTAGTCCGCCATTGGCCGATCCGCCACTGACTTGTCTGCCACTGGACGATCCTCCATTGACTAGTCCGCCACTGGCTAGCGGCGGCCTGTGGCGGACTAGTCAGTGGTGGATCGTCCAGCGTCCGCCACTGACTAGTCCGCCACTGACTAGTCCGCCACTGACTTGTCCGCCACTGGCCTATCCACCACTGACTAGTCCGCCACTGGCCGATCCTCCACTGACTAGTCCGCCACTGACTAAACCGCCACTGACTAGTCCGCCACTGGACGATCCGCCACTGACTAGTCCGCCACTGGCCGATCCGCCACTGACTAGTCCGCCACTGGCCGATCCGCCCTTAACTAGTCCGCCACTGGACGATCCGCCACTGACTAGTCCGCCACTGGACGATCCGCCACTGACTAGTCCGCCACTGGCCGATCCGCCACTGACTAGTCCGCCACTGGCCGATCCGCCACTGACTAGTCCGCCACTGGACGATTCGCCACTGACTAGTCCGCCACTGGCCGATCCGCCCTTGACTAGTCCGCCACTGGACGATCCGCCACTGCCTAGTCCGCCACTGGCCGATCCGCCACTGATTAGTCTGCCACTGGCCGATCCGCCACTGACGAGTCCGCCACTGGCCCATCCACCACTGACTAGTGCGCCACTGGCCGATCCGCCCTTGACTAGTCCGCCACTGGCCGATCCGCCACTGACTAGTCCGCTACTGGCCGATCCGCCACTAACTAGTCCGCCACTGGACGATCCGCCACTGACTAGTCCGCCACTGGCCGATCCGCCACTGACTAGTCCGCCACTGGCCGATCCGCCAATGACTAGTCCGCCACTGGACGATCCTCCACTGACTAGTCCGCCACTGGCCAATCCGCCACTGAAGAGTCCGCCGCTGGCCGATCCGCCACTGACTAGTCCGCCACTGGACGATCCGCCACTGACTAGGCCGCCACTGGACGATCCGCCAATGACTAGTCCGCCACTGGACGATCCGCCACTGACTAGTCCGCCACTGGACGATCCGCCACTGACTAGGCCGCCACTGGACGATCCGCCACCGACTAGTCCGCCACTGGACGATCCGCCACTGAATAGGCCGCCACTGGACGATCCGCCACTGACTAATCCGCCACTGACTAGGCCGCCACTGGCCGATCCGCCACTGACTAGTCCGCCACTGGACGATCCGCCACTGACCAGTCTGCCACTGGACGATCCGCCACTGACTAGGCCGCCACTGACTAGTCCGCCACTGGACGATCCGCCACTGACTAGGCCGCCACTGGACGATTCGCCACTGACTAGTCCGCCACTGGCCGATCCGCCACTGACTTGTCCGCCACTGGACGATCCTCCATTGACTAGTCCGCCACTGGCTAGCGGCGGCCTGTGGCGGACTAGTCAGTGGTGGATCGTCCAGCGTGGGACTAGTCAGTGGCGGATCGGCCAGTGGCGGACTAGTCAGTGGCGGAACATGCAGTAGCGGACTAGTCAGTGGCGGATCGGCCGGAGGCGGACTAGCCATGTGACGGATCCTCCAGCGGCGGACTAGCCAGTGGCGGATCGTCCAGAGGCGGATTAGCTTGATGCGGATCGTCCAGCGGTGGACTAGGCAGTGACGGACTAGCCAGTGGCGGACTGGGCAGTGGCGACTCGTCCAGTGGGGGACTAGCCAGTGGCGGACCCATTTTCTTAGCGCTGATCTCAAATACATTGTTTGGACATTCCGGGTAGTGACGTCACTACGCACACGATTTTGTGCAAGTTTACACGTGAGCATCTCTAAAACCGGGACACTAAGGAAGAATCCAAGGGCAATATTGGTTTCAGCTCATCAAGGACTATCATCTTCTTCATAAAAAAACACAAAATTCCCGATCCATGCAACTGCCCCATTTAGGCGAACGATTATTGATTTTGGTCTTCACTTGCAAAATGTGGAAAAATTGGTGAACGTAGGAAACCATTGGAATAATTCATATATAGTTGTTTGCTTTTTAATGATAATTTGCAAAAAACATTCTGCCACCAGCCTGCTGTAAAATTAGGCCCTTAAGTGGGGGTTCATGGGGTCTCTCCCAGAATATGAATGGAAGGGGTCCGGGGGTTTCCCCCATAATATTTACCTGAACTCCCTACAGTTTAATTTTGGTTTTTGTTTTGTTTTGTTTTTTTTTTCGAATAACGCAGGTGGAGTTTACAGTGCGAATCCAAGGGACTCCCTCGCCTCAAATCGCGTGGTATCATGACGGTTTCGAGATATTCAGCAATCGGCGGCAGAGGATCGTCACAGAGGGTGACACGAGCAGTCTAGTCATCTACGAGGCGGCCATGGCCGATGAGGGGGAGATCAAATGTACGGCGACAAACAGGGCCGGCCACGCTGTCTCAAGGGCCAAGCTCGTTTTAGAAGGTACCATCATTTTATTGTACAAACATACTGAATGAGGCAAATACATACCGAGTCGGGTTTTGAATGGGGCCGTTGCACAGTTTTATTTTAAGCGATTTCATAATCGATTCTGCGGGCCGATCATTTACTTTATCGTTAAAACGATCGTTAAAACTGTCTACGAGTGATACTGATACTATTGGTCGAAAGTTGCGAAACTTGGCTGTTGCAGGTTGCTATGGTAGCCATCGTTAAGAGTCTCATTTTATAAAGGCTATTCATGAGTATTGAGTAACCTATAAAAAACGGACACTATAACGATGGTTACCATAGCAACGGCTAAGTTTTACCATATTCTACCAATAGAATCACCCATATACAGTCTTAACGATCAGTTTAACGATGAAGTAAATGATCGGTCGCTGGTGTAGAAACCTCAAAAATTAACGATGGCAGCACTAAAAACTTCCGAAATCCTCTCCTAAACTCAATGAACGCTCTTACGGTTAGTGAGAAAAAAGGGCATTCGTAACGACACATTTAACAATGTAAGCATATAGGGACTTCCGAGTCCCCTTAAGATTTCTTTGCTGAATCAGTGTAATCAGTTTTAAAGGTGATTATTCTCAATGTTATGTTTTTTTCCCGACAAATTCCCCTTTTTCTCAAAAATTACTGAAGGTATCTGAACATTTTTTTTTTTTTTTGCCTGAATCATCACACTCTGATACAAATTTTAACGTGGGTTTTTTTTTTCAAAATTTTGATTCCTCATTTAATTATGACCAATTTTAGACGAACTCTTTAACACTTTATTATAGGAAAATATAAAAATTCATAACACCTGTAATTTCTTAAAATTTGCAAAAAAAAAAAAAAAAACCCGCGTTAAAATCTGCTCAAAGCAATTTGGAATCCAGCAAAAAAAAAAGTTTGCTTAAATATCTCTTACGGTTCCTGAGAAAAAGGGACATTTGTAACGACACATTTAACATTGTAAGCATTGGGACTTCCGACGCCCCTTAACCATACATTCAAATGATAAGATGCAAACTTTTGCTACAACGATTAAAAGAGTTTAATCTAATGTAAAATCGCCTGAAAAGTCCATTGGTGGCACCAGAAAGTCATAAAATGAAATAATAAACTCACAAGAGGCGTTTATTGAAATCCAAGATGGCTGAGAAATATCGAGCAATTTGTATGCATGCACCACGAACATACAAGCACAGAATAATACAATCAGAAGGGAAACTCCCATAAGAGCCAATGGAAACAAGATTTGGAATTTACTGGCACAAACTGGCAACTGTGCCTACTCACTTCTCAAGATGGCGGACATGCTTTTTCAGGCTGTACAACCAATTACAACTCGGCCAGTTGCCGAAGATCTGCCGAAGATTGCCGAAGATACTCACTTTCGAACATGGCGGCCCGAAGTAAAGAATGTTTCAAAATGAATTAGAGTTTCCCTTCTGATTGTATTATTCTGTGATACAAGGATGACCAACTTTGACAACATCACTGTAGGTAGAGGTCATGTGTTTGCTTACGTTGTGATTGGTTGTGATCGATATTGTGAGGTTGGCGATGCTTGGATGTTCGTAGTGCATGCATACAAATGGGTCTGTTGCATACTTTTGCTACATCAATATAACTCATTGTTTCTAACGTAAAATTCGGCGAAAATAACGATGCGCACATTAAACATTTTCAAAATCCACTCATTAACTCAGAAAATACCTACCATTTCAAACAACCCGCTCTACACTAGACACTATAACACCGAATTATAACTACATAGATGGAACCATGTAAACATGAACGCAGAACTTACAAACATTTGAATGTTTCGATTAGATGCGTACATTTCTTATATTATTTTGTAATCTTTGATAAACCGAAAAGACCAGACAGCAAATGCAGCCAATAGTTCATGTATTTAGAAGGGAATTCTATCACTTTGTAGTTACGATGCTGTTCACTTATGCACGGTGGTTCCGTCTATGTAGCAGTATACCGGTGCAAATAGTGTCTAGTGTAGCGCGGGCTGTTTGAAATTGAAGTGATTTCCTGAGTTAATAAGTGGATTTTGAACGTTTTTAATGTGCGCATCATTATTTTCGCCGAATTTTACATATGAATCAAGGTGCTATATTGTAGCAAAAGTATGCAACAGCATGCTTTGGACTTTTCATTCGATTCTACATCAGACTAAACACTCTTGATCGTTGTAGCAAACGTTTGCAACAGACCCATTGCCATTTTGCTGGATTCGCCGATGCTGTTTCGTTGCCATCGCATGTTTACATTTTTTTGTGGTCTTTGTTTTGCAGCTCCTCCTACGATCCGTCTGTCCCGTCAATACGAAGACGGGCTCCTGTTCGAAAAGGACGAGATCATCCGACTCAAAGTTCACGTGAGCGGTCGTCCTCCCCCTATGGTCAGCTGGTATCACAACGGGGAGCTCCTCCCGCATGGCGGACGATACGAGATCTGCTTCGCCGACAGATACGCCACGCTCAGGGTGGCCGAAGGCAAACGATCAGATCGGGGAGAGTACACGGTCAGAGCTTATAACAACATCTCCGAAGATACAGCGTCATTCCTCGTTACTGTCACAGGTGAGTGTTCACGCTTTATAACCCTTTACAGACCAGGTTTGATCAAAAGAACGCCACTCTCCCGTTGATATAGGGAGGGTAGTTAACTGTTCGTACTCTGGGGAGTTGGAATTGCCTATACGATGAATTGAAGGCGAAGTTAGTTCAAAAGAACGCCACTCTTCCGTTTATCTAGGGAAGGTAGTTAGAGCTCGTTTCAGAAGTGTAGGCGGACCTAGATTGATAATCTTTGGAATTTGTCAACATTATTTCTGATATTACTCGATGAAAATGAATAAAAATGAAATTGAGCGTTCACTTTTCAATGAGGAAAACTTTAAACACAAAAGAATAAAGTCAGGGGCAAATTCGGTATTGATTTGAAGGAATAAAAGTGGAAAATTCGCCAAAGATTATGGTTTTGGTCCGCCTATACACTTCTGAAACGAGCTCTAACTGTTCGTACTCAGGGGAGTTGGAATGGGTCTGTTGCATATTTTTGCTACAACAATATAGAACCTTGATTCTTATGTAAAATTCGACGAAAATAATGATGCGCACATTAAAAACTTTCAAAATCCACTCAGTAAATCACTTCAATTTCAAACAGCCCACGCTACAATAGACACTATTTGCACCGGTATACTACTACATCGACGGAACCACCGTGCATAAGTAAACAACATCGTAACTACAAAATTATGGAATTCCCTTCTAAATACATGAACTATTGGCTGCATTTGCTGTCTGGTTTTTTCAGTTTATCAAAGATTACAAAATAATATAAGAAATGTACGCATCTAAACTAAACATTCGCCAATGTTTGTAAGTTCTGTTCATGTTTACATAAACGATATGGTTCCATCTATGTAGTTATGATTCGGTGATATAGTGTCCAGTGTAGCGCGGGTTGTTTGAAATGGAAGGTATTTTCTGAGTTAATGAGTGGATTTTGAAAGTTTTTAACGTGCGCATCGTTCTTTTCGACGAATTTTACGTCAGAAACAATGAGTTATATTGATGTAGCAAAAGTACGCAACAGACCCATTGAAGGCGAAGTTAGTTCAAAAGAACGCCACTCTTCCGTTTCTGTAGGGAAGGTAGTTAACTGTTCGTACTCGGGGGAGTTGGAATTGCCTATACGATGAATTGAAGGCACTCGAACAAAACCTTATCTTAAGTAAGTGTCTACATCCAAAATCGCGTTTATTCTGAATCATCATATTGCGGAGCAATGTGAAATAAACAAGAGGAGAAAGACGAGTAAACTCGGGCTTGGCTCATATAAGAGGTTAACACGTTAAGGACCAAGCCCGAGCATACTCATTTTTCTCCTCTAGACTATTTCACATTGTTCCAGTATCATGATTCCGAATACACGCGATTCTCGATGTAATATAAAAATATGAGATTTCATCTGGCGCCTTCAATCCGCCGCATAGGCAATTCCAACTCCCTTGAGTACGAACATTTAACTACCTTTCCCTGTATAAACGGAAAAGTGTCGTTCTAGTGAACTAACCTGGTCTTTAAAGGGTTAATGGTGATTCCTGCGGCAAAACTTTTTCAGATTTCAATCCGATGGGTAGCGCCACTAGTCGCATTTGGGAAAAGTCGTGTTTTTGGTGTTTTAAACCGAAATCATAGATCAAACGCAAAATGCAATAAAGTCAGCACCCGCAAAATTTTTTTATGGATTTTTTAAGCCCAAAACAAGCAAACTTGGTTTAGAATTAAAACCGTAAATTATGTAATTCATTTCGCCATGAGCTTAGTGAGTGAGTGAGAGTGAGTGCGAGTGATTAATACGTCTATATCTGCCTCACTCGCACTCATTGAGGCTTATAGGAATTTTCGTATTTCATAATGTCCGGCTTTACTTTTGAGTGTTTCAGCTTGAAACTTCCAGGGTATCTTCCTGAAGTATGCTCGCAGGTGCTGACATTCCTCAAATTTCTTTTGAACGTAAATTTGTCAATGTTTAGCCAAGAACAGTTGACTTTTTGAGCAGCGCGACCTGGTGTCCAAGGTTGGAATTTATCGACCCTGAAATCATCTTAAAGGTGATTCCAGGCAAAACTTTTCCAGATTTCAATCCGATGGATAGCGCCACTAGTCGCTTTTGGGAAAACGTGTTATTCGCAACTTAAATTGAAAACAAAGACAAAACGCAAAATCCAAGAACGCCAGCACCTGCAGTTTTTGTTTGTTTGTTTGTTACAGATTTCTTGAGTTCAAATTGAGCCAAATTGGTTGACAGAGTTAGATCTGAAAATTATGAAATTCATCTCGCCATAAGCTTAGTGAGTGTGCGAGCAGAGGCGAGTGATACTATATCCATCTGCCTCACTCGCACTCACTCAATTTAAGCTTATGACAATGGGTCAGATGCAAACTTTTGCTACAACGTTTAAGAGTGTTTAATCTAACATAAAATCGCCTGAAAAGTCCATTGGTGACATCAGAAAGTCATAAAATGCAATCATAACCTCACAAGAGGCGTTCAATGAAATCCAAGATGGCGGAGAAATATCGAGCAATTTGTATGCATGCACCACGAACATCTAAGGATAGCCAACCTCACAATATCGACAACAGCCAATCACAACGTAAACAAACACATAACCTCTACCTCCAGTGGGGTTGTCAAAGTTGGCCACCCTTGGACGCTCACGGTGCATGCATACAGATTTCTCGATATTTTCCCGCCATCATGGACTTCATTAAACGCCTCTTGTGAGTTTATTATTGCATTTTATGACTTTCTGATGCCACCAATGGACTTTTCGGGCGATTTTACACTCTCAATCGTTGTAGCTAAAGTTTGCAACAGACCCATTCCCGTAAACATAATCAGATGAATTGAATGGGGCAGTTGCAAGGGTCTGAAATGTTGTTTTTTTTATCAAGACAATGAAAGTACTTGATGAGCTGAGCACAAAGATTCCTTTGGTTTCTTATTAAGTCCCATTGCTCCGAAGATGAGATTTTGGCCCAAAATACATTATTTTAAATGGGGATTCCGCGAAGAGACGTCACTACACACACGATTTTTTACAACTTTACACGTGTGTATCTCCAAAACCGGGCCACTTAAGAAAAAAACCAAAGGCACCATTGTTTTCAGCTCATCAAAAACTACAATTTTCTTTATAAAAAACACACAATTTCAGACCCTTGCAACTGCTCCATTGCTTGATATTTTCAAGAGCAAGACTTATTACTTAACGTAGAGGAGAAAAGTTCTTGGAAGTTTTATGAAATTATATGCACAAGGTCTCTAAATTCTCTCTAAAAGAAAGGCTAAAATTCAGTAGTAAACTCGTATAACTGCTGTAACGGCGGTTCAACGCAGGTATCATGGGAGATTCCTGTCTGTCACTTTCTCTACGGAAACACAGAGATATATATGTCTCACTTTAGATAGGAATCTCCCAGGAAACCTGCGTCTCTCCGCCATTAAGCCCGATTCTGGGAGTGCATTTCGTGATTTTTTTGTGTAGTACTCATCGTCATTTTTACAGGTTTTTATGTAAGAATCAACTCTTCAATTCCCCATTGCAAGAGGTCCATTAAAGACGGAAACGTCTAAAGACAATAGGTCCCTTTAGCACAGAATAATACAACTAGAACGGAAACTCTGTCGGATTTTGAAGCGAATTCATTTCGCGTCCGCCATGTTGGGATTTAGGATGTTTACAACTGGATTCGCGCGCGAAAAAAAAAAATATAGGACATGATCCGCGAAATTTTTATTCTGAAATGCCAATAGAATAAAAGTGAGGCTGGAAACTTAAGGTTTCTTTCCAGAATTTCCAGAAATAAATGAGTTTCAACACAAATCACACTCGTCCGCCATGTTAGGATACAGGACCACAGCTTTGCCTATTGGTGCCGTTAAATTCCAAACTTGCTTCCATTGGCTCTTATGGGAGTTTCCGTTCTGATTGTATTATTCTATGCCATTAGTATATGAATGCGTCCAAATAGACTGTTTTAGTAGAGCGATATATCGTATCGATTGCCGTCCGAGGGCCTCTGGTTCAATGTAATTTCCCCATAAGCGAACTTTTGAACGGAAATTTAGGGTATTAAATCAAACAACTAATGCGACCTTGTTGCGATTATGAATTCTACGTCCTCGAAAATGCTTAATTATGCCTGGTTCCTTGACTAATACTGCCGAAATCAATAAGATATTACAGATTAAATGTTGCATTTGTAGGTTAGAATCGCCCGAAATCCCGCCAATTCCACAACAACAACAATAACATTTGGGTGATTCCAACCTCCAAACGCATCGTTTAATCTGTAATATCTTGTTGATTCCGGCAGTTTTACGGAAGGAACCAGACATAATTAAGCATTTTCGAGGACGGAGAATTCATAATCGCAAAAAGGTTGCATAAATTGTTTGATTTAATACCCTAAATTTCCGTTCAAAAATCCGCTTACGGGGAAATTACATTGAACCAGAGTTTGTTTGGAACCAGAGGCCCTCGGACGGCAATCGATACGATATATCGCTCTACTAAAACAGTCTATAACAATGCCACCGCCAGACAATAACGGGCAGCGACCGCTTATGAATGAAAATGAGCTACGCGTTCTCCCGACCAAAATCGATTAATGTCGGCTTGTTGTCTCACGATACAAATGTCTCGACTTTTCAGATCGTCCGGAGGCCCCTGAATCAATCCAAGTTGTCATGACTCTGGGCAGATCCGTCACTTTATCTTGGTCTGAGCCGAAAGATGATGGAGGATGCAAAATAGGAAATTACATAATCGAATACAACAGGGTGAGTTTTTGCAATATAAATTGACTCGTTTATTAGAGGGTCTGTTTGACAAACACCAAGCTGAACCAATCATAGCCGTGGCCAGGATATTCTCTTTCTCTTTCCTAGCCCATTTGAACGCATGTGTTAGAAAAGGATGGATATAGGGGCTGTCACGTGACTTCAGCCCCTCTTTCTGTCCTTTTCTAACACATGCAATCAAATGTGCTAAGAGAGAGAAAGACAATATACTGGCTACGGAGGCAGCCATGATGGGTAGTTCCTAGCTCCTTATGGACATTTTTCACACTGGCTCGGTTTGTTTGCCTCATATTTTTTAACCTAAAAAACAAACAAACAAAAACAAAAAAACAAAAAAACCAAAAAAACCCCCAAAAAATTGTAACAAATACGTTTGAAATTGGTTATAAACGAAAGTGTAAGTATTTGAGAGTGGCTTTTTGGTCGCAAAAATCGATATAACTGTTTCCTCTGGAAGGATTTGCCCCACAAAGAAATGCACACTGTTATATCCTCGACATGTATACATAAATGTTAAGTTGGTAGTACGTAGTACTATATGAGTTGGTTGGCACACTTGCCTGTCAAGCTCTCTTTTTGTCTCTGACGCGAACAGCTGTTATTTAATAATAAAAATGAAGTCTCGACGTACCGTCCGACTCTCTCTCTTTTCTTTATTCAAATCATTTAATCAATCTTCTCCAGTAAAGATTTATCAATATAACTGTTTCCTCTGGAAGGATTTGCCCCATAAAGAAATGCACACATTACAGAAAGGAGCAGAACTGTCCCAACTGGTTAGGGGAAAAGGCGCGAGGCACCATGCGTCATGGGGCACCAGTTGCGGTTGAAGTTACTATCGACGAATTAAAGATTGTCGCAAGATTTTCACGAGATAATAAGTTTCGCCTTCAAGGTTCCGGTTCGGCTACTTTTCATACTCCTCACACTTTGCAGGAGAGAGGCCAGTGCGGGCGAGGCGGGAAAGCCGTTGCAGATCAGTCCCACACTCACGCCCATAACTGAAATTGTGCGAAAATCTCGCGACAATCTTTAATTCGTCGATAGTATTTCTATATGTGTGTTATTTACTTAGTGGTCACCTTTTTATAACCATCACTGAAAAAGAATGTCATAGTGTAGCTTGTAGAGTTTATTCCAAGATACGATGCACTTGACCGGAGCTACCAATTTGCGTAGATTTAATGACATTTTCAAATTCACCGATGATTCCACCGGCAGAGAAAAGATTACTTAGTTCAATGGGTCTGTTGCAAACTTTTGCTACAACGATTGAGAGTGTTTAATCTTATGTAAAATCGCCTGAAAAGTCCAATGGTGGCATCAGAAAGCCACGAAATGAGATAATAAACTCACAAGAAGCGTTTAATGAAATCCAAGATGGCGGCAAAATATCGAGCAATCCGTATGCATGCACCACGAACATTCAAGGATAGCCAACCTCATAACATCGATCACAACCAATCACAACGTAAACAAACACATAAACTCTACCTCCAATGAGGTTGTAAACGTGGGCAATCCTTGGATGATCACGGTGCATACATTCAGATTCCTCGATATTTTGCCGCCATCTTGGATTTCAATAAACGCCTCTTGTGAGTTTAATATTGTATTTCATGACTTAATGATGCCACCAATGGACTTTTCAGGCGATTTTACATTGGAATGATAACTTTTTATCGTTGTAGCAAAAGTTTGCAACAGACCCATTCAATGTACGACTGTAATGCACGAAAATACTCTGATCTGTGATATTTTCTCAATTGGTGGAAACGCCGTTAATTACTTAAAATATACCGGCCGAGAAAAGATAAAATACGCTTTTATTTTCGTGCATTTCAGTCATACACTGAACTAAACTCTGTAATCTTTTCTCAACCGGTGGAATCTTCGGTGAATTTCAAAATGCCATTAAATCTACGCATATCGGTAGCTCTACACTTAACGCAACTAGAAGTACCTTATCTGCAAGTGACTCATGATGCCCCGTGACCCAATGACCCATAGTGCCGAGGCTTCCCATAAGTGTATTGGAATTCTGTGTCCAGATAGCCACTCTAAAACACTCGCACTTTCGAGTAAAAGCAATTTCCACTGGATTAATTACAAATTTTGATTTAAGGTTAAAAAAAAAGTGAGGCCAAAGAGTAAACAAGAGTCGCAATTGAATGGAAGGCCTGCGTGGTCAACGCAATTAAGGGATCGGAACGCGGGCTCGCCTCTGATTGGCTGTAACGTGTGGAGCAAAAATGTCTTAGGGTATAGGGATATTAACACGCGGTTTTCGTTCCGGGACGTTTATCTCGAAACCTGTGCAAAATCGTCTGTAAACAATTTATGCGAGTCGATTCAGCAGAATTTTCCGAACAAATTGATAGGTCATAAGTGCCACTTTATTGCAAATTCGAGAAGACTGTCTCAGTTGAAAAGTACGCACAATAGTGTGTTTACATGCTTGGCGTGTGATTGAGCAGTGTTTGAGTAACTCACTAAGTATTGTGCGTACTTTTCAACTGAGACAGTCTTCTCGAATTTGCAATAAAGTGGCACTTATGACCTATCAATTTGTTCGGAAAATTCTGCTAAATCAACTCGCATTAATTGCGTAGAGGCGATTTTGCTTAGGTTTCGAGATAAACGTCAACCCCGTGTTAATTTCCCTGTATATACCCCAAGACATTTTAGCACCACGCGTTGCAGCCAATCAGAGGCCAGCCCGCGTTCCGATCCCTTGTCTGCGTTGACCACGCAGGCCTTCCCATTCAATTGCGACTCTCGTTTACTCTTTGAGTGAGGCAAACAAACCAGATTCAAATCACCCATGCATACACGCTTTGAGAAAGAAAGGACTTGTAACATGTATCGGCCCAGAGTTGCCAGATTGGGGTGAAAAAGCCGTACGCTTTGCATTGATTTAAATGGGGACGATACGGCTTTTTACCCTCAATCTGGCAACACTGTATCGGCCATGAGGCCCCCTCTATTGCTATATCTCGCTGGACAGACCCATTGTAACTAGCTCATATTATGACAGCCATGCATAGGCGGATCCAGCAATCTGGCAAGAGTGTATCCGTCCCATTTGATTGCATGGCAATTAATCGATTAGTCACGGGCCCATGGCCCCTTCAAGAATCGATTGTTTATCATACATTCAAATGGGAATCATGCGCAGTTGCCAGATTGCTGGATCCGCTTATGCAGCTCCATGCTCATGGAGCTCTCAGAATTTCAATTCGTTTGCATCGATTTTCACGAATTTGTATCTTTCATGTTTGTTTCTTCTTTCTTCTTTCTGTTTGTCGATTGGCGTGAGCAGATAGGATGGAACGTGTGGTTGAAAGCTGCCACTTGCAGGCAGCTGTCGACAACTCTTGTCGATCTGATCGAAGGCTCCAAGTATCGATTCCGAGTGAAAGCAGAAAATCCTTACGGCGTCAGTGAGCCAAGCCGAGAAAGTGACATAATCTTCATTCCTGATCCTAAAAGAGGGTACGTCTGTCTCAAAGGTATAATCAGTGGCGTTACGCGCAATTTGGTACCAATGTATTCTATCCATTTAATCTCATGTAAAAGATCGAATTCAGGGGGTGCACAGTGCACAAGGAAAATTCGATATATTTAATGAGTTTAAATGGAGCAGTTGCATTGTTGCTAGATGGTACGCGACGCCACTGGGTATAATACTATACGGATATGCAAATGCTTCAGAGAAATGGGCTTCGATTTCAGGAGTATATGCAGTATGATATCTTCACGACATATATACATGGTGAAACGAAACTCAGGCACCAAACTTCTGGAGCACAAATTTATGAGGCCAAATTGAGATTTATTTTCCCATTAACATGGATATTAAAACAATAATGGGTCTGTTGCATACTTTTGCTACAACAATATGAAACCTTGATTCTTATGTAAAATTCGGCGAAAATAACGATGCGCACATTAGAAACAATCAAAATCCACTCATTAACAGAACTCAGGAAATCACTTCAATTTCAAACAGCCCGCGCTACACTAGACACTATTTGCACCGGTATACTACTACATAGACGGAACCACCGTGCCTAAGGAAACAACATCGTAACTACAAAATGATGGAATTCCGTTCTAAATACATGAACTATTGGCTGCATTTGTTGTCTGGTCTTTTCGGTTTATCGAATATTATAAAATAATACAAGTAATGTACGCATCTAAACAAAACATTCGAATGTTTGTAAGTTCTGTCTATGTTTACATAAACGAGATTGTTCCATCTATGTAGTTATAAGTCGGTGATATAGTGTCTAGTGTAGCGCGGGTTGTTTGAAATGGAAAGTATTTTCTGAGTTAATGAGTGGATTTTGAAAGTTTTTAATGTGCGCATCGTTATTTTCGCCGAATTTTACGTTAAAAACAATGTGTCATATTGATGTAGCAAAAGTACGCAATAGACCCATTACAAACTAAATGGCCAAAAAAACATCATAGACAAAATAAGGATTAAAATGGGAACTAGGCCAACAATAAATAAGAACTTCCGAGACGTTGATTCACATTCTAAAAAACAGAGACTCCATATGCAACTACCGGGTAGATGTGGAAAAGTTGAGTGTTGCATACCTCCAGTTTTTCCAAACGTTAACTATTGATTGAGGCTCTGTCTGCGTTGTTGTTGGTCTGTTTTGTTTATGTAACCGATGTTGGTATTTTGTAAATCAGTCCATCTTCCAACTGTATGGAGTGTGCTCCTCGTTCTGAGTATTTTGTTTTAAGCGTGCCGTATACGGTGCGCTTCTTGTTTTCATTTTCATATCTAATATATAAGTCCAATGCCTTGCTTATGGCAAAACCTTTGGCGGGAAGATTTGAAAAATTAAAAACGTATTTTCTTAAAACTGGTTTCATTAATCGTTAATTTATTGCTGCAATCCAGGAGGCCTGTTAATTTCAATAAGTTATTAAGCGTCAAAGTCGAATTCCTTCAAACGAGAATTCCATACAGGTCCAGCAACCTAAGTCATTTGTGCCAACCTATGAGTCGAAATTCCAAGGCAGGAGGGGGGGTGGAAACACCCTTCACAGAAACCCTCTTTGCCCCTCGCCTTTGGGCTCCACCGGTCTCAAGATTTCTTCACGGTGCATTAAGCGTTCAGGACACGCATCGTAAATGTGTCAAAATCTGTTTGACGAGGGTACATCGATAAGAAGCGACGAGGTATTGATGAAGAGCGGGAGGGGTATAGAAAAGAGAGAGGCTCATTCATATCCTTAAGTAGACCTGTTTAGTGATGACGTCACGATCAGAATTAGTTCAAAACAAATGCTCTATCTCGCTCACTCTCGTGGATTTACCAGATTCAAATTTTCGAACGCAAATTCATGCTAGTTAACCAACAGTTTTCTCAAATTTTATTGCACCATTAGATTCCACTTGCCTTAAAGTATCTTTCCACTGTAACATAATTCCTAAGAGATCACAAGCGAATTTACAATCACAGTTATACCGAAAGACGTTCTACGTTTTGTCCTTGTCTTACTCACGGTCTCTTATGGTAGTATCACCGCCATGACACTCAATCATTCTAACTTCTCTTCGTATCGAAGCTATTGTTCGAGGTACAACACATGCCGTGATGGTGCTGATGAGCCTATATCCTAGAATTTCGTGCTCTTAAGAAACTGTGAGTGTGACAAGGACAAAGCATAGGACTTTCTTCGATATAACTGTGATTGTGCATCGATGCGCGATGTTTCAAAAAGTTTGTGATAGCGGGCTCATATTTTATCACTGAGAAAAAAGTGGCTGTTAAAACTGTAAGAATAGAACCATAGATGATTTCGCCTTATTTCAATCATGAGACCTATCGTTGCTGTAGTCAGCGCGCTTGAATCTACACGAATTCCGATTGTCTCTATGGAATTTCGATTATTTCTATGGGAAATAAAGCGCGGGAATATATATCCAATCGGAAAATTTTTTGAAACAATCGGAAATTTTTATAAGGGACGTGGAACCCAATGGTGTGATAAACACAACGTGTAAAGAACGTGTTGTTTACTAGCACTTGTATTTGAAAATTTGGACTGTGTTTCGTATGGGAAAACCCACGAGAGCGAGTGAGACGGAGCCTTTGTTTGGAACCAATTTTTTTCATGACGTCACACTAAACAGGTCTTTGCATCGAAACATTTGAAATTCTGGGGGATCGGCAAATTGAAAGCCCCTCAATAAGCGTCGATGGAATCAAGGGATTTTTGAGGACATTTTTGGCGTTTTGTTGAAAAATAGGTGTTTAAAATCCAAAACACAGGGAGCCAGAGGGGTAAAATTCGCATTAATTGCTCTAAAAAGTGAGAGGGGCTGTCACATGTCTTCCACCTCTGGACAGCTTCCTCGCTGCGGCTATGGAATTGACTCTGGAATAACTTATTTACCTATCCTAAAAAGTTCGTTGCGTGTACAAAATTTTTCACTGGAAGCTTCTTCAAATTTTGGAAACTATAGGTCCATATGGAACTTTGCTTTTCCAACACGAAAAATGATATCGACCGACGGCAACAGAAAAAAAAAAGAAATAATATGACAATGCGTTATAGTGAATAATGGCATAGTTTTAACTGTAAACTTTCGATACTTTTCAAGAAAATAAATGGGGAGAGGGGGAATTAAAATCCACAAACCTCTTAAACCTCCACACTAATCCACTAATCCACTAATCTATACCCCTAGAATGCTTGATGTGTAAAGGGCACTTGAAATGGTTAGTTCTGTATATTAAAGGATTATTGTTTCATGAATTCGCAAGTGTTCCATTTATGCATATTACGTATCTACATCGTGACAATCGCAACAAGTGCTGACAGCACCTAAAACGGAAAAAAAGATAAAAAAAACTGTTTATTATTTAGAATCACGGCTTTTCCGAATATGACACTTTTTGACTTCAAAAGAACGCAACCTCATGTTTGATCCCTGAACAAGCCGTTTAAAAGCTGGAGGGATTTGGAAATATCTATTGTCTATAGTTTATGTGGGTAAAAAAGATCGAGCCTTATCAAATAATTTTCTCTTTTCAGCTTTCAATGGGTTTGTTGCAAACTTTTGCTACAGTGCTATAGAGTTTTGATTCTGATGTAAAATTGTCTGAAAATTAGATTGGCGGCATCAAATAGTCATAAAATCCACTAAGAAACCCAAAAAACGCATTATAAAGAAAGCCAAAATTGCAGTCGTAAAGCCGAACAATCTGTGCACGCGCACGACGAACATCAGAGATAGGTGACCCATTCTCCCCTTTTTCGTTAAGGGGGGGGGGAGAGAAAATATCTCTACAGTCAAACTGTGATTTTAAAAATGTGCATGGTCAAGATGTTGTCTTTTGTGAAGGGGGCGGGGGGGGGAGCAAAATATCAAGAACAGGGTGTTTCAAAACTTGAGTGCCAAACTTATGGAGTGTATTTTTGGGGTCAACATACATATATATAAGACTTTATTTTCCTACATGAGTATGTGCTGCAAATGTTTCTCTTCTCAGCTAGAGCCCTCCAAAGTTTCGAAAACAAAAAACAAAAAACAAACACAAAAAAACAACGCCTTTGACTCAGCTCCTTATAGATACATCTGATCTAAATTTATTTTTTTCATAATTTCTCACCAAACAAGCTCAATTGGACAGCACTTGTCACAAAAGAACCGAGTGACATTTTTGATAAAATTGAGTTATTGATTGATAGAGCTAGCAATACTGAATCTCGAAGCAACAAGTGCTTCTTCTGTAATAACAACTATTTCCCGTCAAAATTCCAGGTAAAAGTGAGCTGGTGAGCCTCATTGATGTCATTGTCCATATGATGAAATAAAATGAGAACTTGGTTCCTTTGGCTGATTAGGTTAAACCTTAATCCGAGTCACGTAAGGAACCAACTCCGACTTGGTTCCTTTTAGTGGCGGCTCGTGCGATTTGGCAACCATGCTTTTTTACCATTTAAACCTATGCAAAAGTATCGATATCTTGGGGGTGCATTGCACCTCCTGAAGATCGATTGTTTTACATAGGTTTAAATGGAGGGATTCCACTGTTGCCACATTCCACGAGCCGCCACTGGTTCCTTTTATAGAATTGGGAACGGACTTAAGTCCGGATTAACGGATTTTAAAATAATCAACAGTGTAAACCAACTCTGCCGTTTGGTTTCTCTTAGAGTTTCGTTTTTCGGGATTATGCCAAAAAAAAGAAGAAAGGAACCAAGTCACTTTAAACGCTAAAAATTAAGTACCTTTCCTACATAGTAAATTCCACTTTTCCGGTGTTAAAATGCAAAAACACAACACGGTAGTTGAATGAAATCAAAACGTAAGTAATTCCAAGTGTTTTGTTTAAATGCTAGCTCTTCAACTTTGGACTCAATTTTCTCGAGATCAGCTCCATGTTGAATGCTGTCTAATTATTATCATTGCTAGCAAAAGCATTAAAGCTGTTCAGACTTTAGTGGCACGCTTTTCCAACACCTGCGTGTTGGAATTTTCCCTGCTTGTTTTTTTTTTTTTGTTTTTCCGATTGATAATGGTGCTGTGAGTGCACCGAACCGTCTCGGAAGTTCTTATTTATTGTTGGCCTAGTTCCCATTTTAATCCTTATTTTGTCTATTGACATGGATCCGAAAATGCTTCTCTATTGAGCAATAGCCTTCCAAAGTTTTAAAAACGTTATGCTTTTTTTTTTCTTTCTTTCTTTTTTTTTTGGAATAGCGACCACAATTAATTATGGACCAAATATCATTGGAATTAGTGTCTCGCGGTAAATTTTACGAGGAGAACTCATTAGTGAACCCGGGAAATTCAGAAATGAAGCTCGACTGTACTTTTCAGGCAATGTTGTAACTTCAAAGGCATAAATTTCATGTTATGGATTAAAAATTTGAGAAATGATTACTTAAGTCACGTGAGAAAAACTCTTGGACAGATGTATGGTCTTTTGCATTTTTTTCGATACGATGCGTTTTAAGCGAGATAGTTGCTGCACGTAAACAAATTAAATTTTTGAAATTGCCGCGTTACCGTTCTGATTGTTGTGTATTCTGAGCTAAGTAGGACTGTTGCACACGTTTGCTTTAAGCGATTTATTAGTCGATTCTGGTGTAAAAACCTCCAAAAATAACGATGGCAGCACTAAAAACTTTTGAAATCCACTCCGAAACTCGATAAAAGCTTTTATTTGAGCAGGCGTAATGGTGGCTGAGGGTAGTAACAATGGGAGATTCCCATCTAAAACTACTGTAACTCCATCAAGAAGTGACCAATAAGAGACGACTTTCACTTGACACCGGAGTCACTAGGTGTTGCGGTACCATTCATCAGATGTGGATCATCACTCTGATAACTAATTACTCTGTGAATCGTCCTTGTCAGCATAGAAAGAGTGACGGAATAAGATAGGAATCTCCCTTTGTTATTGCCCTCGGCCACCATTACGCCCTCGCAAATAAAAGCATTTTTTGAGTTTAAGAGTGGATTTCGGAAGTTTTTAGTGCTGCCATTGTTACTTTTCGAGATTTTTACACCAGCGGGCCGATCATTTACTTCATCGTTGAATCGATCGTTAAGACTGTGTATGAGTGATTCTATTGGTCGAATATTGTAAAACTTAGCCGTTGCTATGGTAACCATCGCTATAGTGTCCGTTTTTTAAAGGTTACTCATGAATAGCCTTTATAAAATGAGACTCTTAACGATGGTTACCATAGCAACAGCCAAGTTTTAAAATTTTCGACCAATAGCATCACTCGTAGACAGTTTTAACGATCGGTTTAACGATAAAGTAAATGATCGGCCCGCAGAATCGACAGTTAAATCGCTTACAGCAAAAGTGTGCAACAGCCCCATTGTATACATAAAAGATAAAGTTTGTAAATAATTTGATTTAACTTGATTTTTTCAGATTGCTCGATGCACCAAGAGTCGACGCCAGCAACAAACCCGGTAACTATTCCATTGACAGCCCCAATTTAGACGAAACTCATCCACCCTTTTTCCCGTCCGCGGTCATACCGGAAATCGTGATTAGCGAAGATAGGGTAATGTCGAAGAGGAAAGCGAAGCGGAAATCGTCGGAAGTGCATGAGCCCGAATCGCCGGAAACGGAAGCGGGTCAACATCCGCTCATTCCGGCGCGGAAACCGAAAAAGCGATCGAGAGAGAGAGAGACAGACGAAACGAAGACTGATGACCTTGACCTTGGATTTGAACCTGACCTTGATCAGGCGTCCGAGGATCTTCAGGGGTCATTATATGACCTTGAGAACATCGGACAGTCGAATTCAGAGTTGATGCTCGTCCTTCTGCCTGACAATAAGTCGAACTATCCGGAAAACGAAGGTATTTTGTTAAGTGACAATGAATGTTGTTCATTGGGCTTAACTCGCGGATTAAGATACCGCAGTGTTGCTAATATTGCGTTCGTTCAGATTGAAGGCGTTTTGACTAAACTAACATACATCCACAGCTGTGCCTGACAACGAGCTATGGTAATAGAGAGGATTTTTGGGACGTGCTTTTGAGGCAGTACGGAGACAGCCATGATGGAAATATTTTATGGGCATTTCAGTGTTGCCAGATCGAGGGTAAAAAGCCGTATCGTCCCCATTTAAATCAATGTAAAACGTACGGCTTTTTCACCCCAATCTGGCAACACTGGGGCATTTTGACACAGGCTCGGTTTGTTTTCCTCATATTATTTTTACCCAAATATGCTATATATGCCCGTATATGTGTTGTTTTTGGACCAAATTTCTGTTAATTTGGACCAATTTGACTCAATTTTGACACCAATTTTGGGAGTTTTTAACTCGTAAAATTTAGCTGCCCCAAAAAATGTCTGTTTTATTTCAAATTTTTTTCGTGTTTTCAGTTCTCAAATTGTGTTTTATCAAAAAAACACCTAAAAATTTCAAATAATTCTAGGCATATTGGGTTAGAGTTTCGAAAAAAAAAAAAAAAAAAAAGTTGAGACAGATCCATTTGAAATTGGTTTTAAACGAAAGTGCGTGAGTTTTAGAGAGGCACTTTGGACACAGAAATTGATGTAACTGTTTTTTTTGGAAGGATTTTCATGAGGAAGGAACTAACACATGACAAAAAACAAGCAATATTTTCTCACCTGAATAATTGTATTGGAATTCTGTGTCCAGACAGCCACTCTAAAACACTTGCACTTTCGTTTAAAATCAATTTTCTCTGAATTGATAACAATTTTTGATTTAACGTCAAGAAATATGAGGCAAACAAACCAGAATCAGATCGCCCGTGATGCCTCACTTTGTGATAGAACTTATAACATGTACTATGACTTTCAAAAAAAAGTGCCCGGATTGAAATTCTTAATGTTAAATTGTTCTGTTGTTTTTAACAGAATTTTCGATTTTTCATGACTTACTTTAAATAGTCATTCTGTTTAGTTCTTAAATACTTGAAAGCTGCAAAATTGTTTAAAAGTTGCCGAGATTTAAAAAGGGAAACATTTTGACCAGGGTACTTTCTTTTGAAAGTCATAGTACTTATCAGCCTTTCTATTGCTATATCTCGTTGGCACCTGAGGAATCCTTGTAATCTGTGCTTTGATGCAACGAACTGAGATCCCTGAAGTCTTGACTACATAGCTGAAGCCAGGATATTGTCTTTCTCTCTCTTAGCCCATTTAAACGTATTTGTTATAGAAAAGGATGGATATAGGGTCTGTCACGTGACTTTCGGCCCCTCTTTCTGTCCTTTTCTAACACATGCGTTTAAATGGGCATTAGAGAGAGAAAGACAATCTCCTGGCTATGGCTATGTTTAAGGGTATAACCGTAGCCATGGATATTGTCTCTCTCTCTCTCTCTCTCTTAGCCCATTTAAACGCATGTGTTAGAAAAGGACAGAAAGAGGAGCTGAAGTCACGTGACAGCCCCTATATCCATCCTTTTCTAACACATGCGTTTAAATGGGCATTAGAGAGAGAAAGACAATCTCCTGGCTATGGCTATGTTTAAGGGTATAACCGTAGCCATGGATATTGTCTCTCTCTCTCTCTTTCTTAGCCCATTTAAACGCATGTGTTAGAAAAGGACAGAAAGAGGGGCTGAAGTCACGTGACAGCCCCTATATCCATCCTTTTCTAACACATGCGTTTAAATGGGCATTAGAGAGAGAAAGACAATCTCCTGGCTATGGCTATGTTTAAGGGTATAGCCGTAGCCATGGATATTGTCTTTCTCTCTCCAATGCCCATTTAAACGCATGTGTTAGAAAAGGATGGATATAGGGGCTGTCACGTGACTTTAGCCCCTGTTTCTGTCCTTTTCTAACACATGCATTCAAATGGGCAAAGAGAGAGAAGGACGATATCCTGGCTACGGCCATGTTTGGTTACAGGGGCTAGTCAACTTCTTTAGCTTCCGGTTTTCCTCGCCGCTCACGGACGAAGTTATTTTCTGATATTCGTTGGTGCCTCTCTCGAATAACAGTTACTGACTGAAATTCGAATAATCAGCCTTCGGAATACATCTAATGGGGCCAGTGGCGTAGCGTGCAATTGGGCAACGTTGCATTGCGTCCATTTAAACCCATGGAAAAGGTCGAATGCGAAGGTGTTCACCGAACACCCAATAGTTCGGTCTTTTTCATTGGTTTAAATTGACACAGTACAACGTTGCCAAATTGCACGCTACGCCACTGAATGGGGCAGTTGCAAGGGGCTGAAATTATGTGTTTTTTATAAAGAAACTGATAGTACTTAATAGGTTGAGAACAATGGTGCCTTTGTTTTTTCCTAAGTGTCCCGGTTTTGGAGATACACCTGTGTAAAGTTGCAAAATATCGTGTGCGTAGTGACGTCACAACGACAAATGGGTCTGTTGCGTACTTTTGATACATCAATATAACTCATTGTTTCTAACGTAAAATTCGGCGGAAATAACGATGCGCACGTTAAAAACTTTCAAAATCCACTCATTAACTCAGAAAATACCTTCCATTTCAAACAACCCGCGCTACACTAGACATTATATCACCGACTTATAACTACATAGATTTAACCATCTCAATTATGTAAACATGAACAGAACTTACAAACATTGGAATGTTTCGTTTAGATGCGTGCATTTCTTATATTATTTTGTAATCTTTGATAAAGCGAAAAGACCAGACAGCAATGCAGCCAATAGTTCATGTATTTAGAAGGAAATGCCATCATTTTGTGGTTACGATGGTGTTTACTTATGCACGGTGGTTCCGTCTATGTAGTAGTATACCGGTGCAAATAGTGTCTAGTGTAACGCGGGCTGTTTGAAATTGAAGTGATTTCCTGAGTTAATGAGTGGATTTTGAACGTTTTTAATGGGCGCATCGTTATTTTCGCTGAATTTTACATGAGAATCAAGGTTCTATATTCTTGTAGCAAAAGTATGCAACAGACCCATTCTCATTTAAAACAATGTATTTGGGGCCTATCCAACATCTCATCTCTGGAACAATGGGACCTTATGAGAAACCAAAGGCATCTTCGTTCTCAGCTCATCATGTACTTTCATTTTCTTTTTAAAAAACCCAACATTTCAAACCCTTGCAACAGCCCCATTTTCAACCGAAGGCCACGTTAACCAGAGGTCGTTTCAGAAGTGTAGGCGCACGTAGACTGATAATTTTTGGAATTTTTCAAAATTATTTCTCATGTTACGAAATAAAAATTAATGAAAACGAGTTTAAGCGTTGGCTTTCCGATGAAGAACGCTTTAAAATCAATCGTTTAAAGTAGGAAGCAAGTTTTCTTTTGATTTGAAGGAATTAAAATTGAAAATTTGCAAAAGATTTTGGTCTAGGTGCGCCTACACTTCTGAAACAAGCTCTAACTTTGATGACGCGTATTCTACACTAACACTCGATTTGATTAATAATTTTGGCTTTCAAATGTGTTCATTTGGATACTCATCGAAATGACGCGCTTCAAACTTCGCTTGTATGGTAACCTCTTCTTATCTCTTCATTCGATCAATGTCGATGCTTTTCGATACTTTGCGATACTAACGATGCTTTTTAATATTAACTGCTATAGTCGTGTCGGAGAGAATATGCGTGTACGCCGTACTTTTTGGTGCGTAAGTTTCCATCAGTGGCGTAGCGTAAAATTTGGCAACGTTGAAGTCCGTCCATTTAAACGCGTGAAAAATATCGAACTGTCGGATGTTCAGTGAACACCTTCGCATTCGACTTTTCACACGAGTTTAAATGGGCCAAATACAAAGTTGCAGGATTTTCGAGGTACGTCACTGGTTTCCACCTCCGCTCTAAGATTGCTGTCAATTTTTCGCTTTCCAGTTTTCCCGCTTCAATTTCGTATTCTCTAACCAGCAGTCACCTCGAAGGCAATTTGTATATATTTCACCAAATCTGGCAGCCCTATGGAGCTGTTGCAAACTTTTGCTACAGGCTTATTAATAGTTGATTATGGGGTAATACCCTGTAAAAATAACGATTAGCGCACTAAAAAATCACGAAATCCACTCCTAAACTCACAAAATGCTTTTAAACGCGAGACCGTAATGGCGGCCGGGGCCGCGGTTTTCATTGCGGTTCCCTATCTTCAATCAGCGCCATCTACACGAGGTGTTCTCGCAACACCACTCAAGAAGAAGAAGAAGTATACAATTGCCATAAGAAAACCGCGGCCTCGGCCACCATTACGGTCTCGCGTTTAAAAGCATTTTGTGAGTTTAGGAGTGGATTTCGTGATTTTTTAGTGCGCTAATCGTTATTTTTACAGGGTATTACCCCATAATCAACTATTAATAAGCCTGTAGCAAAAGTTTGCAACAGCTCCATTGGAAATCAGTCGCGTAGCGTGAAATTGGGCAACATTGTATTATGTCCATTTAAATCCATGAAAAAGATCGAACTATTGGGTGTTCAGTGAACACCTTCGCATTCGACCTTTTACATTGGTTTAAATGGACACTGAGCAATGTAGCCACATTGCACGCTACGCCACTGTTGGAAATGGCTACAGTAGTTTACATAAAATTGAAACTTCCAAGATTAACCGATGATAACTAGAAAAACAGAAAAGACACTTTGGCAACGCTGATAAAGTCTTCGGTTGAAAAAGAAATGACTCAGCAGAAGACTTCAGTTGAGCCCACTAAATCTTTGGCTCACTCAGAAGTAGACCTGTTTAGTGTGACGTCACGAAAAAAAGTGGATCCAAACAAATGCTCCATCTCACTTGCTCTCTTAGGGTTTACCGTAAGAAATAGGATCCGCATATTCAAATGAAAATTCGTGCTAGTAAACAACAAGTTCACTCAGGTTGTATTACACCATTAAATTTCACGTACCTTAAAATATAAGCACGTTACGGCAACATTTTCGAAACATCACTCATTAATTTACAATCACAGTTATATCGAAAAAAGTCCCATGTTTTGTCCTTGTCTCACTCACAGTTTCTTATGGGCACGGAATTCTAGGATGTAGGCTCATCGGCAACATCACACCATGTGTTATACCATCGAACAAGCTTCGATACGAAAAGAGGTTAGGATGATTGATTGTCATGGTGGTGAGATGCCCATAAATAAGAGACCGTGAGTAAGACAAGGAAAAACATAGAACATCTTTCGGTGAAACTGTGATCGTAAATTCACTTGGGATCTTACACGTTTTTGTCCATAAAGGGTTTTTTCTGTATACAGAACATATTTCTTGGCAACATATTGTTTTGTTCAATTCGATTAAAAACTAACCAGTAAGGGAAATGTACAAAAAAGAAAATTGTCTACGGTGAATTGATTTCTTCTCAATGTACTTTACTTTATTTTATTGTTTCGAAGGAGAGGTGCAATGTCTTTGTCCTTTATATTAATGATGAAAGTAAAATGCTAAATTTTGTCCATGGCTTGATCAAAACATTATCTTAGTTTGGACGTATTCTGTCTTGGGCCAAAGAAAGAAATAATTGGCTCATTTTACCATTTGGACATTATATTATTCGGAAATTATTTTCCAGACAAACTTGACTTGTGGACAAACTTACTAAGGGGACCAAAAGTCACATTGGACAAATTGTGAGTTTGGACAAAAACGAATGGTGCTCAGCGGAAATGTCCTATTTTAAATGTCCGATGTACAAAATGTCCAACAAGAAATGACCATTGCAACAATGTCCACTCTAAAATGTCCAATGCACAATTGGTTCGTGGTAAATAAAGGTCCAAACAGAAAAATGTCCGATTGTAGATTTTGTTTATGCATCTAAACACCTCAGGGTGTTTAATGTCCCGAAAAAGGCGGCTAAAATTAGTAATGATGAAGAAGTTCAAAAGCAGGCATGAACATAGCTTTTCTCAAACCTGCCCTTAGACAAAAGCTGCACGAATTTGGCCCTATACTTACATCTGACAACATTGGTAACAAACCATACGCTGCCATCATTTTCAAAGCAGCTAAGAATGTAATGACTTGTGGACTCACTTTTTTGATGATGGACAAATTCTACAGTGAACATTTATTTAGCATGGACAAATCTTGAATAAGGCTGTTGCACACATTTGCTACAAGCGATTTAATGGTAGATTCTGGTGTAAAAACCTCCAAAACTAACGATGGCAGCACTAAAAAAAATCTAGAAATCTACTTCTAAACTCACTAGACGCTCGTATTTGCTCGAGTTTAATGGTGGCATAGGACAGTAATAATGGGAGCTTCCCATCTTAATTTCGCCACTCTCTCTATGCTGACAAAGACGATACACAGAGTAATTAGTCATCAGAGTAGTGATCCACATCCAATGAATGGTACCGCGACACTTAGTGATACCGGTGTTAAATGAAAGTCGTCTCTTATTGGTCACTTCTTGATGGAGTTACAGTATAGTTATACGGAAATCTCCCATTTTTACTGCCCAAGGCCACCATAACGCCCGCGAAAATAAAAGCGTTTCTTGAGTCTAGGAGTGGATTTTGGAAGTTTTTAGTGCTGGCATTGTTATTTTTAGAGGTTTTTACACCATAGTCGACTTGTAAATCGCTTAAAGCTAAAGTGTGCAACAGTCACATCCCATGTAGCACAAATCCCTGAAAAATCGCCAAAAATCTAAGAAAATCGTCGATTTGTGGCGATTTTTTCGAACAGTAACAAATCATGATTTTTTCCGTAAAAGATGCGACTTTTTCGCGATGTTTCGCAGTCAGCTAGATACGAAGATAAACCGCGATTTTGTCAAGACTTTAGTGACTTAATTAGTCATACTATTTACCACGCTATTTGCATAACCGCTAATTCGAAGGCACAACGAAAAATATCGATTTTATCTGGAAAAACCACGACTTATTTTTTCGATAGTATGTTCGCACTGAATGCATAACCGCCTATTAGAAGGTGCTTTAAAAATCGCGGAAATCGCTGGCAATTGAGACATATTTGAGGAGAAATTGGCGATTTTATGCGCTTTTTTCGAAACTTTTTCGGAATAAGTGTGCAACAAAATGTCTAATAATCGACGATTTTTTTCCTGGATTGTGCTATCGGGACTGTGAGTTTGGGCAAAAACGAATTTACAAACCTTCTAGCCACCGATTTAAAGACTGGTTTTTTTGGGTCCCGGGACATTTGCTCTAAAGTATTTGACCTAAACGCAGATTACCTACAGGTTTTTTGTCTAAAAATAGTTGTCCTACACAATTTGATCTAAAGTATATTTTATCTAAATGTTTCTTTGCCTAAAATTATCAGCTGGCACGTACGTCTCCTCATTCTCAAAAAATTGTTGCTATACAGCAGAAAGAAACTGTAAATAATTTTCTTACCAAACCTATAAGGAAATGAAAATTTTTCCCGCGGAATTTTATGCATGTCAAAATTATTAATTGTTCTGTTATTAACAAACTCATTTTATGTCAAGGTATCAGTTTCTTTTTTTACGGTTTTCAGGGTTTTTAAGTTTTATTTTGGTTTTATGTTTACTTTTTACAATTTTTACTTATTGAGGCATTTTGCCTTAAAGACTTTAGGTAAAAGGTTTTTGAGGTAAAATGCGTTTTAGGTGAAAATTGGTATGGCAACTATCATTAGGTAAAAGAGAAGTAGGTTATCTGTTTTTAGATAAAAAGTTTTAGGGCAAGCGTCCGGGGACCGTTTTTTTGTCCCAATATTCAATTATAATCAAATCTCATTTCTTTCCGTAGGAGGCACTGATGAAGAAGGCTACTTATCCGGCTTCGATGATCTGGCCATTGCTCCGCCCATGTCTCTGTCCGCTCCGGAGCTTGGAAGTTGCGATTACCCGGAGTACGTAGAAGTCAGGAACGCGGTCAGTTCGACGGAGCTGCTTCACGAGAAGGCCATGGCAAGGTTCTATCAAGCGTTCACCGAAGACGAGGTGGAGCGGATAAAAAAACTCGAGAGGCGACACTCGTTCGGTTCAAGGTCATCGTTGGGAAAGAACAAACAGCACGAGACCGCCGTCATCGAAAACCGGCTGCAGAAAGCGAAGAGCGCAGAAAAAGGCGGGTCCGCGACGAAGGAAGCTCGAGGGGATAAGATCAAGAGCTCCGAGAAGAAAGAGCACGGACCGGAAACGCGAAGAGTAGCACCGCAAGGCAAAGTGCAGGGATCCGCGCCGGAAGTCGTAGATAAAAGAATCAAAACAGAACCCAAAAGCATACGATTTGCGATGGATGTTGAAGAAACATCCATCGCACCAGAAGTCCCAGAAAGGAGAAAGTTCGACAAGAAGTCGAGAGAGAACCGACCTGGAGGAGCGGAACCTTCAAGAAAGAAGTTAGAACCGGAGGGGAGAGACCATCGGTATGAACCGGATCCAGGACCAACGAGAGAGCAAAGATCCGGACCGGAACCCGGGAGAAAGAAGTTCGAACCGGAAGTGATAGATTATCGGTACGACAGAGACGATCGCTCAACGAGAGAGTATAGATCCAGACCGGAATCAGAAGTGAGAGCTCGTCGGTATGAACCCGATCCAGGACCAACGAGAGAGCGAACAAGGCAAACGCGCTCTGCAGAGATAGAAGAGCGCCGTTTTGCTCCGGCTGAAAAACACAAAAGACTCACACCGGAAATGAACAGAAGAAGGGTCACACCTGATCGGTTCACACCCGATCGGACCATACCAGAACCGGAGATTCTCTCGCTGAAACTAAAACAACCTTTGAAACTCACGTTCGGCGCGAATATTTACAACTCCTCGATCGAGGCGGACGAAGGGAGGCAAGAGGACGAAATCGTCGAGGAAGAAGAAGAGGAAGAAGAACTCGCGGATTATGATTACCGGACGCAGCTGAAAAATCGTAAACCATTGACATCGGAAGTTTTCGATGAGAACGAAGAGCTAGAAGAATTCGACGACGAATTCGCCAAACGACAGGAAGAATTGAGAACCTATTGTTCTGAACACGCACCGAAAAAATCCTTGGAGCAACCGTACGCTAAGTCGGTGCCACCTACGAGGCAATCATCCACCGTTGACACAGAGACGTATCACCCGCGAAACATGATCCCGATCAGGCAGACGGAAATTGCCGTACCACAGAACACCTTAAACGTAACATCTGCAGAAAGATCTAGGAGTCGTTCCAGAAGTCCGTCACCGAGGGCGCCACCAGCGGTGAAACCACCGCAGCGAGTTTCATCACTGCAACCGGCGAACCACCAACCGAACACATTCAACGAGATCATCGTTCCACCGGACGTCCGACTTCCATCGATAAACAATCTAGAAACGGCGAGACCCAACGGCACCAAAACCAAATCCGAAACCAACATTGGGGTCAAATCGATCCTAAAACGCCGGTCCTCCGATGCTGCTGTAGATGTTGCCAGCGGGGGAGATGGTAGATCAGCGCCGATCGCTTTCGTCGAAGCGGAGCTGAACCTCGTTCCAAAAGCTCTGTCGACGGATAATTTCGGCGAAGAAACAGAGCGACGAACCGGAAGAAGGGTGAGGATAGAAGAACCGGAAAGCACTCTCGAACGAAGATCCAAGTCTGTCAATTTCTACGACAAAGAATATGACTCTCAATACGACAAACCCGTCCAGAAAATATCCAGAGCGGTAGATAGCGATCCTAAAAGCGTCCTCATTAGTCATTACAGTGATATTGTACGAGAGTTTGGGAGACTTAAAAAAGCTCCGAAGACGTTATACTTAAATTACGAGGACTTGAAAGCCGCTGCTCAGGTTTCCGAATCAACTTCGACTGGGAAAGGGGGCTTGGAAGAAAATAGCGTGTCTGAAAAACAAAATGAGGAAGAAATTCAATCCACTGGAGATGAGGAGGAAGTAAAACTTCCAGAAGCAGCGACGGCGTCAGTATCAGCGGAAACAGAGGAAGCTCACGAAGATTCCGTTCCGCCACCTCCAATGAAAGTTCTTACACCGGAAGAAGAAGAGCAGCTACTGAAGGTTGAGAAGAAGGTCAGCTCGATTTGTGATTATATACTCGACCTTTGCTTGTTTTTGGTAGCATGCTATTTGTACTTCTTCGATAATCCTGTCTACTCGATACCCTTCATAATTCTCATGCTGTGCAGACAAATGCAGGAGACCGTACAAGAGAAGATACAAAGGTGGAGGAAACGAAAAGATGATTGATTATTAATCACTTCGCGTGATTTATTTTCCGCCTTCACCAATAAGAAGTTCTTACACCAGAAGTCGTAAAGAAGATGTTGAAAAGTTGAGGAGCCGGTCGGCTCGATTTGTGAGTATCTTCTTGACCTGGCTTGCCTTCGATAATCCTGTCTACTCGATACCCTTCATAATTCTCATGCTGTGCAGACAAATACAGGAGACCGTACAAGAGAAGATACAGAGGTGGAGGAAACGAAAAGATGATTGATTATTAATCACTTCGCGTGATTATTAATCACTTCGCGTGATTTATTTTCCGCCTTCACCAATAAGAAGTTCTTACACCAGAAGTCGTAAAGAAGATGTTGGAAAGTTGAGGAGCCGGTCAGCTCGACCTGGCTTGCCTTCGATAATCCTGTCTACTCGATACCCTTCATAATTCTCATGCTGTGCAGACAAATACAGGAGACCGTACAAGAGAAGATACAGAGGTGGAGGAAACGAAAAGATGATTGATTATTAATCACTTCGCGTGATTTATTTTCCGCCTTCACCAATAAGAAGTTCTTACACCAGAAGTCGTAAAGAAGATGTTGAAAAGTTGAGCTCGATTTGTGAGTATCTGCTTGACCTGGCTTGCCTTCGATAATCCTGTCTACTCGATACTCTTTATTATTCTCATACTAAGCAAACAAATGTAGAAGACTATACACCAGAAGATACAACAGTGGAGGAAACGAAAAGATGTGTCATTATTGATTACTTCACTAATTTATTTTCCACATTCACCATCACAAATAAAAGTGTTTTCACCAGAAGACGTTTAAAGTCGAGGAGAAGGTCAGCTCGACCTTGAATGGTGCGTTTTTTCATTCACCGGAATCCGCACTGGTGCGATAACCCGGAACTTTTGGAGCTGCACCGGAAGCGATTTTGGTTAAAAAAAAAGTGTCAAAAAAACAAACAAAAAGTTCCTCTGGGGAATGTTGAGAGCAAAATCTCTGCAAAATTTGGATGCAAATGGATTATTGGTTCAAAAGTAATGCTCGGATACAGACAGACAGCAACTTCTCTGCAAAATTTGGATGCAAATGGATTATTGGTTCAAAAGTAATGCTGGGATACAGACAGACAGCAACTTCTCTGCAAAATTTGGATACAAATGGATTATTGGTTCAACAGTAATGCTGGGATACAGACAGACAGCGACTTCTCTGCAAAATTTGGATGCATATGGATTTTATTGGTTCAACAGTACTGCTGGGATACAGCCAGAGAGACACCCAGCCACCACATCGCAATATTTTCTCAATTTCTAACTTTGTGAAATGTGAGAAAGTAAAAATAAACCTGAAACCTAAACAAAAAATCCTTCATGATAGTTAATGCAAGTTACCCATTTGACTGCCGCTCTAGATGAATGAATAGCTCGTTGGTAATGACCCTTTTCTTTTTCCTTTTCTAACACGCGTATTCTAATAGGCGGAGAGAGAGAGAGAGAGAGAGAGAGAGAGAGAGAGAGAGAGAGAGAGAGAGAGAGAGAGAGAGAGAGAGAGAGAGAGAGAGAGATAAACATTTCTGGACCCGCTTTTGCCCTCGTTGCCAAGTTAGGTTTTTTTAATGGGAGAAGAAATATTGTGATAATGTGATATTGCGAGTCGTTCCTCCAATATTTTTTTTTTCTTAGCTTAGAAGTTAGACGCGATTGTTTGGTAGCGCAAGTTTTGGGTTTTTGTTCCATTTTTGAAAAATGTTTTTTGAAATTAGATTGATTTTTCTTGATCTTTAAAACGACCTGATTTGGCAACAATTCCAGAAACGAGCAATAGACCTAACTGTCTTAACACCTAACTAGATACGAGTCTTTTAGGATTATACGAAAGAAACATCGATATAGGCCTGTGCGCTGTTCGATGCATGCATCGATCGAAGTTTTGATTTTTTCCTGAGTTCGATGCTAATGTTCATGTCAATCGATGCATCGGAACTCGTTGTTTATAGATGCTCCGACTGAAATCAGACCTATGAGTAATTTTTTCAACTAAAACTAACTTAAAAGCATGAAAGAGTATCATGATTTTCAGTAATTTCTCATTTTTGACTTGTTAGCATTTTTTTTGATGCATCGATAAAATTTCGATGTTTTTTGGATATCGAACTTCGATGCACAAAACTGGATATCGCACAGGCCTACATCGATACATCACAATCCTCAAGCCGCCACTGACACAATTAAGGATTTCTATGGAAAACCATGTATAAAACAGAAAGTATGCTCGTTCTCAAAAATTTACTTTTTAAAGTGTAATTTTAAGTGTGCGAACGAGCATACCCTCTGTTTTATACTTGGTTTTTCCATATAACTCCACGAGTAGGTTATGTAGCTCGTTGAGTTTTAGGGATGGCCTTACTGCCCTCGAAAAGCGTTTTGTAGACATGGGAGGATACAGGAATTAGACTTTCTTTCTCTCTCTCTCCGGATGTTCAAACGCATGTAATAGAAAAGGACAGCAGAGGGGACCATCACGTGACTTTAGCCCATATCTTCGTCTTTTTCTAACAAACACGTTCAAACGGGAGGAGAGAGATAGAGAGAGAGACTCATACACTGCCGTAATCGCCCATGTTTTGCGAGAATTAACTAGCGGGTCATGCAATGTGGCAATAACGGATTATCTTTGTTTAAACCTACATGAAATAATCGATTTTCAGGGAATTCGCCGACTCTCTGATAAATTGATACTTTCGACTAGGTTCAAATGGCAAAAAAAAAAAAAAAAAAATCGTTAGCACAAGCCGCCACTGATATAAAATCAAAGAGAAAATTCGACAAAAAATCGAAAAATTATGTTGATCAGTTGATCAATGATGAAGCTTATTTTTTATTTAGGATATTAAAAAAAAAACCGATCGAAAGTATTAGAACTGAAAATTTACTCTTTCCCCAAATTCAAAATTAGATTAAAAATGATCACATTTTCCTGTATTTCATGACGATATAGATTTGTATTTTAAGCGAAAAATCGACACATATCTGATAATTAAAGAATTGCTTCCCTTAAATGTATTGCCTCTGCTTAGTATTAACTCCCAAGCAGCGCTTCCAGATTTTAGGGAAATATCGGGGGATTTTGCACTGATCCTTAGGAGAAATCTACTGATATTTCCCTAACATCTAGCAATGCTGCTCCCCATTCAAAATGAAATGAATTTTAATTAAAACCTCAAAAATCAGCTGACTTTGAAAATACTTTGTAAATAAACCCTCTTTGTGTATTATGATCTTAGAAGTTGAATGAATAAAATTTTGTGATACAATTTTTAATCAATTGATCCTCATGGTAGCGTTTTTATTCATGTGCTCCTGAAGGGGGGACGGAAGGGGGGACGGAAGGGGGGAGAACGAGGAGGAGGAGGAGGGAGCAGATTGTCCCCTTAGCCAGGGGCGCACAGTGTGTCCTAAGCGGCAAAAACCCTATTTGTCCAAATCCCTCGAAACTCTTCAAAATTAAGGTAATTCTACTCCTTAGGGTATAGACTAATAGGTTTGGACGGTTATTTCGACTTTTTTTTTCATTTTATTTGGAGATATGAGGCTTGGAATTGGAGTTTTATTCATTAAACCGAAATTTGCTGTATTTTTTGGAAATTTTAAATCGGTACTTTTAGACTGTTTAATCGTTATTTTTGAAATAGGAGGCACTTTTCTGGACAACATAAGACCTATTTAATAAACCTTCATGGTTAGTTTGAAAAAAAAAAAAAAAAAAAATTATCATGCATTGGCAAGACTTATATTGCCAACTCCTTGAATTAGAAGGAACTTTTGCAAAGTTATAGACTTTCAAAAGCTAGCTCCGGTGAGCTCCGGCTTCTCGTTGGCATTTTTGGCATGTTGGGTATGTGGAAAAACTACCCTGAAAAATTCGTAGCCAGATTTCATTGGGTTTGGAAGATATGAGAGGTTGAACATAGCGAAGCGGGGTCGTGCGCGGGGCTGCAGAAAATTCAATGAAACTATATGTCTGGCTTTTTGTTTTATATCTCAGTTAAAAATCACTTAAAAGAATTAAACTTTCAATGAGAAGAAAGGAAATTTTATGGTCTTCAATTTTGGTCTCTAGCAATTTTTACATAGATGCCACGGGAAGGGAGAAAAATGAGGAAGAACGGCACAAGGTTTAGTAGGCTCGAAAGTTCCGGCGGACGACAGCACAGCAGCGTTGCCGAGACAAGTTCCAACCTGTCGCGTTGCGCTGGCTCCCTTGCTCACTCCACTGCACTGTCGCACTGAGTTACTTCGCTGCGATCTTTCGACTTGACAATACTAAAATCGCACACAACCACTTATGTCCTCTCTCCACATAGCTCATCATTATATTGCTACAACACCCACTTGTCCTTTCCTATAGGTAATCACTTTCAAAGTTGTCTGATAACAGTTTTTGGAACAAACTGCACCAATATAAACTGTCACCGAAAATTCTAAGTAAACAATTTTTAATCTCCCAAAAAGCACTAATGGCTTGGTTTTGGGGTGCTGAAAATATTTTCTTTGAATTCCTTGGGGTAGATTTATAACGTGAACGTTTGGTCCACTTTTTACTATCTCCAGCTGCTATCTTAAAAAAAAATTGAGGCTGAGTGGTTTGGTTTGAATTACCTTGTATAGTAGCGAAGCCAAACAAAAACCAATTGAAAACTAAAGAAAGCCAACAAAATCAACATCACAACCTCCACTCTAACTCCCACCACCATCAAAAACAACAATGATAAAGATGGTGACAACGACGAAAACATTAGCAAATCAGCTATGCGAAATATCCTCACCAAAATGGGACAAAAGCCGAGAAATTGGAGATTGTACAAATCTCTCCCCCCTCCCCCCCAACCGGTTTTAAAGAAATCTTGTTAAGAGGCTCACTGCATGTTTTTTGGTGAACCAATAAACCTTTACCGCCGTTTTTACGTATTTGATTTCAAATTTCAAATTCAACAAGGTTCTTGCATCGTATGAGGTTTTTGCCGCATCTTCCATTAAGAGGTCACACTGTGGGGCGTCGTGTGCCATTTGGCAACAATGCAACTGATCCATTTAAACTCATTAAATATATCGAATTTTCTTTGTGCACTGTGCACCCCCTAAATTCGATCTTTTACATGAGTTTAAATGGATAAAATACATTGTTGCCAAATTGCACGCGACGTCACTGCCCTTAGTCCTTCGTATACGCTCAAAGTAGGATCGTTAAAGTGGCACCGGTGAGCCGTAATCCACCACAAATCGACAGGTGAGCCAACCGTTGCATGTTTGGTTGATGTCCCGATTGTCAAACAACTGCGCAATTTGACAGCCCGTCAAACTGCAGAATTTTTTAACCTGCAGAGATGAATGGTAAGTCATCAGTCATCTGTTCACCAATCTGTTCCTGTTCAATTGTTAGAATTCTGTTCTACTGTCATAAAAACAAATAAACTTCGTTTTTGAGGTGTTTTGATCAAGTTTATGTTTGAATTTTAGAAATTTCAGGTTGGCAATCCTCGCAATCCGCAATCTGCGCTCGCTCGTCGAAACGTATAAATAAACCGTGGGCCCGTGTATGTGTTTTAGCAATGAAGGCACTCCACAAGATTTTAGCTAGTGCTATACAAGATATTATATACTACAGGGTGTTTCACATAACCTGCTCACTATGGTTTTCTTGAACGGGTGACGATAAAAAAATCTGGAAAAATCGGTTTTATAGTAACTCGGACCTGAAGTTTCATTTAAAAATACTGCCACAACCCAAAATTTGGTTTTTGGGGGGTTTTCAGGGGGGGGGGGTGCCCCCCTAATCTCGAGATTTTCAAATAGCAACCCCTATCTTGTGATACCTCGTTTGAAAGAGGGTAAAATCCCAAAAACCAAATTTTGGGATTACTTATACATGTATTTGTGTGTAAGTAATCTTTGTTTGGTCAACCTAACCTTCAATTCCCGTTTGCTTCACTATCTGTTTCACTCTACCGTGAGGAGTAATGCTTGAATTTTATTTTGCTCTGCGAACACAATTATTTCAATTTCAATCGAAAATTTCTTTAGTACAAGCTAAAAATTCCGAAAGTTTCCTCAAAGCTGGGCAGCGGGGAAGATGGTTCCATGGAAATGTAAACAAGAGGCGCACCTCCAGGCTTCATAGACCCCTTCTTCTTCTTCTTCTCGTTCTCCTCCTCCTCCTCCTCCTCCTCCTCCTCCTCCTCCTCCTCCGAAGCGTGCAATCTGGCAACATTGCCTTTCGTCCACTTAAACTCGTAAAAAATGTCGATTTCATGGGTGTTCAGAGAACGCTTTCTTACGACCCATGAAATGAGGTTTGGATGGACTTAATAAGAAGTTGCCAAATTGCACGCTCTGACACAGCTGTGCAGCAATGCAAAGGTTCGATAAATCCGGATTCTGTTCAAAAGATGGCTATCGAATAGGAAAAATGGAAAACATACCACCATTAATAGCGATTTTTTTTTTTTTTTTTTTTTTTTTAACGAAAAAGAACTGAACATTAAGAAAAAAAATCGGAAAATCTTACACCGATTCTCCATTAAAAATCAGTGTGTATACATGAGAATAAAAGGAACAGTTTCTTTACCAAACCTCCTGTAAACTGGGTTCAAACACAATGATACAAAAATTTTTTACTACAAACTATGTTCCAAACGTTCTTAGTATAAACGAAGAATGAATTTCAGCTTTGCAGAAAAAAAAAAAAAAGTTACAGGATTTTTGATTTCTTCTAAAAAGAAAATAAGTACGATGACTTTCGAATGAGACAAAAAAATATATACTCGAACAATCATTGAAACCCCAACTTGGTTTTTAAATTAAAACAAAAATTGAACATTAAGAAGAAAATTGGTAGGTACTTCATATGCCGATCTTCCATTAAAAATCAGTGAGTACATGAAAATAAAAGGAACTGTTCATTTACGAAATCTCCATAAGCTGCCTGGTTCAAACGCTATAATACGCAAACATGGCTAACTATAAACTATGTTGCAAACGTTTAAAGTAAACAGAAAGAATAAATTTCAGCTTTAAAAAAAAAAAAAAAAAAAAAAAAAAAAAAAAACGCAGAAGTTTTGATTCCTTTTAAAAAATTGGCTTTCGAAAAAGAGAGCAGAAAAAATACACCATTATTGAAACCTCGACTTAGTTTCGAAATTAAAATAAAAATTGAACACTAAGAAGAAAATTGGTACTTCACATGCCGATTCTTGATTTAAAATCAGTGCGTACATGAAAATAAAAGGAACAGTTTCTTTACAAATCCTCCCAAAAGCTAGATTTCAGCACAAGAGTAAAACCATTGCTTTGTACAAACTATGTGACAAACGTTTTTAGTAAACAGGAAGAGTAAATTCCAGCTTTGCGAAAAAAATAAAAAAAAATAAATAAATAATAAATCAAAAAAAGGATGCAGAATGATTCCTTATGATTCCTTTTAAAAAGATGGCTTCCGAGTAAGAAAAAAAAATGCACCATCATTGAAACCCCTACTTAGTTTCTAAATTTAAACGTAAATTGAACACTCAGAAGAAAATTGGTACTTCATATGCCGATTCTCAATTCAAAATCAGTGTGTAACAGCGTATTTAAAGCGATATCTTTATGATTTCGTCATTCTTCAGATAATTCACGATCTTCTCTTGAGTGTAGTACGGAAGACGTGAAAAGTCTTCAACAAGCAACGAGACAGCCTTCATTCCTCGCTCCAAAAACTGTCTCCTGAACAGTGCTTTGCGGAATTGAACCCCGATCACATCTGAATAAATCGGGAATTGTGATTCAGAAACGCGGCTTTGCATGGCTCTTACGAACTCCTCGTCCCTTGAGTAGCACGAGATTCTATAGGCACCTTTGACTACTACATCGTAGAGAGTAACGTTCGTGTCACCTACTGTCTCCTCCTTTAACTGACCTACCTCTTTCTCGCACAATTTCAGGTAATTCCTTAATGCATCCATCTCCAGCTGCCTATGTTTAAATACCTCAGAAAATGAATTGGGCTCCAAACCAAGCGCAATTAATCTGATGTGATTAAAAATTATTAAATACTCCGGTCCATCAAGGAAGATCAGTTGACAATTCTTTCTCGCTTCGACAAAACTGCAGTGGTCAAAATTAATTATTATCTCCATGGTGTACAAATTTGTCTTACGCGGAGTGACGGAAGTTAAATTTTCTGCTCTAGCACCGAAATTCAGCAAAATTTCACAGATATCAGAACGAAGATATTTTCCTGCGATCTGGAGAGCTGTGTAACCACAATTAGTAGGGATGTTAACATTGGCGCCTTGTGATAAAAGTAGTTTCACGACATTCCGTGCTCCGCATTTCACCGCTATGTGAAGCGCTGTGAGGCCAGATTCATCTTTGGCGTCAATATCTGTATCCTTGAGCTGAAGGCATACTCTTACAAAAGCAATGTTGTTCTTTCCATCAACTGCTAAATGTAGAAGTGTTGATCCTTTGTCCGTTCTGAAATTGACAACGTTGTCGGCTAAAATCTGTTTGAGAGTTTCGACGGAATCTAATCCTCCATGGCTAATTCTCAGCAGGTTTTCTTGGTTGTGGAGCGGAAGCCCAATAAAGAAGCACAATTCGGTCGGGATAAGATTTTTTAACAATTTTTTATAGCCTTTTTCAGCGGAAACTGTTAGGCGTGGTGGCTCACTATTACGATTGGGAGGAAGAGTCATTGTCGGCTCAGTCATACCTGTGCCTTTTATAAGAAATTCTAATAATTCATATTTCCCGCTACGCACGGCAGAACTCAACTCTGGGAAGTCTCGGTCCTTGCTGAGTACATTGACGCCGTTACGAGCGAAGCAATCTAAAATATCCTGACAGTCACGTATGACTGGTGGGGGCAGCAGAACATAACCTACCACGGAACGAAGAGGCACCTCATTTTTCTTGACGACGAACAGAAAACACTGCGCATAATCAAACTCAGACATCTTCATTCGACAAAGCTGAAACATATACGAGTACAAAATTAAATATTGTTATTGACCTTTCCATTCCCAAGGAAAAGTTGCAACAGCCAGCACCGCTGGACCAAGAAAAAGTAAACAAATCGAGCAGGGCTACCGTTTTGCGTAGAATTAATAGCATTTTTCAATTCACCGATGATTCAACCGGTTGAGAAAAGATTACACAGTTCAATTCAATGTATGTCTGTAATGCACGAAAATGCTCGCATCTGTAATCTTTTCTCAATCGGTGGAGTCGTCGATGACTTTAAAAAACTTGCGGATATTTTAATTAATTAACAGAGCTTTCACCGATTGAGAAGAGATTACAGATCAGCGTATTTTCGTGCATTTCAGTCATACATCAAATTGAACTGTGTAATCTTTTCTCAACAGGTGGAATCATCGGTGAATCGAAAAAAGCGATTAATTATACGCCAAACGGCAGCCCTGAAATCGAGGTAATGGGCAAGCTTATACTTTAAAGAGGTTTGCTCATCTGACTTCGCGCCACAAATTCAGCGGCGCGCAGTTCAAAATCACTGCAGGCAAGATGGCCGACAAAAGCAGAAAACGTATACTCTTTGCAAAAAACATTGCGCTACCCTCTGCAGAAAAGCAGAAAACAACCCAATGTTTTCTGCAAAGAGTGTACGTTTTCTGCTTTTGCCGGTCATCTTGCCTGCAGAGATTTTGAACTGCGCGCCTCTGAATTTATGGCGCCAAGTCAGATAAGTATACCTCTTTAATTTATAACCTTGGGTATAATTTATCTGTTGCGTACTTATGCCTCAGTAATAATGACACAATGCCATTCTAACGTAAAATTCTGCGAAAATCAGAGACAAATAGAGACCTAGAACAAAGCTTGCGACAGGCGTCCAATTTTCCAGATCAATTTTGGTCGGAACTCATCGGCAACAGCCAACTATTGCCTACTGTTGACGGATGAGCCCCTGGTTTGCATTCGCCAAGCAAAACCTGTTTCGTTTTCCGCGACCACGGACCAATCACAGCATTTTGTAGAGCTCACGATTGAACAGTAGGATATATGTTTATCGTTGCAGCTGGTGCCTTCCGAACGAAAATGAACGCATCAAACTTGACTGACTTTTCTAACGCTGGAAGCAAACGGTGTGCTGGGCTTATTTGTCTCCGCCGAAAATAACGACATTCACATTCAAAACATTCAAAATCCGCTCGTTAACTCAGGAAATCACTTCCATTTTAAACAACCCACACTACACTAGACACTATTATCATACAACTACAAAGGGTGTCCCAAAAGTAAGTGTGCTGATGCTGTCATTTCAAAACTATTCTACCTAGAGACTTGAACTTGGTTTTACTTTAAAGATCAAATCATTTTCTATCGATTAAAACCAAGATCAGCTCATTTCATTAAAAATTAAAAAAGTTATGACGGTTTTTGTGACGGGTGAACGCGCGCCGCCTATAGGTTTTTGACAAAAAAATTTCTTACCAATCATTAGTCTTCTTTTCCGCTATCCCGGGCCCCGACTCCATATCGCACCTGAATTTCTGGTTGCTTCTCAAAGTATTTTCCGCCACTTTCCAGACATTTGTGCATTAAGTCCTCCCATTTTCTAAGGAAAGTTTTCTCAAATTCTTCTTCGGGAATTTTTTTCAGGGTTTTTGAACTGCTGTCTCACGATTTTAGCCTTAGTCTCAAATTCAAATCTTCGTCCAGGAAGATCCCTTTTCAATGTTGGAAACAGCCAGAAGTCGCATGGTACGAGATCTAGACTGTACGGTGGTTGTCTCAACAGCTTAATACCCTTTTTCTCTAAAAATTCACGGGTAAAATTTGATTTATGCGGCCGCTAAATCCCCAGCATACCGCGCGCACGTACTGAACAGTGACCGGCGCGCGCCGCCGCGGCGAGAATGCACCTGATTTTTCCCGCGAATCGTTTGTCGTATCTCGTCACTTAGACGACGACTGAAGCCGGCAGACGGCCATACAAGTGAAAAAAGTTCATTGGAAATGTATAAGAGGGGAGAAGAAAACAATTCAACAAAAATTGTCAAAAACCTATAGGCGGCGCGCGTTCACCCGTCACAAAAACCGTCATAACTTTTTTAATTTTTATTAAAATGAACTGATCTTGGTATTAATCGATAGAAAATGATTTGATCTTTGATATAAAACCAATATCAAGTCTCTAGGTAGAATAGTTTTGAAATGACAGCATCAGTACACTTACTTTTGGGACACCCTTTGTATATGTATACTACATAGACGGTACCACCACGTTTATGCAAACATCAATATAACTTACAGTCATTTGAATGTGTCGCTTATTCTTGTATTATTTTGTAACATTTGATAAGCCGGAAAAGACCGGACAGCAAATGCAGTCAATATTTCATGTACATATTTAGAAGGAAGTTCCATCATTTTGTAGTTACGACGTTTTTTACAAATGCGCGGTGGTTTTGTCCATGTAGTAGAGTGCCGGTGCAAATAGCGTCGAGCATAGTGCGGGCTGTTTGAACTTGAAGTGATTTTCTGAGTTCCTAGCAAGAATTTTCTTTTGCGAAAATGGAACCTGAATCTTACAGAAAACCCCACGAGATGCGAGAGCGTGTGAAATGGAGCATTTGGGATCCATTATTTTTCATAATGATGTTGCACTAAACACTTCTATGCTTAAATTCATTGAGATAAGTACTGCGAGTAACCTACCAACCAGTTTCGTTGAACATAATCAACGGAATTTTTCAATTCACCAGTGACTCTACTGGTTTCGAAAAGGTTCTTAAGTTCAGTTCAGTGCATGACTGTACTGCACGAAAATACTCTAATCTGTAATCTTTTCACAATCGGTGCAATCGACGTTGAATTATTAAAATACCCGCAAGTTGTTTAAAGTAATCGACGACTCCAATGGTTGGGAAAAGATTACAGATTAGAATATTTTCGTGAAGTAAAAAGTCAGACACTAAACTGAGCGATGTATAATCTTTAATCAACCGGTGGAGTCATCGATAAATTGGAAAATACCACTCATTACACGCAGAAAGGCAGCACTAGATATCTCTCGCAACGCTGGACGCGGCGTAATTATAGAACATAAATATTTCATTTGACAAAAAAGAAACAGATGAACGAGCAAATGCTAAAAAACACGCAAAAAATTTGACGAGGACGCTTTACTCCTGCTTAAATCGTAGCCATTTTCAACTCAAAAATTTGAAAGAATAAGGAAACAATAGTAAAAGAATAATTATTATTTCAAACTGTGGAGAGAGCGACTAATCCTACACGCTGTAAACACACTAATGATAACTGGATCATCATTCCACAACTGATAAGAATAAAAAATGCATAAAGCAAACCCGTTTCCTAAGTCATTCGCAAGTAGATAACTATTCGTACACGGGTGTACTGCTTTTCGCCTGCACCAAAAAATGAAGGCGCTCGACTTACTTTATCGACTCTTGTAACTGTCCTCTCGACTCGAGAAGTTGCGTTCTCCGCAGAGACAAAGCTAGTGACCCAACGAACGAGCGATAGCAATAGAGAAGATTCATGGAACGTGGGTCTGAAACTTCAAAGAGGTAACCACGCACGGTGAAAGTTTCTTATGGACATTTTACACGGGCTCGGTTTGTTTGCCTAACATTTCTTAACCTTTATTTTTAAACTAGGTGGTGTGGTGGTTTAAGACGTTCGTGGATTTTAATTCCCCCTTCCCCCATTTAATTTCTTGAAAAGTATCGAAAATTTGTAGTTAAAACTATGCCATTATTCATTACAACGCATTGCAATATTTTATTTCCTGTTGCCGACGATCGATATTATTTTTCGTGTTGGAAGAGCAAAGTTCCACATGGATCTATAGTTTCCAAAATTTGAAGAAGCTTCCAGCGAAAATAACTGTAGACGCGAGGAACTTTCTAGGAAAAATAAATTATTCCGGAGTCAATTCCATAGCCGCAGCCAAGAGGTTGTCCTTTCTTAGTCCATTCAAACACATGTGTTCGAAAATATCCAACACAGGGCTGGAAGATATGCACATGGACAGCCCAGTGTTGCCAGATTCAGGGTAAAAAGCCGTATCGTCTCCATTTCAATCAATGCAAAGCGTACGGCTTTTTCACCCCCAACGTGGCAACACCGTGACTCTCACGTTTTAGAGCTTAAAGCAAGTTTCAGCCCTCCCCCCCCCTTTCTGGATTTTAATTTGTTTTTTTTTTTTTTCGATCTATAAGGATCTTTGAGGCAAAATGAAAACAAATATTGATACTTTCATTGCAAATAGTGGCGGATCTAGAAATCTTCCGGGGACCGGGAGAGGAGGGGGGGGGGGTGGCTAAAACCTATATTTCATCAAAACGCCCAAAATTTCCTAAGAAATCCTTTGATTGCAAAGACACTTTTTGAGGGGTTTTCAATTTGCCGGTCCCCCAGAATTTCAAATTTTTCCAAGGTATTCAAGGATATGAATGAGCCTCTCTCTTCTATATATCCTTCCCGCTCTTCATCAATACCTCTAGATACCTTTAGATACCCTCGTCAAACAGATTTTGACACTTTTATGATTCAGACCCTGCGAGTCCCGTGACATATTAACACTCTTGCACCCTCCCTCTCTCCCACATATTCACAAATCTCTCCGTCAGCATTCTATTCCGAAAACAAACGTCAAGCCTTCCTCTCAATCGCTGATGAACTATGAAGAAATCTCCTGACCGATAAAGCCCAAAGGCGAGGGGCAAAGAGGGTATCTGCTGAGGACGTTTCCACCCCCTCCTGCCTTGCAATTTCGACAAAATGGACTGTAGCTGCGCTCCCCGTGAATTTTTTTGAAATTTGGATGTATCTCATAAAGGGCGGTTGTCCGAAATATTTACACCAAATTTCAAGTTTCTAGCTCATCTGGATATGGTCGAAAAAAGTCGGTACGGACACCGGCGGTTTTGCCACAGCGATTTTATACATATATATGGATAGTAATAATAATAATATTAATAATTAAAAAAAAAAAAACAAAGAACAAAAAACAACGTGTGACAAACCCACATGTAATTGGTTTTAAACCTTTACAGACCAGGTTTGTTCAAAAGATCGCCACTTTTTAATTTAGAAAGGAAAGGTAGTTAACTGTTCGTACTCGGGGAGTTGGAATTGCATATAAGACGAATTGAAGGCGCCCGGCGAAATCCAAGTTGCAAGTGTCGACATCCAGGATTGCATTAATTCGGAATCATGATACTGGAACAATGTTAAATAGACTAGAGGAGAAAAATGTGTGTATACTCGGGCTTGGTCCATAAATGGTTAAACGAAAGTTGTTTGACGAACGGATCATGAACCAAAAAAGTAATGGTTGGCTCACCTGCCGTTTTGTGGTGGATCTCGGGATCTCGGCTCATCGATGCCAATGGGGCTATTGCACACTTATTCTATAAGCGATTTAATAGTCGATTATGGCGTAAAAACCTAAAAAAATAACGATGGCGGTACTAAAAACTTCCAAAATCCACTCCTAAACTCAATAAACGCAGTTATTTGCGCGAGCGTAATGGTGTCTGAAGGCACTAACAATGGGAGATTCCCATCTAACAATTCTGAAACTCCATCAAGAAGTGACCGATAAGAGACTACTTTCATTTGACACCGGTGCCACTAGGTGTTGCGGCACCATTCATCGGATGTGGATCATCACTCTGATGACTAATTACTCTGTGAATCATCCTTGTCAACATAGAAAGAGTGACGAAATCAAGATAGGAATCTCCCATTGTTAGTGCCTTCGGCCACCATTACGCTCGCGCAAATAACTGCGTTTATTGAGTGTAGGAGTGGATTTTGGAAGTTTTTAGTACCGCCATCGTTATTTTTTGAGGTTTTTACGCCATAGAAAAAGTGTGCAATAGCCCCATTTGACGATCCCACTTTGAGAGTGTACGAAGGCCTTTTACGAAGAGCCGGGCGGAACATAAAGCAACGATTGGCTCACCTGCCATCAGTGGTGGATTTTTGATGCGGCTCATCGATGCCAATTTGACGGCACGAATATAGGCTCTATACGGGCGCCACCATTGGATGCGCTCTTGCAGAATCGTTTACATACACTTGTTTAAAAACGAAGGGGTCCAAAGGTGTCCTACGGATAAAACATTCAATCGTCGTTCGTCGATGAACTTGTTAATTTTAATTATGATACACCTCAAGAATATCTATAAGGTGTGTGACCCAAAGGTGGCCCGGCTCTTAAGGTGGCCCACCCCCGTTTATTTTCGTTAGTTTCATGAATTTACAATAGATGGCGTTAGTGCTGAGTAACAGGGTGCTATTGCTTCCTCCGTACCGAAAATCAAGTGTGTCGGGTGATTCAGTCGGTGCGGAAAATGGTGATAACCATTTTGGCAGGCCTTCTTAAAATTTTCACGCTATTAAACAAGCGTAAAAGCTAAGCCTATAAACTAATTTAACCTTGACTTGTTATGCATTTTTTAAATGCTTATTTACCCCTCTTTCATGAGTCATGATTATTTTTTCGTAAACTTTACCTGTTTTGACGATATCAGCAAATATTTGTGTAAACACGTGGATTGACTGGTGGTGCACCTAAGGTGGCCCGCTCGTTTTTGTAACATGTTTATATTGACCTACGGTAGGTGAAAAATTAATTTTAACTAATCATAGGCCGGTATTATTAGCAAAAGGTGTCAAAATGTACAACTGGACCAAAAAGAAGTAAAGAAAAATACAAATTCCGCTGAATATAAATTTTCACGGAAAAGATGTAAAAATAAGTTTTTCTCCCTCTATTTTATTTGCACTCACTGGTGCTTATGGTCCCGTTGACTCCCTGATGGGTACTAATATTTAGTTTATAATACCCTGTAATATTAATTAGTAAAGATGAACTAATTATACTATCAGCAGCTAATTAATTACTATTAACAACCATTTTTGGAATATTATCATCAATTATAAATGGGAAAATTAGCGATAAAAAAATGAAAAAATGTAAGGGGGCCAAAAAGGGTTAAAACCCCCCTTTAACATTATAACTTTATCGTTATCATTGTAATTTTTGATTAAACAAAGGTATTGATTCCATCTGTGAACAGTTCCATCTGTGTGTCAGTAGCATTCGAATGCGCATTCATGAAATTTGAAAGGGGGTGGCCACCTTAGGTGCATCGAAAATATTAGGGGTGGCCACCTTAGGTGCACGTTTTGCGCGATGTCAAAACCCTACTTTTTTCAAATGCAAAAAAAAGTCCAAAAACAAAACAAAATTATAAAAATGAAATCATTATATGATAGCCAACTGTCTGAAGAGTAAATTGACGTATTTCGTTTTTTCTCTCTCTCATTCCTTATTATTGCAAATTGGCTCCAAGCTTAGGTATGGCCACCTTTGGGTCACCTACCTTAATGACAAAGATAATCTAAAAAGCGTAAAATAGATGTCGATCAACGAAAGCAGTGCTAGAAAACAACGTTAGAAACTCTGCGGCACTGTAATCTTTGTATTGGTAATTCATGCAATTTGTGGATTTTTTTGACCCCCAAAAGAGTAACATTGGTAGCGAATTATAGCCATAAAACATGAAATTCACTTCGCCATAAGCTCGCCAGTGAGGGCAAGTGAGTGTAAGTGATAGTGTGTCTATCAGCCTCACTCGAAATCATTGAGGCTTATGGGAATTTTCGTATTTCATCATTTCCGGCTATAACTTTGAGTATTCCAGCTTGAAAATTTCAGGGTATCTTCCTGAAGTATACTAGCAGGTGCTGATGTTCCTCAGATTTGGACTTTCCGCGTAAAGTCAACAATGGGTCTGTTGCAAACTTCGGCTACAACGTTTTAAAGTATCAATTCCTATGTAAAAAGCCGAGAAAATAACAATGGCAGCAACAGAAAACACTAAAATTCAGTATTAACTTCACAAATTGCGAAAAACACTAGACACTATTCACCCCTGTATCTTTCCACCACGTGCACGATATTTCGCGAGATTAGCGCGGCACATTCAAATAATCACGGCCGACTGTCATCACAGCTGACTTCGTAAACAAATAAACAGTAAACACTGACGGCGTCTGTTCGAATTCTTACGTTTCAATATCCTCAATTCCTCACTAAAGGTTGTGAAAGGTACGGAAACCGATATTTGTGTCGAAAACTTATCAAAATGAAACAATAACACACAGGAGTTCCAAGCATGATTCCAACTTGGATCATCATGCTTGGAACTCCTGTGTGTTATTGTTTCATTTTGATAAGTTTTCGACACAAATATCGGTTTCCGTATCTTTCACAACCTTTAGTGAGGAATTGAGGATATTGAAACGTAAGAATTCGAGCAGACGCCGTCAGTGTTTACTGTTTATTTGTTTACGAAGTCAGCTGTGATGACAGTCGGCCGTGATTATTTGAATGTGCCGCGCTAATCTCGCGAAATATCGTGCACGTGGTGGAAAGATACAGGGGTGAATAGTGTCTAGTGTTTTTCGCAATTTGTGAGTTTAATACTGAATTTTAGTGTTTTCTGTTGCTGCCATTGTTATTTTCTCGGCTTTTTACATAGGAATTGATACTTTAAAACGCTGTAGCCGAAGTGTGCAACAGACCCATTTTCGCCAAAAACTGTTGACCATACGAGCAGCGCGACGTGGTGTCCACGGTTCGAACTAATCTATCCTGGAAATCCTGGAATCGTCTTAACCCCCCTCCCCCCCTGGAAGAGAGCAGAGGGAACGTTTTCGATTTATTATAATGGACGACCATTTTACATGAATCCTCATGGAAATTCGGAAAAATTGACTCACACATGAAATCATATGAGAAAAGTTCGTTCAATTTAATGGTATAGGTTTCAGATTACAGTAACACTTCTTTCATAATTCATGGCAGAAAGGGTTAAGCACTCTCGCATCACACGGAATAAAGCAAAACCTGCATCACTTAAAATCTCTCGGAAGTCTATATGAAGGATTCAGGCATTTGCAGGCACAAATGATGGAGGAGTCAAATGATGGAGAAAAAGGTGATGAATCTTAGCGGACAGCACGGCCGCGGCTTGCCGGTTGCAAGGCCTTAAGGCAAAAAAAGAGGGAGCGAGCGATTGCCGTTATGTTAAAGCAAATGTTTCGCTACTTCGATCCTATCCTAAGACTCCTAAGAGCTGGCTCCGCAAATCGCATGTCGTACTTGATCTACAGTGTTGCCGATTTTCACGACTTTCTTCCCTCTTTTCGTCTAATTTGGGGCAGAATGGGGCAGTTACACAATTTTTATACAGGCGATTTAACCCTTTCAAACCTGAAAATACTTTTTGTTCAAACAAAAAATTAAAGAGGTGATTAAAACGCCGGAAAACGTTTGAATTGTCTTTAGGTCGCTTTCTGAAAGGATAAAATGTAAATAATGTATGTTTATTGGATTCATATTATCTACTTTTCAACATAAATTAGAACTAAGAAAATGGCAACTATACGTTGTCAACTGTGTTGAGTTATTTAAATGAATAGATAGAATACTGTCAAATATTTGCTTCTTTTGCGAATAGGTGCACGATTGAGTGAGTGCAATGCACACACAAATAAATAAATAAATAAAAAAGGAAAAAAAAGGAGTGATAGTTGAAGAATTTTACTATTGGTTTATTTTGTAATTTTAACTCGCTTTTTGCAAGGAATAGTAGAATTATACAAGTTTCTTACTATAAAACAAATACTATAAAATAAGTTTCCCGTCTTCCTCGGGGGGGGGGGGAGGTTCCCCCCCTAGACCTTCTACTGGGGTTCAAACATCCCCCCTCGTCCCCTCGTTGGAAATATTACTGCGGGCGCCTATGGTAGCACTAAGAACTTCCTAAATCCACTCCTAAACTTAACAAACGTTTTTATTTACGTGCGACTAATGGTGGCGTAGGGCAGTAATAATGAGATACAGGTACATAGATACAGCCATCTTAATTTTGTCAGTCTTTCTATGCTGGGAATGAAGATATACAGAGTCATTATATAGACACCAGAGTACCAGAGTAGTGATACGCATCCATAATGGGTCTGTTGTAAACTTTTGCTACAACGATTAAGAGATGAACAATCTAATGTTAAATCGCCTGAAAAGTCCATTGGTGGCATCAGAAAGTCATAAAATGCAATATTAAACTCACAAGAGGCGTTTAATGGAGTCTAAAATGGCGGATAAATATCGAGAAATCTGTATGCATGCACCGTGAACATCCAAAGATGGCCAACTTTGACAACTTCACTGGAGGTAGAGGTTATGTGTTTGTTTACGTTGTGATTGGTTGTGATCGATATTGTGAGGTTGGCTATCCTTGGATGTTCACGGTGCATGCAACAGATTGCTCGATATTTCTCCGCCATGTTGGCTTTCACTAAATGCCTCTTGTGAGTTTATTATTGCATTTTATTACTTTCTGATGCCACCAATGGGCTTTTCAGGCGATTTTACGTTAGATTAAACACTCTTAATCGTTGTAGCAAAAGTTTGCAACACACCCATTAATGCGGTATCGTGACACTTGGTGACACCGGTGTCAAAGGGAATTCGTCTCTTATTAATTACATGAAATAATTAAATATTATTAATTAATAATTAATTAATAATTATTAATCTCATGAAGTTGCAAGTATTATTAGATGGAGATCTCCCATTCTTAACCGAAGCATCATTATGCTCGCGCGTTTATTGAGTTGAGGAACGAATAAAGAAGAAATCGGAAGTTAAGAGTACTGCTTTCGTTATGTTTAAAGGTTATTACACCAGAATTGACTGTTAAATTGGGAATCGAGACGATAAATCGCTCCAATAAAACAGTCTATTCACAGTGGCGATGCGTGCGATTTGGCAACGTTCCTGTTTCCCCATTTAAACGTATCAGAAAGGTCGAAATGCCTGGTCATCGCCGATGACTGAAACGTTCGACCTTTTTGGTGAATTTAAATAGTGAAACTACATTGTTGCCAAATTTCACGCCTCGCCACTGTCTATTCAAGGCAGCGAATCAGTGACTGTAGGTCAATGTAAGATGCGTTTTTTTGCCCCCTTCTTCTGCACTGATCCAGCGAGAATTAGGATGAGACTGCACTGATCCATCTGTCCATCGGTCTAGAGAAGCGTTTCTGTCAATGGGGCTATTGCACACTTTTGCTATAAGCGATTTAATAGTCGATTACGGCATAAAAACCTCAAAAAATGACGATGGCGGCACTATAAACTTCTAAAATCCACTCCTAAACTCAATAAACGCAGTTATTTGCGGGAGCGTAATGGTGGACGAAGGCACTAACAATGGGAGATTCCCTTCTAACAATTCTGAAACTCCATCAAGTGACCAATAAGAGACTACTTTCATTTGACACCGGTGTCACTTGGTGTTGCGGTACCATTCATCGGATGTGGATCATCACTCTGATGACTAATTACTCTGTGAATCATCCTTGTCAACATAGAAAGAGTGACGAAATTAAGATAGGAATCTTCCATTGTTAGTGCCTTCGGCCACCATTACGCTCGCGCAAATAACTGCGTTTATTGAGTTTAGGAGTGGATTTTGGAAGTTTCTAGTGCCGCCATCGTTATTTTTTGAGGTTTTTACGCCATAATCGACTATTAAATCGCTTATAGCAAAAGTGTGCAATAGCCCCATTCGTACGATTTTCGCTTGAAGAGCTTAGGCTTCGTCCATTTGTAAACACAGATGTAAACAAAGAAGGCCTATCCAGCGGACACCCAGCGGCCTCAGGAGACCGCTGGAACCAATGACAGCAAATGGAATCCAGCAGAATTGAGAGAAACGGTTTGCTGGATGCCAGCCGCTGCAGCGGATGGGGAAAAAACGGGTCTGTAGTAAGTACCAGCGACAAATAGAGACTCAACAAATGGAGAAGTTTTGTTAGGGAGTAAAGACACGCCACTTTTTGAATTTGAAATAACGAGCTATAGCCATAGAGAGGCTCATACATGTTATAAGTCCTATCTCAAAGTTTGACAGCATGGGCGACCTGAATCTGCTTTTTTTGCCACATATTTTTTTAGTTTTAAATTACGAGCAGTGTAACTAATCCTGTGGAAAGTAATTTTAAGGTGATTCCAGGCGAAACTTTTCCAGATTTCAATCCGATGGATAGCGCCACTAGTCGCTTTATGGAAAAGTCGTGTTTTTGGCGTTTTAAACTGAAACCATAGATAAAACGCAAAATCCAACAACGTCAGCTCCTGCAAAATTTTTTTATGAATTTTTTGAGCCCAAAATGAGCCAAATTGGTTTAAAATTAAAGCCGTAAATTATGAAATTCGTTTCGCCATAAGCTTAGTGAGTAAGAGTGAGCGCGAGTGATGATAAGTCTATCTGCCTCACTCGCACTCATTGCGGCTTACGGAAAGTTTCGTATTTTATAATTTCCGGCTTTATTTTTGAGTTTTTCTGCCTGAAACTTTCAGGGTATTTTCCTGAAGTATGCTCGCAGGTGTTGACGTTCCTCAAATGTGTGTTTTTCGCGTGAATTCGTCAAATTTAGTACAAAACTGTTGACTTTTTAAGCAGCGCAACGCGACGTGGTGTCTACAGTTGGAACTAATCGACCCTGGAATCATCTTAAGGTGATTCCAGGCGAAACTTTTCCAGATTTCAATCCGATGGATAGCGCCCCTAGTCGCTTTTTGGAAAAGTCATGTTTTTGGCGTTTTAAACTGAAACCATTAATAGAACGCAAAATCCAATAACGTCAGCACCTGCAAAAAAATTTCATGGAATTTTTGAGCCCAAAATGAGAAAAATTGGTTTAAAATTAAAACCGTAAATTATGAAATTCGTTTCGCCATAAGCTTAGTGAGTAAGAGTGAGCGCGAGTGATGATAAGTCTATCTGCCTCATTCGCACTCATTGCGGCTTACGGAAAGTTTCGTATTTTATAATTTCCGGCTTCATTTTTGAGTGTTTCTGCCTGAAACTTTCAGGGTATTTTCCTGAAGAATGCTCGCAGGTGTTGACGTTCCTCAAATGTGTGTTTTTCGCGTGAATTCGTCAAATTAAGCAAAAAACTGTTTACTTTTTGAGCAGCGCGACGTGGTGTCCACAGTTGGAACTAATCGACCCTGGAATCATCTTAAACGAAAATGTAAGTGTTTTAGAGTGGCTATATCTGGACACAGAATTTTAAGACAACTATCCAGGTAAGAAAATTTACCAGGTTTCCTTTATGTGTCATTTTTTTTTTTTTTTTTTTTTTTTTTTTTTTATCGTGCAAATACTTTCAGAATTAACAATGATATCGAGCCAGGTGATATGGTGATATGGTGATATGGTGTCCAGGTAGCCATTCTAAAAACACTTGCACTTTCGTTTATAACCAATTTCAAATGCACTTGTCACAATTTTTTTTTTTTTTCAAACTTAAAGAGTTAAAAAAGTGAGGCAAACAAATCGAGCCTGTGTGAAAAACGTCCATGAGAGATCTCGACAGTAGCGCACCGAGAGTTTCTTCATCTCTCTCTTTTCTCCATTAAGAAACGTATGTTAGACAAGGATGGACAAGGGGATAAAACCCCCTCCTTCTGTCCTTTTTCTACCCATACATTCAAATGGGAAATGAGAGAGATGGAATAATCCTGGTTGCGCCAGTGGATCTCGATCATGGCTGCCTTCGGGCTGCCTCAACATGACGTCCCTAAAATCCTCTTTATCGCTATAGCTTGTTGATTTGAAAAAAAAAAAAAAGTCGAACGTCTAAAGAAGAAGAAGGAAAAGTTCAACGGTGGACAGTGGAGTAGCGTGCAATTTGGCAACGGTGTACTTTGTCCATTTAACCCCTTGTAAAAGGTTGAATGAGAAGGTGTTCACCAAAAACCCAATACTTCGATCTTTTTCGTGGGTCTAAATGGACGGTTTTCCATCATGAATATGGTTAAAGCAATGGGGAGAGATAAAACGTCATGCAGACACTTACAGATACCAAATACTCATCGAAAGATCAAAATGCTACGAGCAGAGAACACTTACCTAGAACAGACAAAGACAAAAAATCAAAGTTAGTAAATAATTCGCAAAGAAAGAGGGGAAAAGAAGAGGTGACTGGAGGGGATGAGCGAGAGGGGGAGGGAAGGGGGAGGGAGGGAGGGAAGGAGGGAGGGAAGGGGGAGGGAGGGAGGGAAGGAGGGAGGGAGGAAAGGAGGGAGGGGGGGGTGGGAGGGAGGGAGGGAAGGAGGGAGGGAGGGTGGGAGGGAGGGAGGGAAGGAAGGAGGGAGGGAGGGAGGGAGGGGGGGAGGGAAGGAGGAGGGAGGGGGGAAGGAGGGAGGGAGGGAAGGAGGGAGGGAGGGAAGGAGGGAGGGATGGAGGGTGGGTGGGAGGGAGGGAGGGAAGGAAGGAGGGATGGAGGGAGGGAGGGAGGGATGGAGGGAAGGAGGGAGGGAGGGAGGGAGGGAGGGAGGGAAGGAAGGAGGGATGGAGGGAGGGAAGGAGGGGAGGGAGGGATGGAGGGAAGGAGGGAGGGAGGGGGGGAAAGGGGGGAGGGAGGGAAGGAGGGAGGAGGGAAGGGGGGGGAGGGTAGGGAGGGAGGGAGGGAAGGAGGGAGGGAGGGAAAGGAGGGAGGGGGGAAGGAGGGAGGGAAGGAGGGAAGGAGGGAGGGAGGGAGGGAAGGAAGGAGGGGGGAGGGAGGGAGGGGAGGGAGGGATGGAGGGAAGGGGGAGGGAGGGAAGGAGGGAGGGAGGGAAGGAGGGAGGAAAGGAGGTAGGGAGGGAAGGAGGGTGGGAGGGAGGGAGGGAGGGAGGGAGGGAGGGAGGGAGGGACATAAAAATATAAAGAGACAGAGAGACAGAGGCAGACAGAGACAGACAGACAGAGAGACGATGCACAGAAAACAAATTACACAGGCCTGCGATGAAAAAAATACAAGACAAGTAATGAGTGATTCTTATGTATTTTTAGGCGCTGAGTTCGAAAAAAATAACGAAAAAATTCCATCACGTCAAATTTTTTCCAGAAATTTCAATTTTTATCAAATTTGCATAAATTTAGTTAAAAAGCGACTAATAGTGTTTAATTTCTTCTTCTCCTACTATAACTGACCGTCAAGTCGTCTCAGTAGATCCTATAGAGCTCCTAAATGTCACAAAAGAAGATCCTAAATCATAAAGTGGGGTATCAGTTGCCCAAATTTTATGTTTGAGGGTCCGCAAATGTCAAAAATCGCGCAAAAAAAACGATCGTTCCTCATATGTTGTCGGTAATCTCGGCAGTGTAGGGTCTTGATGCCCCCGCCACCTTTCACTGTAAAAAATGGCATTAGTAATTGCTAACCTTAAGTTAGAGGTGGGTCCACCGGTGGGGGGGGGGGGGGGCTCGGCCCTTCCATAAGTCTAAAATAATATCATTAAAATTAAAAAAAATGGTCGAAACTAATGCTTTCTGCGGCACTTCTGATTTCTAATTAATAAGCGCGCCCCCCTTGCATTTTTTTAGTTACGCTGATGCTTACGTTGGGTATCTAGAAAGACAAGGAGGGGGGGGGGTGCACAGTGAGACAGGTCAGCTCCTTATATTTAATGAGTAGAGTTGATCCTTATCTTCCGCGAGCCGAGAGGATCATTTTTTTCTTATCTCGCCATGAGCTCCGAGTCTTTTTGATGCCAGGATGTTTGCTTATCTGCAATATTATTCTTTTACTTCGATTTTTATCTAGATTCTTCGCTATCTCCTTTTCCTCTATCCTGACTTTCCATGTCTGGAACCTTCTTGATTTTTCTGCGCTTACCAACAAAAATATAAAAGGGCGAATGTCGCCCCCCACTCCATATTAAATTGGGGCTCATGAAACAGTTCGTTAAGGCTTTACCTAAAGATGGTGACTGTTTTAAGTACCTCGTCAATAAATTCCCAGCTTTATCTGAAGCTAAGCTGAAAGAGGGCGTTTCCGTTGGTCCAGATATCAGAAAACTTATGAAAGATAAAAACTTTGATCAAACATGTTACCAAAAGAAAAAGCAGCGTGGGTTGCTTTCAAAGAGGCCATTGAAAAATTTCTCGGAAACTATAAGGATCCAAATTTTGAAATGATTGTGGGAAATATGCTCGAAAAATTTAGATTTCTAGGCTGTTCGATGAGTGTTAAAATACAC